>VXBT01004292.1:693335-1026131 GCA_013400235.1 Oriolus oriolus | reverse complement strand
TTTTTTTTTTAAAAGATTGGTCTCAATAGGTGTAATTAAACACCCAATTTGTCACCTCAGTAGGCAGCAATTCTACTCTTGCTGTAGTATCTTATTGCACTATGTCTGGCCACACTTGGTTAGCATGTTATCTTAATGTTTTATCTCATCTGAGCAGTGAAGTTCTTAAGTTGATCTTTGGATTGCTAAATTCATCCATTGTTTATATGAATATAAGCAATGCAGTGTCACACATAGGCCTATACTTTCAGTCTTAATTTAGAGAAATAACTCTGCTTTGTTTTCTATCTACTTCCACTGAAAAACTTAGCTTTGGAGCATAAAAAAGATGAAAGATGTTTCTTTTCTTGGGCGGCTGAGGTCTTGCAAGAATGGTAAATCCTGTGATTGGACAAGGAATTCTGGAGTTTTTTTAAAATGTGAGGTTCTAATTGCTGCTTATTAAGAAGGCTGAATTTCCATATTAGCTAACAGGAATTAAAAAAAAAAAAAAGGACATGATGCTGAAATCTCTTATTTACAATACTAAGCTTTTTAATTATCAGAATATCAGATCTGATTTGTTTGTACAATTTTTTAGAAAATTATCAGGATAGTGTTGTGGATAGTAGCCCTAGAAGCTTAACAGAAGTTAAAACATCTGTGCAGCCTAAAAATATACATTCTGGGATAGCAGAATATCAGATGTCTCAAAAAAACATGCTTGGGCTATTGCATATACAAACCATGTTTTGATTTCCAGTACCTAAATAGGTATGATGTGGTTAATCAGTAGTCAGTCGGAGTTGCTTGGAACACCTGAGGTAGTAGGAAGACTGATAATGGCTAAAATTTTGTCTCAAATTTAGGCTATTATGAGCCTGCAGTAAATCTGCCAAGGACAGTAGGGCTGTTCTGTGTTTTTGTCCAAATAGATGATTATCCAATCAGTTCAGTAGAAGAAAGACTAGAAACCATTGAACTGAAAGATGTTTGGCTTTATCCAGGATGTTGATATTCATGGTTAAATACTAAAATATGAGAGAATATAGAAAAAAAAAGTGGTAGGAGTAGCCTGTTTTTTCTAGCCATCTTAATGTTACTATCAGTATAATAGTGAGATAGGTGTTTTTCATCTGTATTGGGGCGTTCCTTGTGGAAGCATTGAGCATAAACACTGCATACCCAAGCAATTTTTGCAATTTAAATTGTGGGATGTTTTCTATCAGGAAATGTCACTGCACACTGCCTGCTTGAGGTCAGTGAGTTAAATATTGGAGTTGGATTCTAACAGGGCTGGATGATTTAATAACCCATAACAGCATTAGCAGTTATGCATGCAAAGATAAAGGTTATCACGCTTTGCTCCATAAGCTGATTGCAGTGGGGACCTGTGGGGCCTCTTCTCTGTTCACTTGAGAGCAGCACAAGAGCTGCTCTCTTAGAGTCGAATCACCTGTGTAAAAAGAGAAATAGTAGACTTAAAAGTTCAGTGATCTCATCTTGTACAGTGAATGTTGCATCACTCCATCTGTTCCAATGAGATGCTTGAAATGCAGAGATGTTATAAGAGGGTTGGCGCAGCACCATGGAGAGATAAAGTGCTCTGCCTGACTGTTGCCTGAAACATTTAGGGTAAAGGAATAGGAGCAGCTTCGCATGAGTTAGAGAATTTAAAAGTGGATTAGGAACTCTTAATCTTCGTGTCAGTACAGATGGATACCTCGATAGAGGAGATCTGGTAAGCTTTTGGGAAAAGATGTGCAGAACTGCCATACTGAGACTATTACAGGAGCTAATCAGAGCTGAACAGCTTTAATCTGTTTGTGTACTACTGAAAAAGTACACACAAGGAAACATAGAATAAAAATTGAATTTAAAAGTGAGGAAGATGTTTCTTGTTTTTTGGTTTATCATACTTTTAAAATAAAATTTGCGGTCAATTAATGATGTGAGAGGAGGCGGGGTACATGTACCTGATAGTCAGCTTGGGAGAAAAAAACCATTCTGCTTACTAGTATCTGCTTATTCAGGACTGGCTGCAATTTTTAAGCATGTTCTCTGTTGATCTGGACTTTATGGAAGACTATTGACCAGAAGGTACCATGTTCTTTGGAGATTAACTGATGCTAAAACACACTGATCCAGCAGCTGAGTATGTGCTGAAATGTGTCATACTTCTATAACCAGTCTTGGTATATAGAAGATTTTGCTATAGTTAGGTTTTTAATGCTTGGGGGGAGCTGTTGACCTAAAATATAGTTACCTTGTCACTCAAAATATTTATTCTCATAGTCTGTTCCTCTCTTTATGTTACAGTGCTACTGTTTTCCCCTCACGTTTTGCTGGAAGTCTGTTTCCTTCTTTACATTTCCTTTTTTCTTCTACATTTCCTGGGTGTAGAAGGAATTAATGGGGTGATGAAGGAATGTTGGAAGTGTTTATTGTTGTCTACTGACCTTGCAGTAAACTGAAATATGGGCCCTTTACTAAACCAAATGAAAATAATAACCGAAAACCCCCATCTATGTTCTGTCTCAAGCCATTTAGAGTTGAACTTTATCCCTCATTGCATATTTAACTGGAAAACTGGAACCTGCCTGGGCTGAGATGCCTTATTGAAGACAATACCCTGACATGTGTGGGCTATTGCTCTGCAACACATCTGTCTTAATCATTTGGTGCATTGGAGCTACAGGCCCACCTAACATTACTCACTGTCCTGATCAACAGATACTTCGAGACTTGGTGTGTGAATAGGATAAGTTTTAATGTTGTGCACATTTAATGGATAAATGAAAAGGAAAAAGCATAGGTTTTTTGTTTCATTTTATAGAAAACTAGGTAGAGGATTGCAGAGAGACTTAGGGTTCCTCTCCTTTCCAACTTTTTTTGATCTTTCAAAAAAGAAAAAAAGCTGGGGATGTGCAGATGTCTTAAGCTTGCCAGTAACAGGGATTCCCTCCCCCCTTGTCAACCTTAAGCTGCAGAGCAAAAAACAATTCCCTCGTCTAATTGAGTATCTAACTCCTTTTTCATGCTGGCGGTTACTGTAATTCTCATGTACTGCTATTGGTCTAGCGGTCTGTTATGGGACACGGTAAATGACTTCTTGTATAGCTGTGATTGATCTCTCAGAGAGTATGTAGTTTGTCTGGTGCCAGTGTGAAATGTCAGGAACAATGCACAGAAATCAGCATTTTAGCAAAGATTTTTACCTAAGTCTTTGAAATTGCAGAGACCTTTTAAATCTGATTGCTTAGGTTAGAGGCACGGGAGACAGCAGGGATGCTTGGTTTTGAGTGTGAATGAATTACTACACACCAGCCCTCTGATGCTATAAATATTTGCACTTTTATTCTCTTTAATTAGTGAGAACTAGTTAGAAATAATGATTAAAAAAACTGCTTTAAAAATTGCAGTCTTTCATGCTCCTTTTGCCTCCTCAGGAAGGGAGAAACTGATTTATCCAGGAATAGTGAAGTTACTCTAACAAAAGTATAGCATAGCTTAGGAAAGAGCAAAAGACAGGTGTATTTATGTATTTGTGAAGGTGTAACTTCTAAGTGTGTGTTTTTTGCATCACAAGCATCTTTTGCTGTTGCAGCTATGGTATTAATGTTGGAAAAATACTGAGTAGAGCCTCTGTTAATTATTGCAATAGGTGATTACATTCTATTTGTTTATGCCAAATCTTCAATAAAGAAGAGTAAGTCCAGTGTCTTAGGTGGAGACTTGTGCAGGAGAAGCCTATCAGCAGTTTATTTAAAATTTGGTGAGGATGGTTACTAAGCTTCCTTGGTGAATTTTCCCTTGGAAACTATATTGATGGCACGTGGGCTACAGGGTTCTCATCTCTTCTAACCTGACCAGAGGTTAAAATTCCTGCATGGTTGCCACACTTGGAATCAGCCTAGTGTTCGAACAGTAAAACCTGTAGTGCTGTTTAAGTTTATTGGCAGGAAGAAAGACTGCTTGCCTTGTAGTGGTTCGTACAATACATGAATTCAGAGTAAAGGAGTTACCAGTTGTGGAGAAATAAACTGGCTTCTAGAAATGGGTACAGCTGGTAAAAACTCCATCAATTGCTAGCTCAGAGTCAACGTGCAAGTTACAGTATGAACATGGGTTTGCAAAATCTCAGTTAGCTTGTGCTTCAGGTAAAATAAAAAATAAGACAGTAACCTTTTCCTTTCCTTTTCCTCCTGAAGTATCTGCTGTTACGTTTTTCTTTAAAATAAAGTCAGAAAAACTGAAGTGAAATTGTTGCTTGAAAATTGACATGAAATTCATTGTGTGTCCTTTACACAGAAACAATACCGGAATGGAAACCTTACAATTTCCTACCAAGGAGTTCTATTTCCTTGTATTTGTAAAGTTGTTAATTTAAATCTTTTGGCAGCAGAAATGTTTCATTTTAAAAACCTTACTGAAAATACTTTGTGTGGGCAACAATTCCAAACTTGTATGCAATGGACTATATTTTGTTACATTTTCACAAATTGGATTTTTTTTTTTTCCTTACGTGTTAGAGTATGTTTTCATTTTTCCTATTGATTAAGAACAGATGGTCAGCTTAATGCCAACTAAGCTTAATATAGCCAAACAGGTTAATTTTCTGGGTTTAATCCTCTAATATGTGTCAGGAAAGTTTTGGAGTATTTCCTGCTACCCTCAAAATATGGTGGGCCGTATTTGTAAGATTTCTAAGGTGATCTCTGCGTAACATTGCAGAGAAAAAATAAATTGACATTAGCTGAACAGCTTCCTGGAAGTGATGTCTTCTCCATGGCCCTTCCTAATCTTCCTGGCAGTAAATACAGGCTCTGAGCTTGCACCTCTCTGGGGCTGTGGTGCTTTATGACAGCTACAGTGTTATCACAGCCAGAACAGCAATGGCAGCGAGCTTGCTGGTGGTGTTTTGGCTTTATTGAACTAAAATCAAGTGACTTCAGACAGAAAGTTTGTGGAGAAGAGGGGGCTTCTTGTCATCTCTGCTGCGTGTTTGGGTTGGTGTGAAGTGAGGAGCAAGTGAGAATGGCATTTCTGCTAATGGTACTAGTGAGAGATGAGTGTGCATAGTGTAAAATTTGTCCTAGGTTACCTGCTTGGAGAAGAAGGCAGGGTTTTATGTGGCAACTGCTGTCTTGGCTTACAAGCGGTGGGTGAACTGGTCCTGTGAGTTATTACAGTGTTACAGAGAAGAATTGTGTACGTGCAGTTGCCACAGGTCCCGTTGGCACTGATTATGAGCAGGGGATGCAACACCAGTTGGTTTCTTCTTCAGGGAAAGTGAGATGTGACATAAGGATTTATGTTTTCAAGATGTGTCTTCAGCTTTGCGAATCAAGCAGTTAAGTAGTCATATTTCAGAATGTGTTTTGATTTTCAAGATGTGCATTTTTGAGGGGAAGAAGCATCCACATCATCTAACTTCAGCCACTTAACTCTGATTCTTACATTAGAAGAATGTTTTTCCTCTGTGGTCAGTGGAGACTGAGAGGCTTCTTTGTAAAGCAGTTCAGAACATCTAAATTGGATTACTTCCTTGATTTGTTCCCTGATGGAGCCCACTGTTCTTCACATAGGAAGCTTAGGGAAGCTAAAGTCATTATATATTCTGTCATGTCAGGTATGGTGGAACTCCTCTGCCCAACTTCATTAATAGTATATCGTGGTGAAAAACCTGAAAATATAACCTGAAATATAACCTGAATATAACCTGAAATTCGTTATCATTCCTTTACATTTTAAACAAACTTTTCCATGAACGATTGGTGATAATGAGCAAATACTGCAATTACTATAAAATGGTACTTTCAAAATGTGTTAGTGTATTTATATTGTCGTGGAAAGTAACAAACTCCAGATGCTTTCAAACATCTCATTCAGGATGGGATATTACAATAAAGTGTTGCTCTACGTGCTTGAAAATATTTATTACAACAAGGGGGGACAAAAGGAACTTAGTTGTAATGGATGTGTGATTCTATCTCTGCAAAAACAGTCTTAATGCTGTCTGGGGCATTTCAGTTTTGGATGTTTCACAAATGAGAAGGAGTTATGGTCAGAGATATTTTTTTAAAATAGTATGCGTCTGCTTGGAGGTTTATATAAAGTAATATAACCGAGCTGACTGACCTGAGTAAAAATTCTTTAGTGTGCGGTTGTAAGGATGTGTGTGCAAGTGTTTGGAGCCATCTGACTTGCTAATACATTAAAATGGTAACAGTTACAATGTACAGAAGTACTGCTTTTGGATCCCCATCACTGGCCTGCACAATTGGCACACAACTAGAGGAATAATTGTGAGCACTCAAGCTTTCTCCATGGCTGACAGTTAAGCAGTGTTTTTAGCAGCTTGGGAGAGCTGCGTAGGATCACTTTGTGTACTTGAAGTTAATAACTGGCAAAGTGCTTTGTTGGATCAGGGTCAGCGTTCACTTCCTCAAGGGATCCCATCTCTGCTTACCATAATCTGTTTTTCTGACTTTCTGTAATTGTCAGTTCAAGGGGGTCTTGTTTTGTTGTTTGGTTTGTTTGGCTTTGTGGTTCTTTTTTTGGTTTGTTTTCAAAAAGAAAAATCTGAAATAAGTTACTAGCAAATGCCTGCAATGAGGTAACTTCTCTCAAGTCTATGTTCCTTGAAGTACAAGCAGCAAATTCCTAGTCCTAGGGTTTTGCAGCCTGATAGGAGGCCATGGGAACCAGGCAGGCAGTGTTCAGCTGGCCGGGCCTGGGAAAGGAGCCCAAAGGTTGCTGCAATAAGATCACAAAGTTGCTCAAGTTATGAATATGTGCATCTTGATTCAGTTCCTTTGGTGTAAGAAATGAGTTTCTCACTAAGCTGAAATGAAACATACTGAAATGCAAAAATACATTTCTGGAGCTTCTTGCTTCAGTGATTTTCATATGAAATAAGAAATGTTAAAAATTAGCCCCAAGTTGACAGTGTTTATACTATCTGTTGTTTCTATCTCTTGCAATAGCGTATTCTTAGTGCTCTTGATCAAATGGGGTGTTTTCATGCAAAAGAAATGTGCCATGGCGAGCAGCAGAATGGCCAAAGACACTTTGCCTGACATTAGAGAACAGTATTAAATGAGAAAATGTTTAGAGTGCTGTTGTTGGTTTGAAATATGTATACATATCGCTTTATAATCCCATAATGAAAGTAAAATCAAACATATAAATCTGAGAGTAGTACATTCAGTTGACAAGTCTGGCTTGTCAGAAAGGACATAAACCAGAAAAATATTTTAATGAACTATAACTCTTTCTAGGGAATATTTGGGTTTATAGTAGAGGCAAACATAAATAAAATAGTCTTAGAATAATTTATATGATGCTAGGCTAGTGAGTGCAGTGGACTTGCAAGGCTTCATCCCTTTGGAGAATAATTCATGCATGTATCTTGAGATAAAGATACAGTATCTCAATGACTGAGTTTAAGAGCTGTTCCATCGTCAGAAGCACAAATTTTCAAATTTAGGGAATTCGAACCCAGAAAGCTACTGTCTGACTTGAAAGATTGCGTTAATTACAGACTGCACCGGCTTTGGCATTATTCTTTGCATCCTTCCAGTCTACGAAATAACTTGACACCGAAAAAATGAGGTGCATGACACTGGAAAATGGCCTGAGAGCTCGGAGTGCAGCGTGGCAGTGACTTGTAGCATCCTCGGAGGTGACGGGAGAGCCGTGCAGTGGGAGTGGGGCTTTACCTGGCTGTCAGCGCTCAGTGAGGCAGCCGCGCCCCTGCAAGCTCAGCACAGCCTTTGCCTGGCTCCATTTAGGGTTCAGCTCCAGCTGCTCTGTCTTGTGTGCACTGCTTGCCACACAGTCATAACAGCAACTGTTAAAAGTTCACAGAACCAGCTTCTTTTGTAAATGGCTTGATAACATAGTCTGCTACATTGAAACGGGAAACAGGGTGTAGGTTTGGGTTGCAGTGGTGGTTTTTTGCAGGATGTTTTTGTGGAATCCGTATTTTTTTTTCCTTTAGGCAAATTTTTATGGATATTTTCATCTGTTACTTGAAAATAAATTACTTTAGGTTAAAATGAAAAACTGTTGTTTTAATAGAAATGAAGGCAGACTAGCAGTCATCTGTCTCTTCAGATTTGAGACACTAGTATTTTTTTGAGAACAGGTATTTTCTGCAAATAATTACATTTTGACTTTGAAACTCATTATTTGAGAATGTTTAAGGAAAAAATTGTATTCCACATGTGGAATATTCTTTTCTGTTTATTATCTGCAAACCTAGTCAGGCCATATAAATTTCAATCATATAGACTGCTTTGGATTTTATGCCAATCTCTGAAGACAGGACAGGGCTAATTATAATCTGTCATGCTTAGTCATCCACATACACTTCTATTTTCAAGAGTAAAAATCAAACTGTTGTATGTGCATCTCATTGCAGTCAATAAAGATATATTTTCTTGGAAATACTAAATATGTGCCAGAAATACTTGGGACATTTAAAAAAAAAATCACAAGTAAAAATGAATTGCAAAATCAGTCAATTTTCTCATTTGATTCTGTCTGTGGCAACTCTAAAAGCGAGAAGCATGGGCTGGCAGGGAGGATGAGAAGAGTAAAAGTCTTTTTATTGGTTTTAGTTTGAAGATCGCAGAGTTTTGAAAAGCTGATGTCTTTTTTCAAGTTCGCCTTTTTTTTAATAAGAGTGTCACAATTTATAAGAAAGCATAATATTTTTATTGTATTATAGATTAGCTGTCAATAAGACTTTGGACTGCCCAGTTGAGCATTATTATGCACTGGTACAGATACTGCTTGTCTACAAAGTTGATGATTAGCAGAATTGATTAAATCTAATTGGGTGATCAAATCCTGTGTCTTGAGTATAACACATTTTTACAAGTTGTTGAACAAGTACTTGCTCTCTTATGGAAGTTTTTAAATCCTTTTCTCAGTGTGACTATGCAATGTAAAGCCTCTGAACTGTACCACAGAGAGACAAGCAGTGAGATGAGTCCAATCTCTACAAGCACATTTTCTATGCAGTGCAGGGCCAGAGCTTCCCATAGCAATAGCTGGATTCTGATAAAGCCTGAATTATACTCAGTGTGAATGTTTGTACCCTGAGGGCATCTGTCCCCTGCTTGAAGTGGCGTATCAGATCACATCTGTGAGCATATGTAGCCACAGTTGAGATTGAGAGAATTTAAAATGCAATTGAAAGTGATTTGTAATCCCCTTACTGGAATTATTTCTGAGTTATTTTTCTCATATTCATTTAGTTTAAGGCTGTGTCTATTAAATTAGGTTGCCTTTTCTTCAAATGCATTTTCTCAGCGTCTCAAGAAAATGAGTGAAAACCGAATGTCATGTTGTGACCTTCTAGATTTCTGTTTAGTGCTCCCAATCAATCACAAAGATGTATATGTTGTATCAAATCCATATTTAACATGCAGTCTGAACACAGAGATGCGATGATGAAATGGTGCAGAATCAATAAAAATAAGCTCCAGGCCTTGCTGTTTAGCTGCATTGTGTTTCAGCACTGCAGGGAGAGAAAGCTCAGGTCCTACCTTTCAAAGGAGAGGCACTACTAGCATGGGAGCTGTTAAAACATTACTCCTGCAGAGCCCAGCTTGAGTTAAATATTCCGTTCATTCCCTCTAACTCCAAACCCACTCCTTTGCAGGATTCTTTCCCCCTCAGGAAGCATTTTCATCAAGCGATGTCAGTTCTGTTTGGTACAACGCAGTGAGGTGTGGGGGTTGATCAGGTGTAGCTAATGACACAAATTTTATAGCCAGTTGGTGCGGCCACCAGGCTTCTCAAACATCACTATCATAATTTTATTTCACTGAAATTTCTTGATAAAATTGGAAGGTGTTCGTTTGAAAGCAGGATCCTCCAATTCACGTAATTCTTTGGTGTGATTAAACTGACTCTCAGTTTCCACCTTCACAAAAAATGCCATTGTGACAGGCGCTTCAGTCATGGAGCCACTAACCCTCCCTCAGAAAGAAGGTGAATCTTAAAATTAAAGGCACTGTCACAGTAGATGCAGCTTTGCTATACAAAGAAGGAGTCTCAGAGGTGGAGTATTGTTCATTTGCTATTTAAAACACTAATTTTAATTGATACATATTTTAGAGGCATTCATGTGCCTTATTTCAGTATTCTAACAACTGGTGCCTTCCTGCGTTCCTTGTTCAGAGGGAAATAGCTTCAAGTGTAATAAATTTATGTTGTCTAACAGCTAGAAAAAGGAACTTGTAAGTAGGATTGAACATGCCCGAAGAAAAATTTACCAGAATCTTACCTTTTAATGCAAATCTTGCCTAGGTTTAGAGTAAAAAAAAAAAAAAAAGAAAAGAGAGACATGGCAAAAAAAAAAAGGGCAATGAATTTAAGAGATGGTCATAGGACTTGGAATTGGCCTTGTTTTGGTTCTGCTGTTCTAATTTATTGAAAGTAGTCTGAAAAAAGTATTCAGACCAGTAAGTGTAAATACAAATTAAATAAACTGATTATCCTTAGAAGTTCAGTAAAACTGTAGATAAGTTTTATTAGAACAGTAGCAATAGAACAGGAAGAGAGAGATGTATCCTCAGGATATTCTCTTGCCATTTTTGAGCCTCTTTTTGCCTTACTTCTAACAGAAATGTGATAAAAGCTTCCAGAAATGTGTTTGACACAGGTCTTTCTTGTGCCATCTTCCTGCCATCCTCAGCATTGGCCAAGGGGAGCTGAAGCTCTGACAAGAGCAGATTTTTTTCCCCCTACTTTCTCTGGCAAATGGCCCTAAAGAAAATAGCCCTCATTTGTGCTTTAGAACCAAAGCCAGCACATAATTCATCAAATGCATCTCTTAAAGTGCAGTGGAAGGTTGAGAAGGAGGGAGTTGTATTTTAGACTATATGTAAGAAAATGTTACTTTTCTTTGTGGTGCTTCTTTTTCTCTAGAGAGCTGATTTTCCTGGAGCACAAAAGCGATTGTTTTGGAAAACTTACAGGCATCATGTAATAAACCAGTTTCTTTATCTATTTTGACTAGTGGAAATTAGTGTTGCAAGATAAAAAAACGAATGCTATGGACAGCTTAAAATTAGAGGCTGTAGAGGAATTAATTTCCCTAAAAGCTTTCCAGAAATACACTTTTTCTATTAAATGATATCTAGCATTAGACAATGTACACTTCTTTGCTTCAAATCCCGGGAGTGGAACTGCTCTGGACAGTTCTTCAGTCTCTTACCATAGAGGAAGCACAAGAAATGAGGCACAAAATCAGACTTGGAAGGTGGAAATTTGTCCTGTGTTCATCCTTACAGGGTAGAAGGCTTGTAGAAATTGTCACAAAGCTTCATACATTGGTTCTTAACACCATGTTTAAGGGGATAGATACTGTTCTCTTGAGGTAGCGTGAGCAGATACTGGCCTAAATAGGAAATGATGTGAAAATTTGTGAAGTCTTCCCCTTCCCCCTCCTTGGAACTAGTCAGAGTGCTACTGAGGATGTATGGTGAATGCAGGATAAGATTTGACAGCCGCTCAAATTAGGATGCTTGATAAGTGGGAGGATGTGTGCTGGTGGCTGGCTGCACCGTTATTGTACCTGGAACACGATTAATGGTGACAGGGCAGCCCTCTGTGTGCAGAGAAGTTCTCTTTGCAAACCAGCACAGAATAGCTTGCGAAAGTCTCTCTGCTGCAGAATACATGTGAAGGAGAAGAAAGGTCTCTGTGCAGCCTTATGGTAACAGGAAAGAGGTGGTGAGAGCAGCGTGAAAGCTTGCTGCAAAAATTTAGAAACGTGTAAAGGTTAAAATGTTATCCTTTATTCATCTCACAGGAGGACAAATTTTAGCCATTTTCTCTGAAAGGAAGGAAGGAATAATTTGTTTGAAACTCTGCGGAAATGGTAGTGTTCCCTTACACGTACACAGGTGTTTCCTGGATAGAATGTGACCTATCCATATATTAGCATATAGTTCTGCATATCTTTGGGCATTCTCTGGGGCCAAATAGGAAAATGAGCTTTTCGTGGGCTGGAAGTTAGAGAAGTAATGATCACCTTTTCAGCTATAGTGTATTCTGATGATCTTTAACACTAGCATTACTCATTTTGTTACAAAACCTTTGACATTTGGTTAAGATGGAGCAGGATGCTTTCTATAAGGGTAGCAAATTAGAAGCAAAGATTATTGATGGTTAGTGCTTTTGACCAAGCCTTACTTAAGTCACCCCCTAGAGGATCAGGGTGAATAAACCATTTGAGACATGTTGTGAAATTAAACTGTGCAAAAGTATAACAAGACAGTGTACTGCCACTTCATTTTTGACTATTGGACATGATTACATATTTCAGCCATGGTTAGAATTAATTAAATTCCTCAGATGTCCATGCTGTCACCAGAAGGATATTCCTGCCCTTGTTTTTGTCCCAGGCCTTAGCATTCATTGTGTGGCTGTTCTTCATCATAGCAGCATCATAACTAAGTCCGTGGAGAAATCACTCTGCTTGTGTCTGATTAGATTTCAAGTGTTAAATTCTCTAACTTGATTTATTCTGTGCTCTAACTGCAATCCATCCCTGAAGGAACAGGTGACGGTGCAGTGAGACCCATCTGTGTGGGAGAGGAGGCCAGAGCCTATTTGCAATCGGAGGATGGGTTGAAGTGTCTCTCAGCTGTTTGTGGGGTGATTTGACAGATCTGAAAACAAACAGAAAGCAAAATAAATAATGTATTTTTTTTCTACTTTAAGAAAGGAAGTAATTAAAAAGGACAAAAATAAAGAAAAATTATTAATGCATTTCTTTCGGCACTGAAAACAAGAATGAGGTTCGTAGTGCTAGATTCGGTCTGCAATCGCTATCCTTTTACTTGCTGAATATTGCTGGGACACACACATTTCTGATGGGGAGCTATCTTAATGGAAAGCAGCCTGTCCAGACAGCAGTGTGACAGCCAGGAGGAATTCCCAGCTGCTGCCAAATGTGCTGGTGCACCAGCTAAGTAGTGTGAAATGCTTAGGATGCAGGTTGCACCTCCTGCCCCAGATGTTGTTCTGACTTCCTCTGCAATTCAGACTGGACTGCACTTCTAAGTGTTGGTCTTTAAACTCCCTCCCTCATCTGGCCTTGTGGGAATGATTACAGCAGAGGAATGTGAGGCTCCATGGGAATTTCTTTTTTTAAGACCTGAGGGCTTGTCTGATCTGTGCCTTTGTGTTTTAGGGCATTGCCAAGTACATGACTGTTCTGTGTGGCCAGTGCAGTGCTGACAGGTAGAATTCCCATTGTTTAGTTTGAGGATTCTTTCCGCAACCCAGTGAAGTTGTGTAAAATGCATTTAACACTTGGTAAACAAATCCTTGGGCTAGCTCTTGTATTTTTCCAGTTAATGTAGTACTTTCACAAAGCACTGTCTATCTGTAAATCTGGTATGTATTCTGTATCTTTTCCTGTCCATACACATTTGAAAAGGGTTTGTTTTAATTACAGTTCAGTAGTTCAGACCTATTGCATGTTGAGATCACTCTGATTAGTCTCAGAATATGTACTAAGCTTGGTGGTGATGCTTAGGAATTTTTTTTTTTCTTTGAAATTGCTACCTCTCGTCTCATCCATGGAAATGCTTTCTCTCTGAAACAGCTGCATTATGATTTGCTGTGATTAATGTTAATTGATAAATGATAGTTGGAGTCTCTTGTTTGAACCTTATTAGAGATTCCAAATTAAAACTCAGAAAGCATTTTCCTGAATGCATGAATGGTGCTAGGAATGAGGAAAAATAGCTTTTGGAAAACATAAAAGATTGTACAAATGGACAGGCAAAACTCTTAACCTCATTTTTTCAGCACATGAATGATTCTTACATTAATCATTGAAGTGAACACTAAAACGACTCCTTTACTAACAGATTCAAGTGATACACTTAACAATACATATTTCCTGTTCATTGATGTATGAAACAAATCTTTGTTTCCAGCTTTTGTGAATACATCTAGGAAGGAGGTGATTTATGCTCCTGCTACATTCAGTTTTATTGTAACTGAAAGCTGCAGCTGCCATGTAAATTCAGCAAACAAAATCTCTTAAGGTTGAAAGCTGTTTACATCTTTGGAAATACAGTAATTCCTGAATTGGGAGAAGCCTAGGTCCTGACTCTAGAGAGCAGATCTCAAAATCATAACGTTTTAGTCAGAAGTGAGATCTCTCTGGAGTAGATTTCTGGTTGTATTCATACATTAGCTAATATGTGTAACTTCATTTTGACAGGATGATGTAGCTGATGAATGTGAGGTCCACCCTGTCTCACAGTCAGATCTTTACGTGTTCATTTGCCGTAGGAACCTTGTAGTGGGAATACAGTTGCACCATGATCAATTTGAAGACTTACAAAATGATACAGCAGTTCTGATCTGTCAAACCCATTCACCGTTTGTTGTCAGTGCACGGTCTGCTGGATTAGTGTAAAGGTGTATTTTGACACCACCTTTATTTAGGAAGGGTAAGAAAGTACATTTGGACATATATGTACTGAAACTCTCCTGGTGCTGGACTCTTCTGTTGATTTAACTCACCTTAATGCCATAATTTATTAGAACCAACTTCATGGTTACACATACAGTAAGTGATATTTTGTGCTGAGAAGTGGAAAAGAGTGAGGATTGTTTTCTGTTTCTTTAATATGTGTACAGGACACACAGTTTTGCTGATCTCAGTATCGCTCTATGTGCGTATGTGTCTAACTTAAAATTACCATTTTTGTTACATGAGCACCTAGATGCGTGTTGCAATCTGTTGACTTAAAAGAGTGTAATTGCATATAAAAACCTCACATGACCCTTTGCACTTAGTTTTGAGACTTTTGCTCCCTTTTAGAGAACATTCTTGCAGTAAAAAGAGAGCTTTATCCTAGCCCATGTCGCAGCAATGCTGTTTTCAGTTTAATACGACTGCATTTACTGCATGTGTTTAGAATGTAATGTGTGTGTTTTTATGAATGTTGACAGTGCTTGTGTATTGTAAAATGAGCATTGTGTGTTTTAAAGATTGGATAAGAGGACTGGTAGGTTTTGAGAATGAAGTGGATTGGTTTCTGTTACCATTTGGTGCAGCAATGTTGCTTATGCTTCTTTAGGCTTCTGTGCATCATTGTACCTCTGGCTGTTCTCTTTTCATTTATTATAGAATGTCCTTCTTTCAAAAATGCTTAAGAAAAATGAAAAAATAAGTCTAATGGGCTGTTACACAGGTGGGACTTCTATTGAACTTTGGTTTCTACATGTCTTAATCCTTGAAAGCTGTAGAAGTTGTGCTGAGATACTAAAAGGCTGAGGTCTGAAATTTATTTCATGTTTAGTTTGGAGGCTGAATTACAAAACAAATGAAAAAAAACATTAGCTAGTCAAGGATTATTGCTTCATTATATGACAGACTGAAATAAACCTGAAAAAATTGTTTTATTAAGACAGAAAAATCAGTATTTTATTATGATTCTTGGCCACGTTTGAGTAGAAACAAAAGATCGCAGGAAAAATGATAGGACTGTTGATACTTTTCTTCTCCCTCAGGTGTCCTGATTTTGACTTTCGTGAGATAGGTGACTCTAAGATCACTCACTTCAGTAGGACAGCTTTCTTTCTTTTCTCCTGCTGAGTGCATATGTCCGTATTTGGTACAAAATTGAATTGGTTTGATAGGAGAGACTGCTGCAGAGAGTCCCCAGGATCATTACACCCTGTCAGTGAGACTGCCTGGGGAACAGTCTTTGGTTCACATCTCCGCTTGGAATCAGGCAGAGAGGGAAACTGTAGCCTTGGTCTTCTCTGTCCCTGGCAGCTGGGTTGGACTCTTGCCCATGGAAGGCAGCTGTAACCTTGCCAAGGGCCAGCTGGTCCTTCACCCTGTCCGAACTGACACCTTTCTGCCTGCCTGCCTCCTGCTGTGCCCTGATCAGTTATACCTGGAGCATGACTGCATCCACCAGGGGAGATGCTGTGGGAAAAGCAAGACGGAAGGGGTAGGAAGCTCTACACAGACCATAGGTGAATTGTTATTGGTGTCGAAGAAGGTGGAAAATCTGTGAGGTGAGCAGTGCTTCCTGTTTTCCCTGCAAGGCAGTGGGCAAATTTTTAAAAAAGGAATTTACTTGATTTTACTTTTAAAGGATCACAACCTACGCAATAATGCAGTTGCTGGTAGAAAAATTATGCTCAGAAGACCACTTAGAATATGGAGTAAAAGGGCATACGAATGAATTAAAATTATTGGGCTATGAGAATGTGGGCTTGGGATGAAGAGGAAGGAATGGGTGTATGTGGCAAGTGAACAAGGAGGAGGTGGATGATACAGAATTATGGAGTAAAGTTACACTGTTTTAATGATGATTTAATACAGTTTTAGTAATGCCTTTCATGTCCCTAAAATTGATCAAATTACTGTGCTGTTTAGAAAATGAATCAGGCTTCATTCCTTTGGTCTAATCTGCACAGATGTAAAAGTGCAGCGTTCAGTTAAATTAGTGCAGGCTCCATATAAGTGCTGGGGTCTGTGCACAGACAGCTGAAATGAGGCAGGCTGAAGATAGCTGAGCTTCCAAAAATAAAATGAGGAAACCAAAATTCTACCTCTGCACTTCTCTTAGCCGTAAGGCATTTTTTCCTCCTCTCTCAAATGCCACAGTCTTTGTCTCTTCTAACATTCCTCACTCTCTTCTTTGTAAGCTCACTTTCATCTACAAAACTTATTTTCCCTTATCTTTTCCCTAGTCCTCTTCTTTTCCTCAGGGTTCTTGTAGGATTCTTAGCTGTAACCTTTCTTGCTAACTCTGCTGGTTTTTTCCTGCTGACTTCTGATTGATGACTGTGCTTCTGAATGCTTACCCTTCAATTTCTACGAACCTGTCTGGCACCACCCAGAAGCACCTTTGAATGTCTGGAGCTGAAACCGGGATGAACAGTTCTTAGCCTGTTTGCCTTAGGCTGGCCATAAAGAGAACACTGTTGGTGAATTTTGTTTGAGAAATGCTGTCTTTCATTGTAGAAAACCTCTAAGAAATGAAGTGTGGACCAGAAACGCAGTAGCATAATTTTCCAAGTTTCGCTTCTTCATTTATTTATATATTTAAAATTATATTTAAATTTAAAACTGATGCTAGGAGGTTTTTTTCCATGGCTATTGTTTAAATTCCAGTTAATTTACTTCTTCATATACTGTTCTGTTCTGCTAAATTCTGTAGTAAATCTTATGACAGACACACAGTCTGCTTAAGAGGTAAGGCCATGTGGTTCAGAAGTTATTTCCTTGTCTCACAAGATTTTTTAATTTGAAAGGGTATCATGTGGCAGTATTTACAGTAAAACTTTGAGGGGCTTTGCTCTTTTTCTTATTTGAGGTAAAATAAGATTTTGCTGTAGGAAGCTTGCTTCTTTGGGACAGTCGAGTAGTTACCGCTTGTAGAAGTATGCAATTTACACATCTAAATATTTACTAAAAGAGAGTGAAGCAGTGTACAAAATTTCGCAGCTGACTAATACCAATTACAGACAACTCATTCTGCAAATAATTGGTTTATTTTCTTTCAGGCAAAAAATGAAGATGTAGTAATTTTTCACCTGGTTAAATCAACAGGGTATTAACTTTCTTTGCTGGTATGGATTTTCTTTATCAATATTGATTTTGGGGAGATAAACCTCTTACCTTATTTGCTTCTGGAAAAGGCAAAGCAGGACATATTGACTCATTCCTTCATTCAGACTGCAGCTGTAATTTGGTAGTGAGGTTTGTAACAGACTAAATGAGCTGTCTGAACTTTGAGCTCCCTCAATAAGATTCAGCAAACTTCTGCCAGTTTTTAGAAGAAAGAAGGTACTGAAAAATGAAGATTTTCATGTACTTTACTGTACAAGGAGTAAATTTATTTGGAGATCCACACATGGACACGTACACGTACTCTTGTTTTTAACAACGAACAAGTTTTACTCTAACAGCATGTTTGTGTGTTTTGATGTTTGACTGTCAGTGAGAACCTTGTATCCTTTGTCTCTGTTTATCCTTCTGTAATGTCACTATGTGTAAGGTGGGGGTGTGGCTTAGAGAACACATACAAACCACCACATTATTTGTATGAAAAAATGCTGAGAAGTCTTTGAATGGATGAAGATTTTACAATGTAGTTCTAAAAACAGCAGTTTGAGGTTTGAGTGTTGTGTTTTTGTTGGTTTTGGGGTTTTTTTGAGGGTTGTGGTGGTTTTTTTTTTTTGTGCGCGTGTGTGTTTGTTGTGGGTTGTTGGGGTTTTTTGTTTGAGGTCTTTTTGTGGGTTTTTGCTTGTTTGTTTTACTTCTTTAATTTATCTCTTCCTGAAATATTCTTTAAAACTGTGCTAAAATGTATTCTGGCCTCACACAATTATCTCTAGGTGTGTTTTCTTGGTAATAGTATTTATTGGAGGCTCTTTCTTGTTTGCAAAGTTTATTCTGAATCTGATTTCAGTTGTAAAACAAGAAATATATTTTTGTGCCTGTGTAAATTGCTGGGTCATCTTGTTTGATTGTAATATGAACTCTAGTGTTTGGCAAGCTGTGTAAGCTAACTCTGCATTAGAGCAGGTAGAGAGAAACAGACAGGCTGTTGACGTGGGCTCCTTGTGGACAAGACCTTTGGGAGTTGCTCTTCCTGTTCCTCTTCAGTGGTTGAATAAAGTGCTGAAGAGGCTCAAAGAAGGTAAAAGCCTCCGAGGTTCTGCAATACAGTTCCCACAATCTAATTCTCTTGATTGAAATGCCAAGTGTTTTCATAAAGTCGTGCTGACATCATGTAGTGATGTCAGCAAGAAATTCTGTTGGTGGTTTGCAATTGTGTTGGTGGCACTTACCTGCAGGAAAACAAGGACTATTTTTTCCTTATTTGAGTTTATTTGAAGGAGTAGTGAAGTTCTAGTCGTGATACAAAGACAATTTTTAATGTTTCCTGAAGTTAAAACCAGTACCGTTAAAAACAAATACTGTATTTTTTTATCTAAAGAGAGAACATCTGTACATTTTAAGTGGTACTGGTGCAATGAAGTGTTAATTTCATTTGTTTCACTTGTTCTGATTTCTGCTGTCATTTCACTCGTGCCTTAAGTACTTATGGAGCAGGCTTTTTTATGTTTTTAAGGGTACTATTATGGTCTTAGAGAAGTAGCATTGGAAGTATTAAGTGATTGTGAATGTAGTGGCAGAGGATTAAAGCCTAAAGCTCATTTTCCCTGTACAGCTATAACAGTACTTTATTCTGGTCAGTATTATGCCATGGATAGTGATACCACAATCCTCAATGACTGTGAATCAAGTCAAGCAGAGAAAATACAATGTTGAAGAGACTGATAGCTGCAATATCGCTGTTTGCAAACTGCTTTGAAATTCTATTGATGGCTTGACTTTCAGCGTCAGACTTCAGGTCTCTTGATGTGAATTCTTCTGTTTAAAAACCCTCAGGAAAGGAGTACACCTATGCCTAGTAGAGTTAATTTGTTGAGTTTTGAAAGTAGGGCAATTCTTCTAATGGTACTACTTCCAAGAGCTGTTCTGTTGTTGATTTACCTTTCATGTATGAGAACTTCTGCTTTTGAGAGGTTCTTTAGAGTTTAAAAAGACGAGATTTTATAACACAGATCAGGTATATGTAGGGAGGTGGCATAAAGGTAATACCAGCAGTGATAACTTTAAAAATCTTGGAGTAAGCTAAAGCACAGATCACATTTTTCCATGATTGATTATACAACTTAGAAAAAAATTGTGTAGAGTTAGTGGGTAGTTAGAAGCAGTTAGGCTATTGTAGGATGCATGTTAAGCTCTCTAGACTCCTGCAATTAAGTGTTCTGCATTCAGGTGTAGTCAGGACCTTGAAACTCTGATATTGGCCCTCACTGGGACAAGTATATTTATGAAATTGGCATTGAATGTGCGTAGGTGGCCTGACTTGTATGCACAGGATCTATGTGGATCCATGTGAAGGAAGCATGTAGGGTGTGCAGATGTGCAAGAATCGGCAGTCATGTATTATATTCAAAAAGACATGTCAGCTACACAGCATGTTCCTGAGGTTTCAGTGAGTGCATTTCATGTGTAGATCATTACACCAATTATCCTCCTTCCAGAGACAGGGGAGGTGAAGCACAGAGACATTACCTGCCTAAAGACACAAGCGAGTCCACTGGCTGGACTCCATAGCTCATAAATCTCTTGTCCGTGTTATGTCCGCAGAACCAAAATAAGACATTTTTATTGAATCATTTTCTTAAAAATCTCTAGAAGGGCTTCTCTGTTGTTATAGGCACTGTGTTTCAGAATGCTTTCCGGTGTTTTTATGCATTATAATTGTTTGTATTCAGAGAAAAGTGGAAAAACCCCAGACCCCTTTTTGTCATGCAATGAAAAAAGGCATTCACACCTAGATGCAAAATTCCATCCCAAAGCAATTTTTACAGCTCAATTATTAACCCCGAATAAGAAGTCATAATGAAAGTGCTGTCAGTTCTTTAATTACAGTGATTATAATAAAACCTGTAATAATGAGGCAGCACCCAGGTTTTTGAGCTGCTGTGTCAGCTGTTGAACCCAAGCTCACAAAAAATCCCTTTCTGAGTGGAAATGTGGTGTAATGCAGTTTGAGGGGGAGTTGCATCTGCTGTTTTCAATGAGCACATCAGCTAGTGTATGAAACTGTCTTCCCTATCATTGCAGCTGCACAGAAAGTAGGTCTTAGTCCATTTGCAGTTATCTCTGCTTCTTTAAAGAAAGAAAGCATTTCATTCTTAGACTAGAGAAAAGCCACTGTTGTTTGCAGCAATTGAGGAAGTAAGTATTAGTACTGTTAAGATTAGTAATTATTCTTTTGTGTTAAAAATATCTTTGAAGCACTGGTGTTTCATTTATGCATAGTGGCAAAGTCTTTGTAGCAGTACTTGCCCACATAGTGTGGAAGACAATACACCAATGACCTGATTTATCAAGATCTGCCCATCTTCCATTCTGCTCTGTCAGAATGAAAACACTCTTTCAACTTGTTTACTTCGGACTGTAGGAAACAGTTCATAAAGTTTAACTTGGTGAGAACAAGGGCCTTGAACTGGCAGTGAATGTCTGGTCCTGACAGTTCATCTGTGGAGCAAGTCCTTTCCTAGGTGAATGGCCATCCAGAAGTGAGTAGGTAGGTGGACCACAGTTATTTTCACTCTCCAGGAGTGGCTGATATCTGGACTTCTTTTTTTGGCTCGTGAACATGTTGCCAGTACAATACCTGATCATAGCAACCTAGACATCTTAGTATAGATATTTCTGAATTAGGTTAGTACTGAAAAATGCATTCATGAACAATGAGTACATTTATATGTGATTATTAGCTATTCTGTTTCTTTGTTTTTAAAAATATTTCATGTTGGGCTACTGATGAAACCTCTATTGTGATTGTCCATCGCAAAGTTGATTTAATTGGGCTTTAACTATCACACTCATCTGCAACAAGACTTTCAGAGTAGGAAAAAGAAAAGATTGCTGCTAAAGACAAACTTCTTTTTTGTTTGTCTGTGATTTTTTGAAAACCTACTTTCAATATGGTATGAAAAAATACCTTTTTAGAATAATTTTGTGTACCAAATGAATTTGAGGTAAGTCATGATAGTGTTTGTGTGTCTTCAAGGAGGTAATTCTCTTAAAAATAACAGCTTTCCAGAAGACTGTTCAGCCAGTCATGTTGATCACTTTGCTACTGAGACATATACTGTGCTTTGGTAACACTTGGGGTAAATAATCATGTATAAAATTAACTTCAGTTTTATTTTTCAAGTATTGTAGTGTCAGGAAAAATAAAGAAGTCTTGACCAATATTTTAAAAATCAGTTTTATTTGCTGTTCAGTAATTGTAAGATTTTAATTCACATTATTTCATTAGTAAAAAAAAAAAGCAAAATTCTATTTATTTTCTGAAAGTAAGGAGTTAAGTACAAACTGAAACAATTTCTTTGGCTTTCTTGGAGGGGAAAGGAGCTCCTTGGCTTTTTGCAGGTAGATTCATAAACATGGCTCTAATGGCTCATAATGTAGTAAATGAATTTGAGGTAACTCTCCTTTTCTTTATGTTGTAATAGTGAGAAAAAGGCCACTACCTGGTTTTGATGCTACTGTGTGTCCTCTGCTGCTAACGGTCCTTTGGGAGGAATAATGACTGGAAAATGCTTAATAAACATGCAAGGCCTGAAGTCATAGGCTGTGTTCTCATAGACAGCTGCGTCTTCAGGTCAAGTCCTTGAGGAACCCTCTGAAGTAGCCGCAAACTGCCTTTGACTCGCGCCCATATTTACCCTGTTACAAAAACCAGTGGGAAGGCGGAGGTTACCCTGGAGTCTGGCCCAGGGGCACTGTATGCAGTTCCTTGTTGCTAACCTAAATAACAGTACTGGTTTTTAGGTGCTAGGGACTGTGGGTGCCTGCACAATTTGATAGCAGTCAGTCATTTTGTGCTTTGATACTGATACCACCAAAATAACAGTTCAGAAAGAGACATCAAAGTGAAAGCTATGCTGTGACCTACAACTTCTTACAGAAAATTGCTGTGCAGTTTTCTTACTGTTTCTATGTTTGTCCTGTATTGATGGTTGTGGTAGTGGGACAGGTGCTATTTGCAGCTTACTTATAAAACCAGCATTAAATGAAGATGATGCAGAAACCCACTTCTTCTGTCACCTAATCAGCAGGCAGGCCATTGTGGTAATGGATAATGAACATCTGTGTTTCAGATGGAGTCTAGTAAAGCCTGGCCACAAAACAAAGCTTCTCCAGATTTTGAAGTGGCACTGATCTAATAACACATTAACATTAAATGGTGTGGGTAGATGGGCAAGCAAGATATAATTGGGTATAATCTGTCCTTCCTTGTATAACTTAGTGAGGGTTGTACACTCTGTTACTGTGTGACCTGTCGTGCCTTGGGCAGTTCCGATTGTGAGCTGTGTACTGTGTTTACAAGTGAAGCTTCATAGGACCCTTGTAGCTGAGTCCTGTCAGGCTGATGTCATTTCAGCTGATGTGAGATGTCACCTTCTTGTGACGCAGCTATGGCCATCCTCTCCTGGGAGCGTTGTAGCTCTTCACATTTTTGTACCATCAATGCACCTGGCCTGTTACGCTCAGACATTCGTCGGCATAATAAATGTTTCCTCCTTCCTCATAGTGGGAGGAAGGAAATATATTCTCAGAAGTTGAATTGACTGTTTATTGACCAGATTAATTATACACTTTCCATTTGGCTTTTCCCATGCAATTTAAAGTGAGGTTATCAGAATAAGAGCTTGTCTTTGGGATTTTATTCCCCTCAAATATTTCTACCTCTCTCAAAGACAAAAAATAGTTACTGTAGCCCAAAAGAGAGCATCAAGGAATTGTTGCCAGCTACTCTTCTGGTTTTTGCTTTGGAAATGCTTCCTGTTAGGTATTGTATTCCTGTACAGCCCATTCCTTAAATGGGGGAAGGACTCAGGTAAGTATTCCTGGCCAATGCTGCAAGCCTGTTCAACATTGCCTTTTACTTATGTCTGGCAGCAGTAACTTTTGAAACTATTAAATGGTCTTAGTTGTGTAAAATCGTAGAAGAGACATTTTGTAAAATCTAACTTTCACTTGATCTGCCTGGTGTATTTCAGTGCTGCTGTTCACAGCATTGAAATTTGCTACTTTCATAAGCTCCAGGGGAGTGGTATAAGCATAACATAATGTTCTATTATACTGCTATCATCTGTACACTGTCCACATTGCCCTGGATTATGTGTCTCATGGCATTGCTTTTGCTTTGGTACAGCACCTTCTGCATTTACTACCTTTCCAGAAGCTCACTGTGTTGCCTGGTATTATCAGCTTCTTCAGAAACTGCAGAAGGAAACTTGGGTTTGTGCTCTTTGGTCAGTTCTTCTGTCATTTCTGTTTGTCAGAGCTTGAGGATTATAGTTGTTATTGTGGCTATTCACTTGGGAAGCTTGTGGAGGTCTTCTAGATGTTACGGGCTGAAGCTGGGGAATTTAGCAGCAGGTCCCTGGGTGCTGTGTGACAGAGTTCTGCTGGAGAAATGGACAGGTGTCAGGGCCAGATCAGGGGCAGCCATGCGGGAGTGTGCCTTGTGCTGATGTTCCCAGCTTGGAAACTTTACACAACATGAGCTACTGTCCTGAAGAGAAGGAGCACAGAGCAGGAGTTTCGGGAACAGAGAGGAAAAAAAAATGGATTCACATCTTCTTTCAAACAAGTTTATTCTTTCACAACAGCTTTAGTGGTTGCAGATGACACATAAGAACTGAGTGGTTGGGGCAGGATTAGCACTTGATACTTACTATTGCCGTGTAACTTCAGCTGGTCTGGATTAAAAAACAGATTCATGTATTGCAAGTACATGTATGTATAATAGCTTAAAGTTAGCTGCAGTAAGACTGGTTTTAAGATGCTGGATTTTTTTACCAGTATCTTTGGTATGGATATTCCTAGGAATGCTTTGTTTTTTGTGGGCTGAAAGTTTTGTGTTGGGCTGTAACGTGCTATCTATAGTACCTTCTTCTATTAAATAACTGTAATTACATTTTCAGTACAATCTGAATTGTCTGTCCAAGCCTATCTCCTGTGTATTTTAAGGAATACTTTGGTATTGGCTCCACCTCCCATTTTTAGTTACTATGTGCCTAAAGCTCAGTTTCCTTGTGTTTTCTGTTTACAATTCCTATGTATTTTGTTCCTTGTATTCAAATAGCCATCTTCCTGAGCAAAGTTTAAAGTCCGAGTCATTGGCTGCTTTCTCCATTTCATGGGTGTGTCAGCATTTTGTTTGTAATTTTCTTCAGATTCTCCTTATAGAAGGAGACTCTTAAAGCTGCAGTCAGAATCCATAAACGTGAGACCATAATGGTTAATGTAACCTATTGGCCTGAGTATTGCAAATATTTTCTTGTGTATGGTATCCTCAAATCTGCCAGGAGTGAGTGTGTGAAAGTGCCATGTGCACTGCATGCCTGTGACATATTTGTGTAAGAATGCAAATAACTTTAAACAGGCACACCAGCATTTGAGCTTTGATCTGTTAATGACTTCCTCATTCAATAAAGTGTGGAATGGCAAATCCCTGTGTTTGGCAAATTCAGACTGCTAATTTGTCAAAGCTGAATAAGAGGAAAACATATATTTTGTAATTCATTGCAAGAATGTAAGGAAAACAGAAGTCCTAGTAAAAGGAGCAGTAAGGTGCTGAATATCTCTTTTATCTGTTGAAAGCAGATGAAAGATGGTAGGACTAACCTGTAGTGTCTGGTATTTTCACTCTCTTTTGTGTCAGGTTAGGCAATTCATCTGCTCAAATGCACACAGGGATGTTTTGCTTGGTGAAGAATGGGTGGTGGTCCAGAACTGGAGTAATAAGAAGTTCAAGTAAATATGAAATTGTTTACACTTACCTATACATTTTAAAATGGTTGATCTAACAGAAATTAGTTAGAAGGTTTTTGATGGGCTTATTGTGCTTACAGAGATTAGTGTAAACGTTCAGAACAGATTGTAAGTCTGATGCTGACACCCAGAGACTCTTTAAAAACAGTAATTATCAAAACAAAGATAATTCTGAAAATACGTATTTTCTGGAGTTTAGCCTGACTGAGGTGAGAGATGTCCTTTAACTGTGAATTATTTGATCTGTTGAGTGACTTTGTGTCCTAGCTACATACTCAGAAAGGAAAAAAAAATGTAGATACATGATATAGAACTGTTAGAAACAGGGCCATGCAAACATGTGCCCGAATCCTGATATGCAATGAGTGGAAAACGGACTGAGAGCAGCCCTGCAGAGAACAATTTTGGGGTGCTGGTGATGAGAGACTGGACATGACCTGTCAGTGTATGCCTGCAGTCCAGAAAGCCAGTTGCATCCTGGACTTCCTCACAAACGGCGTGACCAGCAGGGTGAGGGAGGGGATTCTGCCCCTGTGCTCCGCTCTGGTGAGATCACATGTGCAGTGCTGCATCCAGCTCTGCAGCCACAAATGTAAGAAGGACACGGACCTGTTAGAGTGGGTTCAGAGGAGGCCATGAAGATGATCAGAGGGCTGGAGCACCTCTCCTACTCAGGCTGAGAGAGCTGGAGTTGTTCAGGCTCTGGGGAGATGATATAGCACGTTCCAATATCTTGTGGGCGACCTGCGAAAAAGCCAGAGAGGGACTTTTTACAAGAGCGTGTAGGGGTAGGACAAGGGGTAAAAGGCTTTAAACTGAAAGAGAGTAGCCTTAGAAATTAGGAAGAAGTTCTTCAATGTGAACATTGTGAGGCACTGCGGCAGGTTGCCTGGAGCAGTTGTGGATGCCCTATCCCTGGAAGGATGGGTGGGGCTCTGAGCAACCTGGTCTAGTGGAAGGTGTCCTGGTCCATGGCAGGGATGTTGGAACTAGATGACATTTAAGGCTTCCTTCAACCTATTCTATGGTTTTATGAGCGGCAGAGCAACTTGTATGTGGTTAGTGAAAGATGATGAACAATGCAAGTGCTTCTCAAATAAAGTGCTGTATTCCCTTAGACAGCAGTTCTCGTTACAATTGCACCATATGTTCTCAGCAAGCAGCAGATGTACAGTCTAACATTTAGCAATGGAACTTTCCTGTTTGAACATTTGGGATAATACTGAAATAATGAATAATTAATTTTTGGCATTTGTAAGGCAGTTTCTTTTTGTTGCTATTTGTCCCCACTCTTTGCTGTGTCTATTTGTTTCAGAAGGGTTTGTCACTTAAAGATTTTAGAACTCTTATGCAGACATTTCCTTGTATCTCTCTAATAACCCTGAAAGCATTATCCATTTTAATGCTTGGATGATGGGGTGGCTTCCCCAAGATCACACAAGGCACCACAGAAATGCAGGGGACATCACTGGTGTCTTGAAGACTGATGTTTCTGTCAAGACAGCCGCAGCTGCAGGGTCGATGGGGAGCTGCCAAGGGCATGGCATCTGGTAAATGACAAAGTGCCACCTTCGAGGCAGTGCTCAAAGACATTGTCTTCTCACTCTCTTTACCCCTTTTCATTACTTTATATTTCATTAATAAAGGGAATTCCAGGAACTGAATGTTAATTCAAGTATTCTCTACTGACAGAAGGAGCTTGCTTTCTAATACCATGGAAGGTAGGTAAAAATTTTGTCAGACCAGGGTGCAAGATAATTAATCCGGGGGAAAATGCCAAGTTTCCACTGCGAGTTTTGATAGATCAGCTCATGCTTAAAGTAGTCTGAAGAATATAATCTGAACTGAAAGTTCACTAAAATCAGCACTTTGGGAAGTGGAAGGGGATTGACTGGCCATAATAGGATATACTTTTAAAAGTGTCAGTTAAAACTGTTTCTGTCTTGCCATGTTCTTTAAGAGGGATCTTGTATTATTTGTTGTGAGTAGTACGTTAACCTTTATAGCCTCCTGAGGATTGTATTGATTAACTTCCTTTTTTCAATTCAGCCTTACAGTTCTATGGAAAAATATCCAATATGAGTATAATGTGTAGAAATGTGTATAGTATTTCCTTCAGTGGAAAACTGATGATCTTGTAACCTTCTTGCATTGCCCTTTGCTAGAGAGACATGTAGTCCTATGGGACTTCGATTCTTAAGTTCTTGAAAATAGCAGCAAAGCTGTAAGAAAAGGAAAACACTTCTCTTTTATTGACTATTTTTTTAACTATAGAAGCTTTTTTAGCAGTTTCATCAAGTGTGAAACTTGATCTATTCCCTACAAAGTTGTCTCTCTCTGTAGTTTATTTACAGTTCATTAGATGCTCATGACCTTTTGTTCTTTTTTTTTCTTTAATTCTGCTTAAGCCAATCAATAATTGTCAGATCTTTTCTTGGTAGTAATTTTGCAGGCTGTAGATGTTTGATCTCTATCCCTTATCTAATTGAGGATGAGTCAAGTCTGAATACTCATTTCTTTGTTATGCATGAAGCTATTAAAGAGTGCAGTAAATGGGGACAAATGGCAGGTGTTTTGCACACAGACAAATTTGTAATGGATTAATTTGTTGCCTCTTGGATTATTTTACCTTAGTGGGCCACTGTGTTATTCAAGGTGTCTTCTGAGGGTGAAATACAAGAAAAAAATCCTTCCTTTGTTCAGTGATATTTCTTGATGATCTGGATGAGTGATCAGAATGTGTAAGACTGAGTTCGTTTCATTAATATTCTATACTTTCCTGGGATATAGACTGTAGTTCTGGTGGTGAAGCCTGAGTATTATTTTTAGTAGTAAGACAGTCTTAAAGTCATAAGTCCAAACTTTCTGATGTCCCTCAAGGAGTTAAAAGTGCAAGAAATATACAAGTAATGTGCTACTGCTCTAAGTAAGTCTAAGCTGACTTTCTGTTAGATGCAAACATGAAATCCTGGCCCTGCAGAGGTTTAACTCTGACCATTACTAGAAAAGAATGCAGTTTAATGAAGGTCAGTTTTGTTAAAAATGAAGTTGTTGTGTGGGTGAGAAAGTTGTTCTGTCATTAACTTTCCTATCTATTCAAGGCACATGGTGTGATTCTTGGGGTTGTCCCGTGCAGGGCCAGGAGCTGGACCTATGATCCTTGTGAATTCTTTTCGACTCAGGATATTCTATGATTCTATGACAGGCATCTGTTGACTTTTGCTGTGCTCTGTGCTTTTGCAGGACAGTCAGAGAGCTGTAGCTCTGAAACACAGCCCTTTTTCTTCCACGTCTTTTCTTCTAAGTCTAAATCACTTTATTTGATGAAAAAGTGAAGCTCCCAGGCTTCAAATTTGAAGATTGTCAGCTCTCTTATAGGTATGAAATCACTTCTCTTTACAGCCATTTATTTAAGAAATGGTGTCCCATCTTTTCAGTTGGAGTAACCAGCTTTCATATACGTAAGTACTTCACTTTCCTTATTAGCCCAATATACTTTCGAAAACTCAGAACAGTTTCTCTGCCAGTATCTCTTTTTCATTTGGATACAGCAGGCTGAGATCCTCTGTGTTCCTGACTCCAGACCCCTAGTTGCTGACCTCAAGGCTCCCCTCGTACTTTCTGCCAGAGGCTCCAGGAAGGTCTGTTCTTCCTGGCTGTTTGCACATTTTTTTACGTCTTGTTCTGTCCAGACTGGTCCGAGGGCTGCTGCATGAACTGTCACCTGTCTGATTTTTTTGAAGGCTTGTTGTTGCTCAGGGCCCCCTGTGAAATTGTTCATCTTCTGGGTCACTTGATAAAGAGAGCTGGCGGTCAGACAGTCATTTGAAATGTGCATTCTCCAGAAACTTACCATGCCTAAGAAAGCTTGTGTGTGTTTCTTACTAATTGGTGGATATTGGTGTAATTTTGTTGATCACACCCATTGGGATCTGACCAAGTCTGTACTGCCATTTTATTTCTAAAACCTCAATCTCCTGCGCAGGTCCCTTGACCTTACTTTGTTTTATGGTAAAACCAGCTTTCAGAAGGTTTTGGAGTATTTTTTCTGTTTCTCAAAAGCTTCTTCTGCTGTATTACCCCACAAGATGGTGTCATCAATGTACTGCAGGTGTTCTGGAGCTGCTCCTTGTTCCAGTGCAGTCTTAATTGGTCCATGGCAGATGGTAGGGTTGTGTGTCCATCCCAGGGGTGGGTTATTCTAGGTATACTGGGCACTCCTCTAAGTGCAAGCGAGCTCTTTTGCCAAAGGGATTGACAAAACCACATTAGTGGTATCAGTTTTGGCACACTGGGCTGCCTTTGACTCCAGTTCATGTTGCAAGTTCAAGCGTGTCTGGTATAGCAGCAGGCTGATTTCATTCATGTCGCAATAATCTACTGTTAATCTCCATTCTGCATTAGACTTTTACACTGGCCATATGGGGCTATTAAAGGGTGAGGGGGTCCTGCTAATGACTCCTTGGTGATGCAGTCGGTGACTTGGTTTATGGATGAGAAGCATGGAGTCTTGGTTGATGTGGCATTGCTGGTGCACTGGTATGGCAGTGATCAGTACCTGTGGACCTTCAACCTTCAGTAATCCCGTGAGAGGAGGGTCCTCGAAAGACCAGGCAAGATAGACCGCTGTTTAATTTCCTCTGCCTCTGAGACAGCTATACAGCAAGCCCACTGCATCCTGGTATCTGCCAGAGCCTTGTGTATTTCTGATGTTCCAAGCCACTGGACCCACACAGTCCAGTAAATCCAGCTGTCCCTCTTATCCTCTTGGCAGGAGGCGAGACCTCTCTAATACTCACTCATCATAGGATCCTTCACTTATGTCTTGCAGAAATGGGTTAGAATTTCTTTCCATAGGATCAGGAGTAAAGTCAGCTTTACCTCTCTGCCTGGGAAAGTGCCTGCTATAGACTGGAGCAGCAGCAACTTTCCTGAAGGAACTCTCATTTGTGATTGTTTTTCCCTGCAGTTCATGTATCTGTGTCTCTAGGGCTGAGGTAGGTTTTCCATCCCACTTACTCATGTCTTCTCCATGATCTCACAGGTAAAACCAAAGGGGGTACCGTGTGGTTATAACTTCTGTATCCTCTCTCTTGAGCAAAAGTTGGATGGGTTTTCCTTATCCACAGTGGAAAGTCTCAGCTGTTACAGTGACAGGTTCCCACATCCCTGCATTAATTTTTAGTGATAATTAAATCGGCTAGAAGTTGGTCAGAGATATGGTTATAGTACCTGTGACCTTGCCTGCAATCTCCTGCCCCCCACCCTAAGCCTTGCTGAAGCTGTGAATGTATGGTCAAGTAGAGAAATGTGTCTCTTTCTCTTCCAAGTCTTCCCACATTTTTTTTGTCTGTGAGGAATGTCTCCCTGCAGGTAGCAATGATGCAGGTGCATTAGGTACCTCTTCATCCAGTCAAGGCTTTTCTAAAGCCAGCAGATAACTCACAGTTGTTGCAGGACCAATGACCCTGGCAGCGTGTTCCTGGAGAAGCTTGAAGGTGTCTGGCCCATCTCATGGAAGGCACAGGGAAGGGAGCACAACGAAAGGGGCAGAGTGGCCTCAAGGGGCTGAGACCTCTTTGTGTGGGCTTGGCCTCTCTTGGAGAGACTTGGGCCTGGCTGGGCTGTCCCAGGCAGCCGATGGTGTGGAGAAGACCTCAGACTGGTTCTGTCTTGTTCCCCTTGTCCGTCAGCCTATCCTCTGCCTCCTGGGATTGGGCAAAGGGCTGGGGAGGAGGCAGAGGAGCTTTGGTGCCTGCTCAAGCTTTTCCTCCATGTGGGCTCTCAGCCCTTGCCCTGCATGTTGCTGGCCCTGGGATGTGGTGGGTGCTGGCTCACAGCCGCCTGGCGCCATCCCACCTGGCTGAGACCCATCGCTCAGCGCTCCGGAGTGTCTCCTGGCTTTCCTGCAAAGGCAGAGATGAGCCAAACCCTGCTGAGCTGCTCCAACAGGCCACCTGCCAGGACCTCCGGGTGACAGCCAGCTGAGCACAGGAGGGCTGGCTCCCTGTGCCCAGGCCTTGCCGCTCCAGCTCCTGGGGAGACACGTCCTACGTGAGCGTGGCCCAGGTGGGATGGCTGAAAAGGCCAAGGATGCTGGTGGAGAGAGTGACCATGGAGAGAGCTGTCCATCTTACCTGACTTGTGCATGTTGTACCTGTCCATTTTGCCTGATTTTTGTTGTGAAGAACTCAAAAGAGTTCTTCATCAAGGGTGCGATAGAGCACAAAAGCAGTAGGCTAGAGTCTGGACATGAGATTGACCTGCCCCATTGCTCTAAATCAGAGATAAATCTAAGAGAGAAATTGAGCCTGACCATAGGGATCTGAGAGAATATATGTATTTACTGTTTTAGCAGGATGAAGAACTGTGTGTTCTTGTTTATGCTGTGTACATAATAAAAGGCGAGTAACTCGTGAGGCTGCTGTTGGACCTACCTGAAGCTACACCTATTTTTCATCTTGCCATGCCTTCTGAAATCATTTGTGATAGGATCCAAAACAGAGACTGAAATAGAATCCATCATAGTATTTTACAGTGTCCTTTGGCTCACATCCAAAAAATGTTGTAACCCTTGACATAATTACTGGAGCAGTAATGAGCTTAAGAGGTAACAGAGGGTGCAATCTCTGCCCTTCTTGATAGGAATTTAGGACTAAAGCAGAGGCGTTAATTTTATTGGTATCATTAAGGGAAAAGTAATATAGCACTAGTGTAATTTTCCATGTGGGATAGAAATTAAAGAACTCCATCCACTTTGCAGCTGGGTTGAAGACAGAGAGAGGCACAGATATGATAAATCATCTTTCAAAAACATGAATAAAAATTTCAATTTTCATTTGTGTAAAACAACTACAGTAATTTTTAAAAATTGATTTGATAATTGGGTGTTAAATAAGGAATAATGTAGACAAACTCTTCAGAAGTATGTCTGCTGGGACACTTATGGAATTCCTCAGGGACTGTGATTTGCACAGTAGATTTGGTAGGGAATGGCAAAAGTCAACAAGGGGAAGACACAGAGGATAGTGATATTCCACTGCCTTGGGGTGCTCAGTGAATATGTATAGGAAAATTAAGACCAAGAAGTGTGCTCGCCAAGAGAGATCTCCTGTATTTTGTTAAGCCTTTTGCTTGCCTGTGGAAGACCTAAGAAATCCTCATTTGAATTATAAGCCATGAGTAAAAACCTTAAAATTAGCATGAAAGAAGAGGCTGTGTCTAACTAAAAAAGTTGTGAAATACCTATAGTATATCTAAAGTCAAGGCAGAGGAGAAGGAGCACCAATTTCTACTGACTTCCATCAGAGATCTATGTAATGTATAATCTCTATTTTTAAGTCTGACTAAGACCCATACTAGAAAGCTTTGTACTATCACAAAATAACTATTTTCTATAATATCCTTTCAATTTCATCCTTAACCTTTGCTTGTTAAGTTCAGATCTGTTTTGTATTTGAATTGGAAGCTTGTTGCAGTATTGACCATATTTTCCTAAATATGGGTGTGATTAAATAAGTAGGGTGACTGAGACAGGACCTACAAGCATTGATCTAGTAAAAACAATACATGGCTTCTGAAATAAGAAGCTCCTTTTTTTTTTTTTTAATGCTAGATACTTTTGTCACCAGTTGAAGAAGAAAAACTATCTCGAAGCTTCTTGTAGCAGCATTTTCTTTTTAAGAAAGGACTTCGTTTCTGTTCAGTGTTTTCCTCTACTAAGTTGCACTGTCTGGTCGCTGTCAGATCCTGGAAGATTACTGTCTCGTTTCTTAGACATCTCCTGCATGTGGTACTTGCCTTTGAGACATATGTTCTTGACAGAAGAAAATGAGGGAGATTTGCTGTTGTCATCGTCTGTCATCACTGAGCATAAAGACATTGAATGTAACACTCTGGGAAATTATCTCAGGAAGTTCATGCAGCTTTGTGCTGTTGACTGTGTAAGCAGCAGTCAGATACAGTACATTTTTAGAAGTCCTCGTTGTCCTACTGCGCAGAATTGTGATTTTTCAAAAGATCTCAGCAAGACTGACTAGTTACGACTGCTGTGCATCAGATGTTGTTGAGTATCTCATCCAAGCTGGTGGATGGCACAGTGCTGTCAGTAGTTCAATTTCTTGGTAACACTTCTAAAGTTCTAGAACTTTCATGCAAAATACATCGTGCTCTGCTAAAGCAGAAGATTGGTTTGATGGCTCTGAATCTGGTGGTTTGCTGTCCAGGAACAGAGCTCTCTTTCTTTACTTCTGATTATATCCCCTCTGTGGACTTTTAACTCTATCTCTCTGAGTCATTTTGTTAGTGCTGTTTTTGCAGTGTGCAGAGACAGTCTGCAAGCAGGATGCTTGCTTAAATGTAACATTTACAAGTGCAAAGTGACTGCTTGTTGTCTAACAAGAGCTACTGGATTAAGTAATAATATACTCACAATCCTGGTGAGCCTTCTAGACAGTGTGTGCTTGCTCCTGATTCATGCTGTCTGTATTTTGGATATCTCTTTGTATCCCCACAAGAACAACAATTAGGTGTACTCTACCTGGGTTCAGAATGTGGTTTAAGTTTTCAAAATAAGATTGCTTAATCTGACTACTGCTAGTGGAATTCAGGTGATGTTGCTCTTTTGAATTTTGGTTGCATTTCCCATATTCTCACAGAACATTCCCTGTTCATGTGTTTAACAGGTAGCACAGTGTTTTGGTTAGATAATTTTTTCTTCTTGTTTTCTAGAGAAGAATAATCAAGGAACACATTCCATTTTTGGAAAATAAATTCATGAAAATATAAGGAGAGCAGATATGCAAAGAGATTCACTGTTGCTCATTTCATGTAGAAACAAGAGTTCTTATTCATTGAAGTTGGTAGTATCAGTGGCTTAAAAGTCCCTGTTCTGGCCCTTAACTTACCTGTTGGTTCCAGTTTGAAAGCTTCATTATGTAACAAACAAAAAGATCAAGACAGACATGAGAATTAGAATTAGAATATATGGCGATCAGTAGATATTTCTGTAATCAGATGTAAATGGGCTGTGTTTTGGGAACATATTCACATGTTGTGCTTCAGTGTAGGAGGGCCTGGTTCAGCAGCTATGCTAACCAGTTCTGAGCAGAAGATGTTTTCCCTCCTGGTGTGCAGAGTCTGAATTGTGGTGCAGGCTAAGTTTTAGTTTTATGTTGCTCCTTAAGGGAATTTTCCAGCGCCACCTATCTCAAAATCAGTTCTGAGGTACCTTTGAGGTTCACCTGGAATTTACATTTGTCATTGGTATGCAAGGTCTCTTGCTTTATAGAGTTATTTTGGCAGGCTTTGTGCAGCTGGCAGCTTTTAGGTGCCTTTCAACACTTCTTTGCAGCTCTGGCAGTTTGGCAGAATCATGGAATGGTTTGGGTTGGAAGGGACCTTTAAATATCACCTTGTTCCAACCCCACTGCTATGGGCAGATATACTTTCCACTAAACCAGGTTGCTCAAAGCCCAGCCCATCCTGGCCTTGAACGCTTCCAGGGATGGAGCATTCACAGCTTTTTTGAGCAATTTGTTCCAGTGTCTCACCACGCTCATCATAAAAAATTTCTTCTTTATGTTCAATCTAAACCTACATACTTTCAGTTTAGAGCTGTTCTTGGTGTCATCCAGAGACTTGTGGAGGGTGCACTTGCTTTCACTGTCTTTGTTAGTGATGAAGATATTCTATAACACTGGTCCCAGTACAGATCTTGAGGGATGTGACTGGTTAGTGGTGTCCACGTGGACAGAGTTACTGACTCTAAGGAATCATTTGTTGTCTTTACTTTCAGGTGCAATAAAGCTTTCTGACTGACATTTTTCACTTTGAAGAAGATACATCTAAGCAGAAGCAGATAAAATTGTTGACTATGTCAAAACAAGCCTTTAAAATGGGAATGGCCAGTCTTTGTGATACAAGCTGCAGTAGGAATGATATTTACTGCCAGGAGTGAGTTTTGTTATTTGATCATTGAGGGCCATGGATAAAGATGGGTTTTGCATTACTGCTTTTTCAACGGCTGTGAGACTGTATATGTGCATTCATAATATACTCTCTGATATTTGTAGGCAACTTTGAGAGTGTGGCAGCTCTATTGCTATTTAATGTTGTAGAGTTTAAGTGTGATGGAGTAAGTAATGACCAGACAGTGTCATGAGCTAAAACTTAAAGCTGTCCAAAACTTTTAGCAGTGAGCTTGTAATTAATGCAGTTGTGAATGCTGATGTAGTTAACTGAGATTGCGCAGCCCAGTTTTCTGAATTTTCCCTCCTGTTTACTGGATACCTTTCCCCTGCAACTTCCTTCAGACTCACCCAGTGCTGCTAAAGAAGACAAAATATGCTTGTGTAAAATGAAATATGTGAAAACTGCTCATCTCACTTATCCTAAAAGAACATAACTGAATCAGCAAAATTTCAGATCTGTGTAGAATCAGAGGTCAGGGGTATACAAATGTTGGTATCTCATAAGTATACATGCAGAAATGAACTAATATGTCCCTCTGAATAAATTTTTTTAAAGCTGGTATTGTTAGCCTTAAAATAATTACTGTGCAAACTGTTTACTTATTGAAGTAATTGGGAAATACCCATACTTGTTTTTGACACCTCTTTAATACATTCAAGACTGGAGACCTGCTGTATTTAGCTGTCTTTTAATCCGAGTTTTGTGTTCACACACAAGTGTGTGAAATCTGCTCTTATGTCTCTGATTTTCGGAACTGAGAACCATATGGTATCTTGGTTTTGCATTTCTTAGATCTTCTTAATTGTGCCTGCATAGCAATTAGGCTTGTGCATAAATTTGAGAAAATAATGCATTCATTTGTTCTTAGTGTATAAAATACATTGAGAATTCATTTCAGCTTTTAAAATAACTCTGAAAAGCATTCAGAACAGGACAATTTGGGTTACAGTTACTACGTAGTTAATTTGAGCCTTTAAGGTTTGCTTTACTTTTTTTTAGTCTTTTATTATGAAATAGCAAGACACAGGATGTCCAATTCATCCAGTGAAGGGGCCTAAATTATGTCTTTGTGCACTGATCCAGCAAAGCACTCAGCATTGTGCTTATGTCCCATTTGAAGTCAATGGGATCACTCATGTTTTAGAAGAAGTGTGTGCTTTTAAGTGTTTTACTGAATAGGGGTGAGATTATTCTCAAAGTCAAGCATGTGCTTAAGTGCTTGGCAGAATTGAATTAGTTAACATCTATGAGTTAGCACAAGAAAAACTGAACCTTGTGGCATGCTTGTTCAGAAGATCCTTTTTCTAAGTTCCAGTTGAGTTTGACTGGCTCTGAGAGAATGTCATAATGCAGTAAGTCAGTAAACTCATCTGTGATGCGTCTTTCAATGGAATTGAAAAATTAATTGGGATTACTTTAGGACTCTTCCTCATTCAGATGTGGTTTTATCACTGAACTTCTCTTTTCAATTTTTGTCTCATTAACTTTTAAAATATATTTTGCATTTCTAGCATCCTTTTTTTTAAAACTCTCTCTTCTAGGCACTTATCCTCTCTCTGGGTTGAGAGGTGAGTTGAATTTCTTTCTTGAGTTTCTGAGCAGTTGTATATTTCGATAGGCATCTCTCCTGATGGGATGCTGCCTTGAGACAGGTCTCCAAATTGCTCACCGTGAATTGACATTAGAGGTTTTTTATGCCATCATTTCTCCATTGCTATTGGCATCCTTGCTCACGAAATTTCTCTTTCTATTTATTTGTTGATCCTTTGTATATGCTAAAATTGCTGGAGGCAAAATATCGTCTACAGATTTGTGTTGCTTAGACGTGAAGGAACACGTTGTAATAAAATAGCAGTTTGTCTTCCTACCAAACTTCTAAGCATGGTGTAATTATCTCTGCTTTCTGTCATCCCCACCAGGAGGCAGAAGAAAAATGGTTTGCACCCTGCTAACAAGTTAATTATTTCACTGGACTTCCAGGACTGGCATAAAGCACCTGCTTTTGTAAAAATGCCGTCACTGATGTCCCTGATGTTTCAGGAAATCAGACCAGCTTTGAGGGTTATATTTGGTGATAAAGGGGAGCAAACGATACCAACTTGGACATAATGATGGATTCTGATTCAAGTCTTTTAGAAGCTGTACAGCTTGGTTTTGGTTAACAGTGACAAAGCACACCAGAGACATCCAGGAATATACAGTTAAAAAACTTTCTTAAATCTAAGGACTCTAAAATCTAAATATGAAGTTTAAATACCTATTAGGTTAAAATATTCCTGGTAATGTAATTCTAATGAGAGGGATAGGTTCTTATGGGTCCCTTGGTCACAGAGCAGGTCACTGCTAAGTAAGGGAAACAGCTGATGGCTTCAAAGACCTGTACTCTTCCAATTAGCACCTGGATATTTATGCAGTACCTGGGATAAATGGAAGCTATGATGTACCATCTTTTTGTAGACTTTGCTGTGTTGAACTTTGGGTTAAATATTAACATTAATGGAAGCTTGTATTGAGTCATGACTACAAGCTGTGAAGTTCAGATAATTCATTTCCTGAATCCAGAGAAACAAATTAAATTAGGTGTTAATTTTTTCTGGAATTCTGAGGAACTTCCATGATGTTTTTGTTCTGTTTAGGCAGCTCTGAGTTTTCAAGTTCGTTTCTTTTACTTCTTTCTATGCTTGCTTTGTGGGCATCAGTTTTATGCTTAGACTTTGTTAACCTTCGGTTTTCAAAACAAAATGCAGGTCTTTACTGTGTGTGTTTAACGTGGTTTCAGGCATTACTGCTGTGGCACTTGGGTATCTTAAAGTCTGCTGTGCTACAGAAATGTGAGCCACTGTGTTTTAGTATTTGATTAACAACTTGTAATTAGAATCTGAGTATATGAAGATATTGAGCTGTCTTGAGTGTTCTTTTCTCTTTCATTGTTTTTATTAGCAAGAAGACAGGTGGAAATGAGTGTGATAAATTTAATCTAGAAATAATTATAATTTCAATATAACAAAACGGGTCTTGCCTGAGTCTTTGCTAAGGTTCATGAAAGTCTTAGGTAGAACATGATAAGTATCATGATTTAGCTCTAAATGTAGTATGATTGATTCCTAAGAATGTGTTCTTCTTATAAGTAGTGTCTGGTGGAGCACATTAGCATATGAAGAAATGAAAGCAGTTAGTTTGCAATTAAAATAATGAAATCACACAATATTGAGGATGGTATTTATGAATGTATTTAATATTAATCCTTATGAGGCACACATCTTATGTGTGGTAAAAACTGCATGGAGCATCAATCGTGTGGTTCCCTTTCATTAGTGTTAGTGAGCTGTGAGTAGCTTGCCTGGAAGGTTTCAGTCAATCTGAATCCTCAATCTGAGTATTATCAGTTCATTTTGCATCACCAGATGTCTTTCAAGGCATGAGTTGGGAATTGTTCTCTTCTGTTGAGCTTAGAGGAATTTGGAAAGGAGCATTGTTGTTATATTATTTTGTGGTAATATAGTCAACAGCTCCAGCAGTGATACACTACAGTTACCTTTCTATTAATCAAAGACCAATCTGTAAATTAAACTGCCTAGTGTTAGGCAAAGTTTTCACAGTTTACTTTCATGACTACTATTAGCCACAGATATGTTGTATTTTTAAAATCCTTTTACTCAAAAGCACATAGGTCTTTCAAGACATGAGTTGTCCTATTGACTTCAATGAGACATAAGCACAGTGGATCCCTTGAAAGAGTTCTTAGTGCCCTGCTTTTTTGACTGTGAGGATGTGAGGTTAATCATGGGTCTTTCTGTCTCAGTGCTCTGTTTTTGACACAGCACTAAGCAGACACATAGGGAGAAGCTGGAATGGAACACAGGTGTATGGCTCTTCAGAACGGCATGATAAATTTGCTGGGGTTTTACTAATTTTCATTGTAATCCATTAAGGGATTCTGTACTTGGTCAGCATAAAAAAAAAGGCAGAGAAAACCCTGCTTCCATCTACTTAAATTACGAGTCTGCGTGCTGGGAGTTATTGGACCATGCACGTCCAAGTGTTGCTTTTGCAAGAGTTAACAAAGAATTACAGATGGGGTGATTGAGTCTTATAAGAATGAAAGGCCAAGTGGTTTAAATCGGCATGATTCACTTCATTGGAGCCTGTTGAATTTACAGCAGATGAGGATTTGGTCCATTTTAATGCCATTAAGGTCACACATTGAACCAGTGACAGAGGTAAGTAATAAATGACCCCAACCCTTGTTGTCACTGTGGGTGCCATATACACAGCAGAGGCAGGTGGCACTTGAGACTGAAAAGGAGCCAGACTGAGAAATGTGCAGGCAGCTTTATCATAAAAAGTAAATTGCTGCTGACATTGGAGTTGTGATTCAGGAAGGTAAGAGGAATAGAGCGAGAGCACTGAACAAAGACTTGCAGCTCTGCTGGGACTGAACAGTGCTGAGACAGTTATGAGGTGGTTTGCTTGAGGTGAGCAAGAGGTGCAGATTTTAAAAGAAGCACATTAAAGCTGAACTTGAATGGACTACTAACTGTGCAAATCAAATGGATTATGCTTTAGAGACCTTTATGATGTCTTGTGGTCTTGTGAGCCAGCAGAATATTTCCAGGAAGCTGTTTGGTTTTTTGGTGTGTGGTTGTGTGTTGTTTTTTGTTTGTTTGTTTGTTAGTTTTTTGTTTTGGGTTTTGTGGGGGGGAGTGGGGGAAGGTGGTGCTGATAGGGATGCTTTGAATGCCTGTGGGAGTTGTAGCCAATATTGGTGCTTTGCTTCACTCTACCAACAAATTTTATGCACTGAACAGCACAGAGCTAGGGCTGTGTTATTCCTGGTATTTTCCTCGTGAGAATACCAACTGCCTTGTGCAGCAGTGATCTGTTCCACTCGAATTCCAGACCAAATGGCTGGCAAGAAGTCTCTTCCTCTTTTTATGTCCTGGGCTGAGGCAAATGCTAGGTCTGCTGTTTTTCAATGTGCACATGAGTCAGTGCTCTAGTAGGCATCTTACACCTATTTTTTATGCATGAAAGAAAAAAATATCCTTGATTCTTTGTAGGTTGCATTTCTCTTTTAGTTAAAATAAAGTACAGCCAGAAGTCAAATTGCTGTCTGTATATAAACACACCCTATATTTATGACTAAAATTTAGTGTGAAGTCCAAATAGAATTATTTTCCTTGAAGTATTATTAGAACATGGTTTTCTGCTATCTCTAAGCATTGCATAAAGACAACCATGGGCATTAAGAATAGGGATGAGAGGAGGGAAAGATGCGAGGGGAGAAGGATGGCATTTGATCCTATTGAATCTTTTCCAGTCTCCAGGCTACTATCTCCGTGTCCACCCAAGATGTCTCAAAATCAGTCCATTTCTCTCTGTCTCTCACATGAATGTGACTGCTGCTTCACTGTGATATGGTCCTTACCCCATTTCTGACCTTTCTTATGCCTGATTGTTGAGTGGGTGAAAGTTAATTGTTCATCTTCACACAATCAACTTTTTGCTAGTAGGTTATCCCAGTTCTTACTGAAGACTAACAATAAGGTTGGTTCACTTCTGTTATTTTGTATGTTATACTGAAGTGCTTTGAGCTAACTTTTGGTGTGATACCGAGACATTTGAAGTAGAGGATGGTTTAAATATGAGAGAATTGTGGGGCCTCTAAGTTTCTAAAGATCAATTACCCTGGTTCTCCCTTAGTAAAGCCACAGTTCAAGTACAAATGGGATAAATTTCCATATCCAGTGATAATGAATGATAGAATAAGTTGTGTGTAACTTGTCTTATGCTAGTGTTTGCCTTCTGGCTAGTTTGAAGTCAAAAGAGGATATATGGATAACTTACCTACAGTTGTCACCTTTGAATGATTGTTACACTTCTAATTTAATCACAACACTGGGAATAGCAGTTACGGATATATGAAATCACTGTCTTCAACAGGTACAAGACCAGTCAGAATGGGAGATGGGCTTTTGATGTATGTGTGTGGCTTCAGACTTCTTTATTGCAAATTTAGCTGCTTCTTTCCTCTCATTTCCTGAAAGCACAGGAGTATTAGAAAATAAAGATAGGCCTGGGCTGCAGAATGCAGGAAACTGAAAGAAATCTCATCTCTTGCCTTAGGGTAACTCAGTGTTTGGATTCTGTGTTCTTTTTTTTCCCAGATACATAAAAGCTGTTCCTAGAGATATAAAAGCTTTTTTTGCCCCATCAGTTTTCAGTACAGAGGGGAAAAAGAATGTGGAGTTGTACATGTATAGACACAAGTAACTTTTAAAGGTCTAGCGCCCTGTGTTAAGTATTCTCCTGTTGTTCATTAAAACTGTTCAGAAAAACTAACCTTCAAGCAGGTGTGGATGTGGTAGGAGCTTGTAAATTTTCGCCATGAGAATTATGACCGTGGCTGCTGTTCCACAGAATGCACTCTGGAGCTCTTTTCCATGCTGCAAGAGTTACATGCACAAGGAAGGAAAAGGCAAGAGTGTTATTCACGAAATAACACACAGTAAACGGAGCTGTTACGTATTAGGAGTTTGTCATTTCATTTGCAAAACCAGATTGTTTCAGGATCACAATCCCACCTTTCCTAGCTAGTGCCTTCTATGGTCCAGGCATTTGGCTTTGCTCTGTTTTCAGTAAAATCCTATTAATTCAGTTACATTGCCCTTGGTAACAGCTAAAGCCCTGAGTATTTATCTGGTGTTTATTTGTTTGCTTTTGTTTTAAGTGTAAACTGATTTTTAATGGCTTTTCTCGACTCTTATGTTGTCCTCATGTACAGGATTGATCACACATAGTGACCTCTGGGACCTGTGCAGGTAAAACCAAGTCGCAAACATACCAGAGACACAAATAATACTGGAACAGAATTAGAACTGCATTGAAAGCAGTACTGCCTCAATGCTGAGAACAATACAGTTATGGAATCCAAATGATGGAAGCTTAACAATTTGGGTGGGAGCCACAGGCTATGATGTTACCTGGTGGACTAAAAGATTGCTTCTTACAAGTGCTGCATCAGGACTTCTATTGGTTCACCAACAGTTGAAAATATTTATTTTCATGTAGTTTTGTGGGTTTGTAGTATCCTGGGGCAAATTTAATTTCTGTGTAAGGCTGGAGCCAGCTGGTCTATAGAGACTCTGTCTGTGAGGTGGTCCTTGCCTCCTGCTGCATGTGAGGGATGGAGGCAGGATATTTGCAGTGTAAGATGCACATGTTAGTCCTGTGTGTGTTGCTTTATTATACAGTTCCTTATTCAAAGCAATAAAGAAAATGAACCATCATCCTTCGACTATGAGTGGAGCCTAAAAATCAACCGGATGCATGTTGATATTCTGCTCTGATTTAAGGTTTGAGGCCTTTCAGCTATGTGTCATGTCATCTCCCAATTTAAGCTTTGATAGATAATGCAGTTTTATTTTTTGTGTGGAAGATGTTGTTTGATGTTTCTAAGAACTGCATCTTTAAGGAGAACTTCTTTAGGAAAGCTTTGTTTAAAAAGCGTTGAGAGGTAGTAGCAGGTTGGTTTATTTATAAGGGGAATGTCTGCACTCCCCTACACACTACAGTGTTGAATAAGCATGCATTGTCTTTTGGTGTGTACATGTAATTATGATAATGGTAAAATTCACAAATAATCTCTTGTTTTGAATTTTGCCTCAAAGAAATGTGAAGTATGAGAAATGTGAAGGCACCGACTGTTGCTTTTTCATATTTGCAGTTACTGAGCAAGTGGATCCATGGCTCCATCTACTGGGGTTCAAAACCAGAAGCACCAGAATTGCTGTTTATTGAATGCACTGAGTTCTGGCACACTTGTGAGAGTAGCTGCTTGGCAGAAGCTGAAATAAAAAGTACTACATTTTATTTTTCAGCTGGTGAATTGATGGAGTGGATTTCTCTGCAGATATTGGTGTAATATTTTGACATTTTTGCCTGTTTTAACACTTGTGAGTTTTTTCCTGCAGTTACATTCACTGTCTGAAAGTTGAGCAATTTGTCTCTTTTGACAAGATACAATAATTTATACAATACAGAGCTGCTTGTATAATTCTTTTACTCTGTATGTTTTTTATATTCAGACGACTTCTGCAGGCAAGGTAAAGGCCTTGCCTACAATATTAGCTGGATTGTTCCTCCAAAGATCTCCTGTGGGGAAAGAATACGGCCAAAGTATAAAAAAATTGGCTTACTGGTTTTCTCTGGCAATTAAACATGCCACATGAAGATTTTTTGAGATTAATCTGCATTTTGCAACGTCTTGGGGCAGACCAACAAGAAAGGAAGCTGTTTCCATCTGATTAACTTTTAAAATTTCTATTAAGAGGGAAAATATTTTGCTCACACTTTGTTCATAATTTCCATTGGTCTGAGCACAGGAGCTCAGAAACTGTGAGCTGTAGCCAAGCTCTTGAGGAAGAGAAGATTCTAAAATAATCCATTATTACTCTAGCTTCAATTGTTTTCAGAGTAGCTTACTCATTTTCCTTCATTGTATCAAACCCTTTCTCGTGTAATGCCAGCTGCAAAAATATGCATCAAAAATCCATTCCATAAGAAGCAAAATGTAACGTCTGTCTTGTGCAGCACTGAGTAAACACTTCCGTTTCAGCATCTTAGAATTCGAAAGTATTACAAAGTAATGGTTATGTATTTGATCAAGATTCACACCTCCATACAGGACAGTGGGACTGTTTTCTTGAGTATTCTCATTATGTGATAATGATGCAAAATATATTTTGTCCTAAACAAGGAGCCTAACAAAGCTATCTTTGTCTGCTATTTTCTTTTTCCTCTGTTGAAGATTTTAAGAATGATGCTGGTAGGGACGACGATGTTAGATAAAGAAAATTAATGGTTTTGTAGAGAAGATGTAGCTGGAGTGAATTTCACTCCGTAAGGGTTATTGCTGTAAAGTTGTAAGTACAAATGATCATGTTAAATGTGGAGACTGAAAGGAAGCACCTCCTATTCCACTCATAATGGGACATATATGGCAGTTTATAACTCCTCTGCAGTAAGCAAAAAAATTAATGGAAGATCAGATTTCATTAGTATCTGAAAGTATTACTATCTTGTTATTTTTCCTTGTGTTGCAAGTAGAAAAGTTGTCACTTTAACTTAGTGCTAAACTTTGGCAGTTTAACAGTGCAAAATGTGTGTGTTTGTACATGTAAATGATATATAATTATGTTAAATTAATAATATTTAAAATATTTCTGGAATGCTCACAACATTCAAACAGGATATGCACATGGGCATGCATGTATATAGGTATATTTACACAAGGGTATATGTTTTAAGAAATGTCCTCTGATAGCTGTTGTAGACCTAGAAAGAACAGTATATTGTGCTTAGTTCATATTTTATGAGTGAGGATTTCTGCTGCTTAGACAGTATGAGGAATGCTGATGGTTTATTTGTGTTTTTCCTTCAAGAGACAGGAAAGGAGGAATCACTGAATAAATGCCATTTTGTTATCTGCTGTTAGAGGCAATGAATTCTATTAAAATTTGTTACCACCTGGAAAGCCAAGGCTATTTTTATTCAGGGTCAATCCTTGGGAATAATCTCTATTATTTAGACACAGCCTGTGTATTTCCAGTGCAAGTTACAGAGTGTGCGTTTTGCTCAGTTTTCTGCTTCCTTCTGCTCTCAACATGGAAAATATTGTAATTATGAACTAGGATGGCTTGTTCTTCAGTGAACTGACAATTTAAGTTGTGGGCAGGAGAGAGAACAAATATTTTATACGACCATAGAATATCTATAGAGATGTAAGGTATTTTAAAAACACTGTTCATCTACTGCTATTGTAAAACTGTGTTCTAAAGTTTTTTTTTCAGCAATTATGATCTCTCCTTAAAATACAGGGAAGAACCCTCACAATCTCTAAAAACCTTGTGTATTTGTGTGCTTATCCATACATACCAGTAAGCCTGCAGGTAGAGAGTCCCAACAGCAGAGAAACCCCAACACAGTTAGGTCTTGAAGTGGTTAAATCAGCGAGAGAAGCTTGTAGGGGAAGGATGGAGAGGGTTTCATGTGGCTTTCGAAAGCCCATTTTCAGTAGGCAGAGTTGTGGACAGGTGAACAAGCTGGGATAATGCCAGCTCCCGTGGGACCTCAGAGGACCTCGGCTTCGCTGCGCTGTCCCCTCTGCAGTTGCTCTACACAGTGGTCCAAATGCAAACTTTCATACCTGTCAGTGAAATGGAGCAGCTGGATGTGCATCAGTTCATTGGTGGATATAAAGTTATTCTGGTAACTGTGTGGTCCTGTGTTGTCAGTTTTGCCCCAGTGAGACTGAATTCAGGTTGAGTTTTCAATCACGGAACCTGGGCATTGTCTAGATCAGGCTTTAGCTTGCCATCAGAGATCACCAGGGACTTCTAGCAATTAGTGACTATTCCCAAGCTGTTTTTCTCATCCTAAACTACAAAATTGCTTATTGATTCCTGGTGCTTGTGAATAGTGCGGCTGCTTGGCACTGCATGTTTAGACTGGAGCTGTACTAGCATTTAAAAAAAATGCTAACAGCACAAAAGTGCAGTCCAGTGTTTAGTCAGAAACAGTCTCTGAACTTACTTGTTACCCTTTCTTTCACAGTTATATAACATATGTGTTGTTTTATTATTACTTAAATACTCTGTTTTCATTTATATATGTGTGTGTATGTGTTTATGCACTACCTAATATATATATTGCTCATAGATACCTGTTCTAGCCACGTAACACATATTAAATTGCTCATTAGATGAATTACTTTGTTTTTGCACTTGACATACAGACATTGCCTAGACAAATGACTTGGGTTTTGTTTTTGTGTGCTGAACACCAGCAGCTCATGAAGTTACACTGGGGCATTATTCCTACATCCTCTTGTGTTCTTGTGATTATATATTACATGTTTTTATTGCTCTTTCTCTATGGTCCTGTCCTTCACAGTGGTAGTTTATTATAATGAGATAGAACTGGTATATATTTAATAAAGATTAATGTTCTTCCAGTACATCTATAGTGCTGATCAAAGTAAGTTTTGCTTAAATGTTTCTAAAAAATGCCAAGTGCTTGTGCGTGGAAACACTTCTCACTACTTTCAAAAAACATGAAAAATTAGCTAATAATAAGCAAATAGGCTGTGAGAGGATTTCAGAGAAGTGTTCAAAGGAAACATTAAAGTTCAAATCTATAAACACGATCCCATATTTTGACAGTAAATTCCTTGAACTTACAGTTCTTTAGGAAGAATTTTTGGTGTTGCATATTTTGGCTGGACTGCAATGCCATAATTTTCTGTACTGCGAAGTTATGTGCGCAGTCTTTAACAGAAGCACATAAAGTAATTAAAAATCCAACCAGAAGTTCAGAGAAGATTGGAAAACTTAAATCCTCTTCTTTCTTGCAAAAATCTGAGTATTTAGAAAAACAAAATAATGATTTGTTCTACTCAGATAATGAAAAACCAAGTACCTTCTAAGAGAGCTTACAGTTAATAAGAACTTAGGAAACAAGGGCATTTGGGTGATATATTTGTATATCTTTCAGCATTTAGATTTTATACTGTTACCCAGTGTAACAGTATACAATACTGTTGTAAAATACCATATGTAAAGCTGTATCTTTCATCTGTAGAGTATTTTGAGCGACATTTTTGCTCACTTGCTGGGTTTTCAGTGCTGCCTATTGAACGTCGCTTTGAAATTCTGAAAGTCTTCAGTGATGTGTATGCAACAAATTGACGCTGACATCTCATGTATTGAGGCTGACTGAAGAGTCTGTTTGAGTGGTCTTTGAGGCTGAATAATTTACCTTCCTTCCCCCTTCCCCTTTATTTTTCTCTCATCCCAGGTTATTTTATTGGCTGTGGGGAACCACGGACCCTTTGTGCCCTGATGGGGGACTCAGGATCCAGACGATCGACTCTTGTATCTCGGTTGCCAATATTCAGGAGAAGTGTTAGCCGGAGACACGACTCCCTTCCTTCCTCGCCTTCTTCTGCCAATGCCATTGGTGTCCACACCTCCTCCCCATCCAGCACGAACTCCAGCTCAGGGAGCACAGGAAAGCGACGGAGTATTTTCCGCACTCCTTCCATTAGCTTCCATAACAAGAAAGGGAGTGAGCAGAAGCCTGACTCAGCGAGTCAAAATGTTAATGTCTCAAATGGTGCCCAGTCCTCTCTTAGCACTTTTCAAAAACTCAGCTTCGATGAACACATAAAAAGCAGAGGAAGGCATTCAGTTGGCTTTGGCAGCTCACGTAACAAGAAGATAACAAGGTCTTTGACAGATGATTTTGAAAAGGGAAAGGAGCCCTCAGCTAATAAGAATGTCTTTATCAATTGCATAAGCTCTGGGAAGAATGAGGGTGATGATTCAGGCTTTGCAGAAGAGCAAAGCCGATATTCTGTCAGACAGTCCACACGAAAACTTCTCACTAAATCTTTTTCGTCACACTACAGATTTTCCAAACCAGTTCCCGAGAGTCAGTCGGTTTCCTCTGTGCAGCAGCCCAGGTGCTTGCTGGAAGTGAAATCCTATGTGGAAAGCGAACCTGTGATGGCCAAGTCGTCTCCTCCATGCTCGGCTGAGACGACAGAGTGCATGGGCAGCTCCCTGCAGTCCCCGCTGCTGTCGGCTGACCTCACGGCTGCCCAGACCCCCTCGGACTTTGTCGCTCTGACCGAGGACTCTGTTTCAGAGGCCGATGCCCTGCCCAGCAGTGGGCCCGGGGCAGTGCTCGCAGATGATTTTGGCCACGATGTCTCTACCTCTCAGATCTTGTTTAATCCTGCTGCTGCTCCTCCTGTGAGGGAGACAGATACTGTGCAAAGTACTGGCCATTCTGCTGGTGTATCTCCTGTGAGTCACGCAAGCTCGTGCAGCGTGGAATCCAGTACCTTATTCAAAACCTCAGTTGCTAATCAAACAAAAGTACCGTTGCAAGCCAATGGACTACATATTAATGATGCCAGGCACATAGAAAAAAATAGCTCAGAAAATGCACATTTAGAGACCTTGACGTTACAGCATAGTGAAGAACCAGTGACACTCTCTCCAAAGGCACGGGGGTTGAGTGGGAGCAGAGATGAAAGCACGCCATCCAAGCACATGAGAGACACAATTCCTGTAGTGGAGTCTCAGACTGTTCCATGTTCTGAACCTCAGTCCTTTAAAATACAACAGGGTTATGAATCAAACAATCCTAAAGGTACGTCTCATGGTCTTTTCATTTTTGAGTTTGGTGGGTTTTTGGGGGGGCTGGCCTCATTTCTTCTGTAATGATTGTTTTGTCGTAAAGTGTTTTTGTAGAATTGCAAGTCCTAGCTATGAAGTTTAAAAAGTACAAATTGTGTCTTCCCTCAAAACTGTAGGAATTAAAGAAAAGGTCTATGATTTTTTTGAGCTTGTGTTTTTACAGTTTGTGAACATCCATCAGTGCTGTTCATGGCTATGCTTTGTTGTAGTAGAAAATGAATTAAGAAAGCGAGCATTGATTCCCAGCTCTCATTAAAGGCCAAAGCTGCAATTTTTTGAGACATGGCTATTTTTGACTTGAGCCATGGAGTTGCATAATTTAGGATGGAAACATCACCAGAGAAACAAACCTTCTTGTAGTCTGATTATCGGAAATAATACAGTTGACTTTATATTGATCTGAGTTTAGAAATTTCTAGTCTTGCTTTCTCTATGCAACTGATGTTGTAGAGTAACTCAGAGTGATATTTTATCAAGGTACAAGAGATCCTGTTTCTGCTTCTATCTGAAATAAATGTCCAAATTCTCATTTTGTCACCTATGAAACTGATGGAGTTAATCACCATCTAAATTTCACACTGGGTCTTTAGTTTATGAAGAGTAATTTGGAAATACTAACAAGATCAAGTGGAAAGACAGTGCCTAGAAATCCCAGTCTATAGAGATGCAGATAAATAAGGCACCAGGCCCTTGAGTGAAGGGCACCTGTCAGAAGACATTTATCTCTGACAGTTTATTTTCTCAAGCCAGCTTAATGGCTGGTGCTTTATTGAATAATCCTGAGGCTGTATGTGGTAGGCCAAAATTTGTGAGAGTTAACAAGACAGCATTTGTAGTGATTGTATTAGAAGATGAATGATGTTAAGTATAAACTCATATATATTCACACCCATCATTTTGCTTGGATATTTATCTAGGCACGTAGATGATAAGCAATCAAAAGCAATCTTGCGTTATGAATTATTAGGCACTGCGAAGTTTAGTTGGGTATCTTGTACATAAATGGCAATGTAAAGTCAAATTAATCCACTGAATTAGCTTTCACCAGAGGGCACCTCTTTCCCTCAGAACCATAGTCACTTCAGGGGAAAAAATATTCCCATTTATGTAAGTTACTGGTCCTGAACACTCAGTTTGTCTTCCTTGCCACACTGTCTCATCTGTGAATGAGCTCTTATGTTGCCTTGCTGGAGTGTACTGCAGAACAGCAAGTGAGCAGCTTAGAGGGATGTTTAGAAATACCCACTGCATTTCAAACTCATGCGCTGGCAATTGGATATTTAATCTATATTTCAGGAAAGCAGCTAATGGGAGTTGGAATCATGATAGAGGGATTTTTGTAAATTGGATTAATGTTCACAGAAACACTAGAGCTAATACTGCACTATATAGAAGTTGATGATTACTTGTTATGGTTTTTTAGTGTCATTCAAAATACTTTTTTTTTTTTTTTTACTTGTGTGGTGAAGAATGTATATCAAATTAGAAATTGGCCAAGCATACAAAGGAACCATTAAAAAAAAGATAAAATCCTGCCATATGAAGTGAATTGAATACAGAGAAAGCTTACATGGCATTCAGTAAGAAGTGGTTATAAGTAGTTAAACCTGTTGCAAACAAACTGGTTTGAACATTTGCTTTTCTACAACAGTATTTAAACCTAGATGTGAATACAAAAAATTTCTGTGCATTTTCTTTGGTAATAGATATATTCTCTTCTGTACCTGGTCTCATAGCTGATATCATTATAGATAGCATTGTGAATGTGACATTAATGTGTGAGCAGGTTTGATGTGTTTGATATATTTCTTAGTATACCCTTGTGTACTTTTATATTATATGGATTTTTTTTGAGAACCGTCTCTTCTTGCTAAATGCAAAAGAAGGTAAGATCTTCTGTATGTGTGATATTTATTATACTATTATGTTTTTATCTTTCCTCGTCTCTAAATTTGCCCTAACATGTCAAAATGTATTTTTTTCCTCCTCTTTTCTGATGTGTTATTGTTTTAACGGGACTGGGATTTTGCCTGCTGACTGCAGGCTGAGTTTGGAGGGTGCAGGTGCAAGCCTAAACTAGGAATGGTGAACAGAAATGGAAACCAATGTGCATCTCTGTCTTATACAAGGATAACAGAGTTGTGACCTGGCGCTTCAAAAGCTGGACTTGCCTTTGGGTGAGTCAGGTTGGGTTTTGGCACCACTGGACAAGTGATAGTTCTCTGGTAGATTTTACTGACAGCAATTTGGAAGTGTCCTATGGTGAGGGGAGAAAGAAAAGGATGGAGCAAAGGGTCCTTCTGGATTGTAGGTGGAGCCCTGGACTGGGCTGTAGTGTGCTGAGCATGCCTGGGGGCTGAACAGTGAACTTGGGCCCAGGTGACACTTTTATCTAGGTAAGCGCGGTCTGCTTTCTACAGAACATTTCTAATGTGATTCCCTTTCAGTGTAAGCATTTCAACACATACCTGTGTTCTGATAAAGAAAATATTTGTAGGGAGCAATTCCCTGTAATTATTGCTGATTGCTTCTCTCTTTGTAGTTGATCTTGCCAATAGCCTCAGTCCGTACCGGGAAGGCAGATTTGTTGAGAAACGACTGAGGTCCTCTTCAGAAGGTACTGCTGGGGGCAGCCGGCTGATCATAAAACCAAAGGATGGGAATGCAGAAGAGCTTAACAGCCTACGGAAGCAGAGAGCAAGCTCATCCTCTTCCAAAATGAACAGCATGGTGAGTTTTATTCCCACATGTGTAAGTTTTATGTTCTTCTGTGGCTGGTGTAACCATAGTGAGAAGCAGTGACTTCACAACCAACAGTAATAAAGAGGGCAGGAGCTGTCTCAGGCTTCCGAAATGTGACCCAGGCTCAGCTTCAGATATTAAAAGTATTTTTTTGCAGGGTGTGGTGCTGTGAAAAGGTTTGCATGCTTTCTGGAAAGAGTTTATTGTTGACATGTGTTGCTGATTTGCTTGTGCTATTAAAGCATGGAGCTTTGTGTGTTACTCTGTTTTTGCGGGAAGTTTGCATCCAAATACCAGTGAGTAACGTGATTTTTCAAAGCTAGAAAGAACGTGATGACATTTAAAGATGCTGTTTCATGTGGGCATACAGAGCGTGATGCAGATGGAGTTCATGCCTTAAAATAGTGGTCAACCCTGGCTCAGGCCTGTCAACCTTTTTTGGGTTGTTAGACCCAAGCTGGGAGGCAGAGCTCTGTTTACATTTAAATACTAGGCTACCCTGATGCTGTAGCACTTCATTCTATTAAGCCCTGTATTAATGGTGGGAGTGGGAAGGTGACAACCCAGGAACAACAGAAAGCAGGCAAACTGTGTATGGGATTAGGTGGTAATCTGATCCCTTTTTTGTGTTACGTATATGAAATCTATGACCTTTTCTCCCCCACTGCCATTAGCAAGATCATCCACAGATTGACATGATCTGCTTATGCTTATTTATATTAGAGTCACAGACCAAGGAGTTCTAAAACAAGATTAGAGAGCATGCTCATGAGTGAGGGCAGAATTATTCCTGCTTTCCCCCCAATGCATATGGATATTACCTTCCTATCTGAAGAAAATAGGGGCTTTTTTAGTAAAAAGAGAGGTTTAGGAAGTAAATCAAACAAAACCAAACCTGAAAACAGTCCCTGCACCCTCTCCTCCTCACAAACAACCAGAAGACAAAAGAATAAACCAGAGTTTTCTGGAAGCAAAAGAAGAAAAAATATGAAGAAATTGAATGCCCATGATAATACATATCTGAAAAGTAAAAAGCTGTCTTCAAAATGCTTGTCACAATCAGTTCATGTTTCAAACCACAGTAGCAGATTGTTACCAATGAATGATGCTAATGAAGAATAAATACTAGGTAAAGAATTGGCATTATTACACTAAGTATTATAAAAAACCTTAACCTAACTTTCTTGTGTGCCCAGAACAACAGGAGTCACATGGCTGTCTGTATTCATTTTGTTCAGTTCTGGAGGAAAATGAACCACAGACATTTAAGGGATGGCTAATCCCGGGGGGAGAGCAGAGGCCCCCATAACAAGGGCAGTGTTGCTGTGCAGTTCTGCTCTGCAGCACCGAGCAAGTGGTTGGAGCAGTGGATGCCGGTTTTCTGGCATCACCCAGTTGTTTTGTTAAGCTGAAGAAACTCTGTAGCTGTATCTTTGTCCCTGTTTGTGTTCTTTTTCTTGTTGGCAGGCTGTGTGAGCTGCCTCTGCCAAGGGACTGGGAGTGAGGAGCCAGAAAGTCTTGCTGAAGGGGTGCGAGATTTTCAAAAGGAGACAGGAAGTAAAAAAAAAAAATAGCATCTGAGAAATTGTTCTTTATCCTGAACAACTTTCTCAGCAGAGTATTCTTGCATAATTTTCAGTTCTTGTTTCGAAGGTGAAAGGTAAAAGCTTGGATAGACTGACCTCCTCCATACTGGGAATATGTATCAAACTCCTTCCCCTAAGAGTGGCCTTAACTAACTTGTGAGGTGCTGAAAGTTATTTATATTCTGGCCAACAGCAATGCTGTTTGTAAATGAAACTAAGGGAAGGAAAAAATCTTTCCAAATAACTCTGCAGATGTGCCAATTTTGTAGTGTTGTAAATAATGATCTGAAACAAACGCTTGAGAGGAATTGCATTGCCGATTATATGTTTACAAAGCCGCTGTTCTTGCAGTGACCGATTTCTGCTACAAGAGGGCACCGTTTCACCAGAAATGGTTTTGGAGACCGATCACTGCAATTCAGGACACGTGTTTAAGAAGTTTAATGTTATTAGCCTGTGCAGTATAATAGACCCTTTCCAAATGAAAAGTGTTGATAGTGATGCAATTTAAAGAGATGGATATCGCTGTATAAACTCTGATCATTCTAATGCTCCAACAATGAACTCATGAGTTAACAAATTTAAATCTTTAGACATAATATATAGGCTAGTTAACTATGTCTCAGAAGGCTGGTAGAAGTTACGCTTCACCTGCTGTTTCTGCTTAGGTGGTTCTTCTTTTCCAATGTCTAAGAGAGACAAAAAGAAAGAAAAAGGTGAACCAGCGTGGCAAAAGACCCAAATGGTCTGAAATACGCAGTCCTGCAAGACCAGTGAAAAGAATGTAAACCTGAATAGAGAGAATTAGATTAACCACATTAAAAAAAAAAATAAAATCAGACCACCAAATCACTCCAACTAAGTTCTTTAAGAGGATTAGGAGACAGAACAGCAGGGGAAAAAGACTTGATATGTAACAGTACTCGGAACTAAGAGAAGTGAGATGTGTGTGAGCAACAGAATTATCCATCACTTCTCATAATAGTGGCTAATATGGAAAGATGAGTAGCTTGAATATCACATTTATCAATATGAATGATTTATCAGATGAAATGTTAAAAAATTTGCCTTTTTTATGTAAAGTTGCTGATAGAGATTTTTACATGCTAGCAAATTGCAGTCATTAAAACCGGATAGTCATGAAGGATGATATGAATGGAAGTAACTGTGCATTACTTCAAGTTAAAAAAAAAAACACTTGAGAGAATGGTTGGAGCCCCCAGACCGCACTGCCCAGCTTCAAGACATGAGCTACACTGTGCTGTATACATACACGTGTTTTCACTCTGTCTAGAAATATGCTTATGTGCAGTGGAACAAGACTGCCTACTTACATTTGGCTCTTGCAAACCTGCCTTTCTGACTATCTGCTATTATTTACAAGGAAAATAGCTGCTTGTCTTTGCAATTTCCCCCTTGCCCGCACCTGTTTATCAGCATATGTACTATTTAACTAAAACCCCCTTATTTTTGAACTTCTTGTCTCAGTGGGTGAACATTATGTACTGCAGAACTGTGTTTCTCTGGGCGCTCTTCAGCGGTTTCTCTTCAGTTTCTCATACTTGAGTCTTCTCTAAATGTTGCCTGTTTTGTGCTTCTTAAATTCAGCTTCAACTTTTCACCCTTGCAGGTAAAAACTTTTGTGCTTGCCCTCAGTGCTGCATCATCAGCTTCCTTTGCCTGGAGCGAAGCAGCCTTGCTGACTTGTGCCAGCCCAATTAGAGCTGCACAACTTATTTTTCCGGATTGTTGCTTTGACTGTGCTATTTCTTTCTTTGCATCTTTCCTGTGGATCCTATATATTAGATATAAAACCGTTGGTTGCCAAGGACTTTTGAGGCCTAAGGACATCCCAGCTTTTTTCCCCTCAGCTTTAACAGTGATAGAAGTCTTCACTGCCCTTTTGCCAAGCTGTCAAATAGTTGCATTCGTGTTTTCTCCCATGCTGCCCATCATGCACTTACCACAAAATTTGCTTCATTTCCTATCTCAATTTTCACTTTACTTTTTTGCCTTGCCTAAAGATAGTTTTTTGAAATGCATGCTGGTACTGTATTACTGAGGTTTTTACTGGGTTTTTTTTTTGCTTTTCCATCCAGTGCTGATGCTTAGCCAAAATCCCCCTTTGTTCACGCTTGTCCTATGGTTGTTACGTGGGGATGCTCCAAGTACCAAACATCTCAGTAAATGTACCTACAATATAGATTAGGAACAGTGTATGCAAAACCCAATGTCAGAATACAGGGCAGTATTTCATGGGCAGGAATTCAATTTGATAATGGATGTGATTGAATATGTTAGTTAAACATTAAATTAAAAAAATTAATAATTTACTAATTTAGTATAGAGGAGGCCATCTGACATTTGGGGAATATAGAATAAAGGTAAATGATTGACACAGAAATATGCTTGCAAAAGAGAGATTAACTGCAAATATTTGAGACTCCAAGTGTATCTCTGGAGGGAGCAGAAAGTCAAAACAGAGGTCGCTAATGAAAGTGTGTTATAGCCAGAACTTCTGTGATAATTATCTAATTGGCAGCTGGTGTCTAAATTGTGGCTGGTGTCCTGGATATTGTGTGTGTAACTGTACCTCAGTTTTGTTACCTAAGTGATTTGGGGGGACTTAGCAGTTAATAGTCAGGTTTCTGGTATACTTCAGAAATGGTGCTTGCAATGATGGACCAGTTATCCAAACCACAGTGTTCAGATCTCTTCTTGTGATTGATATTGTGTGTTATCAGGCCGTACCCAAATCTGCAACGCATGAAAGTGTGCTCATTGCTTCTCACAGATGACTTTATTTTTAACGTTACCTGAGTACTCTTATTTATCAAACACCAGTTTTATCTTAGTTGCTACATCATGACAGAAACAGCAGGATCCTGTGCCCCCACAGACTTCAGTGAATGCACATGAATAAGGGCTAGAAGGTTTTTTATGTTCCTCTTCTCTGTGCTGAGTAGTATGATATTTTGCTGGTGTATGATTAAGCACAGAATATGAATCAGACTAGGCTGGCTGCTACTCTAGAGAGAATTGAAGTGATTTTCACATTTACTTGAGGTTACTTTAACACTGACCTTCTGGAAGCTGAGATTTTTGTGCAATGTATGGCTAACACATGAGGTGGAAGCTGCTGTTGGAAATACTTGAGTTGAATGAGTTTCAGAGGGTGACCCACCAGTAGATTTGAAAGTGGAATTTGAATGTGGCTATTTCTGTGGCCCACAAATGTGACCTGTAAAGGCTTGAGAAAGCCTTACGGGGTACGCTCTCCTTCTGCGGACTGGAGACACATTAATTATTAATGCCTTAACAGCCTGCCCTGGAAAGGCAGTGAATGAAAGGTTAGAGGGAGGATTTGAGTGCTCAGGGTTTCAATTCAGGTTGAAAAAACCCTCAGAAAAAAAACCCTTTTCCAGATATGCCAAGACCGTTACAAAAATAGGAACTAGGTAAGTAAAATACACACACTCCTTAACTGTCTTCTGCACAACCTTCTTTAGAACTAGCAATGTTATGTTTTCTCTGAATAGCTACAGTGTGTTTTTAACTTCCTATAAAGTGTATTATCTTTGGTATCTGTGGTGTTCATAAAAGCTTTGCCATAGTTAACGTAGATGGGCCATTTTTTTTCTGTCACCAAATTATTGTATTTCTGCTTAATTCAAATTCCTCTCTGCTATGCTGGGCTTCTCGAGGGAGAATATTTAGGAACGTCAATTGTTACTCAACTGTTCAAGCAAACCCTGTAAGGCAGTGGTTCACCCTTCATGAGAAGTGGACTTGACAGCATTCATTTATAACTAGATTTGTACTAACGTAACAAAATTTCCCCCTTCGCAATGAATTTGGTGTTCTGCTCCTTTGTGAAAAGAAACTGTGGAAGCCACTTAAAGCAGGAACTGTCAGGAGTACTTTGGTAGTATAACGCTGAACAGTGCTATCTAGATAGGAATAAACTGCTGACTATAGGTACTTAGTAATTTGAGCCTTATATTCTTAATTTAGCGTGGAGAAAGTGCCTTTCACATACTAATAGCATAAAAAAGTGGAAATGACAGATCGGGATTTAAGCATTTTGGCTGTGATTTTTAGGTCAAGTCAACTAGAAGCTTTTTGGGTAGCTACCCTGTGGGAAATTAATGTCTGTAGTGTAATGTGTGTTTCTTAACAAATGAAGGGCTTGTGAAAATCAGATTGCAGTTGTTAAACACTTTGAATTAATTCTTGAGATCAAGTAACCATTTAAATATGACTTAATGCTGATGCTGTAGTGTCCTGTGCACTTCTTTAAGGGCATAATCATAGCCCAGAAAAGGGTAAACTGTTAATCTAACATCAGAGTAATTATTTAAATTGAATTGGGTTATGTTAATATGGGTAGAAGGTAGAGCTATTAGCAATTTTAAATCCCAGAGTCATCATGGCAGTGGGGGGATGTGTTTGATTCTTTCCGTGCTTTTATGGGTTAACTGCAGTGGGTGAACTGCACCCCTCAGCCACTGGCTTACTCTCTCTGGCAGAATGAGGAGGAGAAGTGGAAGGGTAAAAGTGTAAAAACTTGCAGGCTGAGATAAGGACAGTTCAACAGGTAAGGCAGAAGCTGCCCACACAAGCAAAGCACACTAAGGAATGCATTCAGTAGTTCCCGTGGGCGGACAGGTGTTCAGCCATCCATCCCCAGGAAAGCAGGGCTCCATCACCCCTAATGGGTACTTTGGAGGATAAGTGCCGTAACTGCAAACATTCCCCCTTCCTTCTTCCTTTCCCAGCTTGAACTGCTGAACGCATTGTACGGCTGGATCCCTTTGGTCAGGTGGGGTCAGCTGTACCCACCGTGCCCCCTCCAAATTCCAGCTCACCCCCAGCCTCTTCTCTGGCAGGGCAGTGTGAGGAGCAGAAAGGGTCCTGACACTGTGCAAGCCCTGCTCACAAATGGCTGAAGCACATCTTCCTGTGTTGATAACACTGGTTTGGTCACAAATCCACAACACAGCACCATAAAAGCAAGCTGCTATGAAGAAATTTAATTCTGTCCCATCCAAAACCAGTAGAAGCTGGGTATCTGATACTTTTTTCTGAAGGTCCAGTATGGGAGTGCTTGCTCTAAGTGTTGTCTGAACTAATTTACAGGACACTTAACTTCTAAAACTATAGGTAGGTGTCCCCTGTAATGCATTGTGCTTAGTCTTCTGTTTTAATATTTTTCTGAAAAACATAGCTATTTATTGAGACTCAAAACATAAGTGTAAAGCACACTTTTTTGCTAGTCTTACTACATTTCCCAAATGGTTTTGCCAGTTATTGTAAAAGATTGCTTGTTCTGAAGCTGCTCATCTTTTAAAGTTGATACTATTGTTGTGGATTTCTTTTTCCACGTGAAGGGAAAGGTTTTTCTGCACAGAAGTACCTGGTAATATGTTAAAATACACTCTAATGATCAGCACTGTTTAAATAGATAGATATGTTTGTCAAGCAAAAGCAGCTTGGTTGTTTTTCTATTTTTATTTTGACTGTTACATTTTACTTGCCTGTTCGTTACCGTATACTCCACAACCACATGTTGTGAATACAGGTGAGTGCTGCAGCAAAATTGTTATGCAGTCTTCCTGAAGAAAACCACTCAGTCTGTTTGTGCATGTGGGCTACTGAAATCTGTATGTCACCACCTGTGGTGTCACCACCAAAGAAACAGCTCATTTGGGGTGGAGATATTTACATTCCGCTCAGTGCCTGTCGTGCTGTGGGCCTGTGAGAGAGGTCAGGGATTTACCAAGGATTAGACAATCCTATGAAAAATCTAATGAATGCTCCCTACCAGGTCTCACAGTACGTTAATCAGCAGTAGGAGAGAAACAGAGTAACTGATGCTGGAAGGCACCTCTGCGGAGGATCTGATCCAACACCTCTGGTCAAATCAGGGTCAGGGATGGCATCCCTACACTCAGGGATGTGTGTAGTTGGGTTTAGAATATCTCTGATGGTAGAGACTCCAGAGCCTCACTTGGCCTGTCCAGGTGTTTGTCCAGATTTATGGTTTAAAAAAAGAATAAAGCATTTCTTGGGTTTCTTGTATTTCAGTTTGCACTCCTCTAGTCCCTGGGCAGCACTAAGAGGAGTCTGGTTCTGTCTTTGTTATGCCCGTGACCACCCTTGTATGTCAGATGTGCAAAGGCCTTTGAAACTGGGAAGAGATGAGCCCCGTATTGAAGGATAGGGAGCCCAAGGGAATTGTCAGCAGAGCTCCTTTGACACCTCCACTGTGCTCCCAACTCATTTGCCGTGCCTGTGGGCTCTGCCCAGTCGTATTCTGCCTGCAAATTTGCTGGGTTGGGCAGAAATTGTAAACTCACAGGAACTGGGATCATCCCCATGTGTACACACAGTCTCTTATATTTGCCCATCCTACTTTATGGAGCAGGTGTGCTGGATAAAGGAGGTGGTTGACAGGGAGTTCCTGTGATATCCAGTGATGGCAGATGGGAAGCAGAAGCGTGAGAGGGTGGAGAGGCCACCAGGAATGTAACAAGTGTTTCTGAAAGAATTGGAAGAGGTGGTAAAACCTGATGTGCTCTGCTTGCATACTGGGATCTCTTCGCTGCAGAAGGACAGAGGTCAGGGGAACATGGAAGTTACCATTGGCGGAGACACATTGTAGGGTTATCTGAGCTAGTGTGGCTGATCTAATGTCTCTATTTTATTACACTTGATTTTTAAATAAAGCCTTTGTGCAGTGAGTAAGACTTAGGTGGAAAGATCTTTCTATCCAGTGTTGGTAAAAGAAAGTACTTCCTCAGAAAGAGAAGGTAAATTACTTTAATTGAAAGTCTGCTATGCCCTAGAAGATGATAGTCGTGTCTTTAATCTTGGGAGATGCCCTTAGCATGGGCAGTATTTTTGCAGCTGTGATATATATCTTCTTGGGTTAGCATATGCAAGTAATACATACAGTAGGAAAACTGAAATTTTTAGATGACTTTTCTACAGGAGACAGTTAATGGACAGCTAATTCACTGAACTTGAAATTTATGACTAGTGAATAGAAATCAGTGTCTTGGGTTTATCATCCTGTAGGTCAGATGATTCGTAGGTAGTTTGCACTCACTTGTTTTTTACGAAAATAAAAATGGAAAATTGCTCTGGCTTTGTTCTTAGAGTGACTAATTTTGGCCTTGTCCTTTCTTGTGCACATCATTTCCTGCTGTGTGGGTCCTTCAAACAGTGTGTCCATGAATGGTTTTGTAGTGCGAGTTCTGGAATGCTTTCCTATAAGCCGCCTATTTGTACTCTTTTGCTTATGTGAGAAGAAACTCAGAATAAATACAGTATTTTTTTCCCCAGGCTACAGCAGTTCAGGGTGGGATGCTTCTTCCAGGCCTTTGGTCCCTTTGATTGATAAAAACAAGGTAATGGGGTGAGAAATGGAAATGCTGTTGGGTCACTTGTTAGGTCATTTATATTTTCAGTCCTTCTTGTCTTGCCAGTGTGCTCCTGGAGGCAATACTAGATGAACCCTGGATTAAGGACTTGGCAGGGGCTGGAAGACTTGCTGTGGACCGTGAAGCTTGCCTTTTAGAACAGGAGATTTTTCTGATTTAAAGTCAAGTGCATGCTAGCCCATGAAAGACTCAGGAGCGCGTTTTGTGATTTGATACATGGAAATTAGTTTGGGGAGTGTTTATCTAGGTACATTCACCTTTTAATGAAGGAGTAGACAACAGAATTTCATTCAGGAAAGGAATGAGATGCTAAACCACATTTTGTTGGCTCTGAGATAATTTTCTGTGTTCATAGCATTCATTCAGTACAACTAATAAATTCATTGAGATAACACAGACCTGATGAATAACTTAGTATCTATCTTGTAAAATTTTCATAACTCTGTGCATAGATGTTTTCATGAACAAACTACATGCAACCCCCCAAACAACACAAGCTTTTCCAAAATTATTACATTTAAAATGTGTATTTTGTATTTGAATTCTTGATACGGTAACAAGCATTTTGTGATTTTGTTCTATGGGAGGCATTTTTGACTTTGAAGAATATTAGTGTTGGATGAATGTGTGAGGTTTATATTTGCATCAACAGTGTGGATAGCTGTGATGTTTTGGAACTGATTGGCAATCAGAGGAACATTGGTACTTCAGTAGTCATTAGTAATAGGTGGAGCAATTCATTGCACAGCATAAAATGCCTTGTTTGATACCAAAGCAAACCTGAGGAGGGGAGTTAAGATGTTTTGTAACAGCCTGCTTCAGGATCTTGAACATCTGCAACAGGATGGGGAGTTTAAATCATTTGAAAGCTAATGGAAGGTTGTCCACCAAAGTCTGTTTCTGTTGCTCAGATAGATATCTTGGATAAAAAGAAGGGCTTCAGTTTTTTTTACTTAATTGTTTTTTTTATTCATATGTATGTTTTAAATTACTCCCACATACCCACCCTGTTATGTCTGATGCTGTGAAACAGGCAGCACTGTAGCAGAACTCATGTCTCCTAAAAGTGACTCCTACAAGATTTCTTCACTGAATAACTATTTTTTTTTAGTGTATCAAAGGAAATGAGGTTAGTTTTGACTGCTCCAAAAATCAAAAGTCTCCTGTCATCTTTTTTTGGCATCTTGCAGTTGATAAAAGTAAAACCCAACAGTTTTGACTTAGTCACTCTAACCAAAATGATCAGATTGTAAGTGCTGGGAGTATATTTTGAAGAAACTCTCCCAAAATAAGCATTGTGAAACTTGTGTTATGTGAAGCAACATGAGTAAATAGTGGGAGAGAACACTTAGCTAAATGGAACTGCCTTTATAAATCTGTAGACCTGGCAGACTGTTATCCTGGAAGACTTTTGTTTTTCTAAATTTGCCAAGTTTTGAAATCTGTCTCCTTACTGGAGTGGAGGAAGTGCAGTAGGGAAAGTGAGAACCTGATCCAGAGATAAACAAGGAGGATAAAGGGTAGGACTTCCTGGAGACTGGGCTATGCTCCTGTTTGAAAACGGATGGGGTTATGAAGTGCTGATAAGAAAGGAAGGGTTAAATGTAAGAAAATTGTGATTAAGAATGGGATGAAGTTCACTGCAGGTGCTGTGGAAGAGATGAAGCACTGGGAAGGAAAAAAGTTTGGGAGAAATTTGTGGCTAGGAGATCTGAAAGTTAAGAGGATGGGAAGTAGTTCAGTTGAAGCTGGAAAGATGGGAAAGGCTATCTGTATTTTTATAAATCAGGCAGGAATTGAGGGAGAAGCTGGGAACTAAAGAGGTCAAGAGCTTACAGAACTGGTTGCCAAGAGAAATTTGTAATCCTTCTGTTACTTGAAACATTGAAATTCAGGGGTTAGTTTTATCTTATATGAATATTCCCTATAGGGGACGTTGTTCAGAAGAAAATACAGCAGCCTGTAAAATATGCATTGTTGGCACAAACCTGTCAGGCATTTCAGCTGGAAGAGGGAAGTAATGCAATTTTCCTGCTGAAAGTGTGGCAGTGTGCACAATAGTGTAAGTACTTTCATTAATCACATTTCAGCAGAGCTTTTCCTCCAGATGAGAATAAAAAGTTGTCATTTTTGTCTTTATTCTTTAAGGACATATGTGACATGATGAAAGCAATTTGATTGTGTTATCAAAGCTATATCTTTTCTTTTGAAGCACTTTGCCTTCTCTCAGCCTGTAGAAAAAAGAAAAAAAAAGAAAATTAGTATTTTTGCATCTTTATGAATAAAAATTTATGCCTGTAACTTCTGTTCATGTTGGCTCTGGTTAAAGTTAAATCAAAGTTTTTCTGAGGTGCCTTATTAATATGCCTTGTTCACATCTACAGTATTAAACTAATAATCATAGATACAGAGTCTGGACAATTTTTTTCCCTGCGTCTGAGAGAGGGTAACTTTTGGGCAACTTTTGCTTTCCTCATAGCTCAGGATATCCTTTGTATTCCCCATTCCTATGCTAGAGGAAGTGTGTGCAATCATTAAAGATTAGGCAGAAAGAACAATTAATGAAGGAAAATAAGTGACAGTTATGATGGGGCTTTGGATGTTGCTTGCTTCCAGGCATGTGCTAAGGATGTGTGTTGGATGTTACAAAATGCTTGACTAAAGTAAGTTAGTTCTCAGTCAACTGTCGGGTTTTGCGTAGGTTAACTTGTTTTTACACTGATTCACTTCTAAAGTTTACTGTTAAAAGAAGAGGTTTTAAAAAAGTGAATTATTTTCTGTGATCTGATCACAGTGGGAAAATTTCTGCATACAAGCTGTCAAGCTCTTCATACTGCTTGCCAGGTTTCTAAGTGCAGAAGGGTTGCAGAAATACAGTTAATTCCTCAAAATAGTAGTTTAGTAAGATGATGTGACCAGATCTAATAGCAGAATATCGATAAAAAATAATAACAGGAAAGCAAAATGTCCTCCTTACTTTACTGTGCCCAGACACAAAATCAAGAGTAAAATATTCCATTGAGAAGCAACCAACAAAGCTTATTTGTGCAAATGAAATTGTCAGAATAGACAGATTTAGAATGGGGATTTGTGGATGTCAAATTCTTCACGACCAGTATTAGGCACTGATAAGATGAGACACTGAAACTCAGCGTGTTGGTGTCTTTGTGAGGTTTTTATTTCAAAGAGATACAGATACATGAATAAAAATCTTGAACCTAAGTGAAAGGAATAGTCAACCCCTCAGCCATGGTTCATGAATCACAGTAGTTCGTTTTAATAACTTCAGTTGGGAAAGTGGATGCCAAACTATTCTATCTGGATGCTTCAAGTGGACTCAGCTGTCTACTGGAAGGATCTACAGGTGGAAGAGAATAGAACTGAATCAGGGATGCTATGCTGACTAACACAAGAAAGAAAGGCGCTATGAATGCATGGTTTTGCTCTCGGATAGCATTCACCCTTCTATACGGTCTGCATAACAAAAGCAATTGTGGCATTATTAAATGGTATGAAGTGATACACTGATTTCTTGAGGCATATTTATTGCTGCTCAGTAGGAGGCCTGTAAGGTCTATTAACCAGAGGAGTTCAAAGATATCTCTTGTTGTTCAATATTTATTTTTTTAAAAATTCCATGCAGCAGGGTGTCTGTTAAAAAGGTTTTAGGATGCTTTGTTGTCCCTCTAATGTGCATTTTGGTTTGTTTAATGGAGCTCTCCATTTTGGAGCTAGCACATGAAACTGCCAAAACTAAATTGTTTGTGAGCCTGGTTGTTGTTGTAAAGAAAGAAAAGTCAATGTTCCTAATAGTAAATAAAAACTTTTTCATGATCAGATACTTTAATTATTGTTGCGTGTTTTAATAGGTGGTGAACAAACTTATCACTGTTTTTTCTACCTCTGTGTTGTGATGGCAAACAGTGTCTATTTACCAACAATAGAGCAAACTGTACAGAATCTGTCAAGGGCTTTGTTTAAGCTTAGAGTGGTTTGGCAAATAAAAGAAATTTCAATTTTCATTCATTCTGCATATTTTAAAGGTAGAGAGAGAACATTTTTGCATAGATATATTGCAAGCTATTTTCATATTCAAGGTGAACAGAAAGGTTTAGCGTATCCTAACATGAGTCAGGATTTCATTTAAGACCTGAGTTCCATTTTGATATGCTGTTGCTACATACGAGGTTTGCACACTAGCATTACAAAAGCCAGTTAACCTATTGCTGCTAACAGGTATTTACAGGGAACAGCCATACTTCAAATTTCAAACAATGTGTGTACATCTATTAATATTGCCTGAGATACCTTCAATTTTAGCTTTTTTTTTCCTTAGGCCAACTGTTGGAAATTATTTTTACTAACACTATTTGTAGACCAAAACCAGGCTATTTTGTTGTTTCCTGTGATTGTGTTTTAGTAAAGTGCGGTGGTGAGGTGGCAGTGCTGTGTCCAAGATCTGTGTCCTCTGTATGGTGAAGTGAAAGAGATGCCGAGATCACAGAGCAGAGGAGAACAGAGGATTTGCTTGTGTGTGTGGGAGAGGTGATGTCAAACAACTGCCTGGCCTGTATGTACCCATGGGTTTCAACAGGAAAAAAAAAGCTTGATAGATTTATAGAACTGGAAAGGACCACTGGATTCTCTGGCTAGGCCTTTTGTATACAACTTGTCATAAAAGTTTACCCGTTACCTCTGGGTCAAGGGCAATGAGTTCTGTTGGAGTAAGGATATGAAAAATACGAAGAGATGGAACAAATGTACCTTCACTTGCTAGTTATGTTAGGTTATTCTGAAGGTGTGAGGTTTAAAAAAAACCGAACAAAACAAACCAAACAAGAGCCAATGAAGCAAACCACCGAAAACAGAAGACTGAAAAAAACAGGCCTGATTCCTAAATTAACAGTAACTTTGTTTTTGCTTCCAGCCATTATGTCACAATTTGTCTTCTGTACCTAGACTTAAGTCCACCTTTTAGTAGATGGCATTTTTCTGTCCATTAAAGCTACTTGTAAATGATAAAGCTATCTCCTTGGTATTTTCTGCTTTTTATTTGAACAGACTGAAGTTTTTACATCTCTTACTTTGCAGAATATTTTCAGTCTTTTTATTGGTTTTATGATTTTTACTTGGCTGCATGAGCTTTTGTAGGTAGGTTAAGCAAATGGAAAAAAAAAGCGGCAGTTTGATTCTAACGAAATAAGTGAAATATTTGTGAAAATAACTGGTACAGAAAGACAGAAATCACCATCTTGTTCCTGTCCTACTCTATATGTATAGTTGATAGCTGCAGTAGCAATGAATATCTTAATTTTGCACCTCCCAAGGAGATAAATTTTTTGCTGCGAGGTATATTGACTTCACCTGGATGTTACTCATGCAAATAGTGTGAATATCTAGTCCCTCATAAAGCATTTTGCTCAGTGAAGAGAGTAGCTCTTTGTAAATTTGTGCAGAACTGATAATTTTCCACTGCTGTTTCCTGTGAAGCTGATGCAACTATTTATGCGTTAAAGAAAATAAAGTGAAGGCAGCAACACGCATTTCGTGTTATCAGTTGTATTCACTGAATCAGGAGTCCTGTTGTAGCTCAGTGGGATGACATATGAAATTATTCCAGTGTTATGGGAAATAATTGACTTTGGATTTTCTTTGTTGTTCTTAATGGTTTTTATTTGTCTGAGAGCTACATGTGTATTTTATGGAAGGGCTGCTGATCATAACTGCTTGTCTGTCAGCCCTTCATCTATCATCCGCTTGCACTGAATTCCATAGATGCTGTGAAGGGATATTTGTTTTTGTCAAAAGATGTGCTGTAGCGTGGTGCAGAAAGATGTGAGCAGTACAAGTAATATATTTCGTTAGTCTAATTGAAACAGAGGAAAAAAATGAACAGGTTTTTGTCACAGAAATCCTTTTCAGGGCCAGTTCCTTAGGTAATAAGTAATTATCGTGGAAGAAGTGTTTGTGTCTAGGGAATATGTCTGTTTTTTCTGGCTTTAAAACTGGTCTGGTAAAAGATATTGTTTTTTTTCTGGTAAACCTTGGTTTTCCTAGATTTTTAGTCAATCATGCTTGCAACAATTCTGTTAATGTAGTTTTTCAGCAGCCCATCTCCTTACTTTTATGTGCCTTCAACCAACACAAGCAGAATGTAAGCTATCTATCTTTCACACATTGAAAAGTCTGAAAAAGCAGTAATATATCTGAAAAATTAAATATATATATGTGGTTTAGCAACTTTTTTCATATAGCTGCTTTTTACAAAGATGATGCTATTGCTTATCTCCCTCTGCAGCTATTCACTGCAAACTCCTATTTCTTTGTAGTTATTTTCTGGATTTGAAAAAATAAAAGATGGTGCCTTTCTTAATTTGGCAGCTTTCATCATTTACATTTGTAGGTGAAAGCTGCCAAGCCCTGTTAGGGGGCTGAGCTCACCAGGGGGATACTTGTGTCATTTCCACCCGCTTGTCATGTTATTTTCTCTACACTTGTTAACTCGAACTGTCAACCTGTAAAGTGCTCTTATAACATTTGCACATGAGGTGCTGCAGAAGGTGACATAAGCTAATAGAAGGAGTTCATGGTAACAGAAAATCTCATTTGTACGTAGTGGATGTGATGAGCTCAGGGACTTGCACTTTGATTGCATTGTAATTAACGATGCTTTTGTGTATCTTAGTGTGATAGCTGCAGAGACTGCTGCTGTCTCCCTGGTCCTGTCTGACAGGGCTGTTTCTCCTGAGAGATATGGACAGGAGAGAGCAATCGAGAGGTACGTGATATAGCTGGACTGATGGCAAGTTTCTTTGCTAATCACAGGCGCATCACTCATGATTAAGAATTGAAAGCCAGTGTTCAGCCTTATATCGCAGTTGTGGATGTGGTGGCTGCAGAACTGTGTTTCGAAAGCACTTCTTTTATTTATCAGCAGTAGAAAAGTTATGTAGATATGCACAGGAGTGATCACTAAGAGAAGAAAACAAAGAAAGAAGGTTACATCATACAGCCATATAAAAGGATGGCAAGATAAACTCCTGATGCTGAAGCTCCTGAAGATGAAACTTTCTGTGCCTGATGTTGAGAACCTGTGGGCTGTTTGGTTTCCTTGTGCTGTTTCTGATTACCTCTTTAGAGAGCAAAGACATTATCAGCTGAATTTCTTGTTGTGATGGGCTGGTATTTCTTCCCTTTCCTTAGAAAAGAAGGTTTGTGAAGGGGATGAGTAAAGCTGTCCCTGTATAGTAACTGCAGCAGTCTGGAACTTGCTTTGGTTTGCCCTGGTGGCGAGTCCAGAGGGTTCCCACCTTTTAAGATGATAAAAGCCTGTGTGGATGCTCAAGAGAGAGCCTATTTGCTGTCTCTTCAAGTCTGTGTTGGCCCCACATATTTTCCTTCTGACTTGGAATATCATGAACACTAGTTGTTCTTCCATGCTGAAGGACTGCTCATGCTTTTAGCTTTTTGCAGGGCTTCAGACATTCAGTATTTCTCTGTCTGCTTTTCACTTGTCTTTTCTAAAGGCTTGGTGAATCTGGGCTTAACTTAGTGTTTCAAGCAATGGACATAAACAGCTTTATTCCTTCTGGGCCATCTTGCAGTTAGCAAACGAAGTTGATTATATTTTGCCTAACTGCCCAACGTTTCTCATTTATATACTGAAGATTACATTTCTGTTTTCTTACAGAGCAAGTCTTTGAGCCTAGAGCTAAAGGAAGAGAAACTTTAGCTAGCTCTTGAGAATGTTTTGTATTAACTCCAGTGTCATGAATAGATTACTTACCTATTGCCTTACTTCTGCTGCGTATCTCATCTCCCAACACTGCACATTTGTCCCCTGTAATATTGTATAGCAAGTACCTGTAGCACCTATTTGTAAAACTTTAAGGGGTTATTAATATCCCAGGTGTATTTCATAGTCAGTGGAGAAAAAGGAGATAACTAACAGTGGCTAATTTCAGCCTCATTTCTGAACCATGTGAAGGTTTTCTCACTGTTCACCCTTGCTGACTGTTGAGACGACCTCCAGAGATTAACCTCATTGGGCTGGTTCACTGCTGAGGTGTTCAACTCAGTTTTGCTGATTTTTTTCCTCTGTGCTGACAAATCCTGTGCTGTGTGGATCCAGCCCAGTGGTTACCCATTTCAGCAGATAGATCTGTCCCTTTGCCTCTCTGTCATGTTGGGTTAGCTAGATTCTTAAATACCTGCGGGGAGTTTTGGTTATGTTTCTAACTTTCTTTGATATGACCTAGTTGATACTGTTTGAGGTTCCACTTGAGATTCTGTATACCGTAGTTCCCATTTCATTAGGTGGGAGTTGGTTTAATGTAGCTAAATAAATACTCTGTCAGATTTTACAGTGGTCTTTCTCTTACACATACTGACTGATATTGCTATGTATAATAGATGTGAGCCAGCATTTTTTTATGCTGCCCTGCTTTGGATTTGCGTTTTCTTTGGAAATGTGTTCAGAGCGGGTTTTTTTGTTGTTTGTTTGTGTTTTTTTTAATTTGTCAGGAGATTTTGCATCCTACAGTCATCTCAGCCTTGTTGTTAAATGTTTTAAAAAAAAATTCCAGAAATCCTGGCTGCGAGGGTGTCAGAGGGCATCACAAACAGTTGCAGCAAGTCAGTGAAAAAAAAATTGGTTTGAGGTTTTTTTTTGATTTGCTGCCCTTGGAGGCCTTTTGGTGAAGGGGTGGACTTGGGGAGAGGAGATGGAAGACAAATCTACGAAAGAGTAGGTGCCATCCAGAAATTCTTGGGTCCAGCAGTAGGGTGTTATTAATCATTAACAGAAATGGTAGAAACATGATTTGGGTTAACCTTCAGCACAAATACTATAAACTGAGAAACAAACCACCGAATTACAGCAGGTTTTTTCAGGACAGCTTTCCTTCCTTAACTCAGTGTTCCTTGAAAGTCAGGAAACCACATTCATACCTGAAAATGCTTTTGAATTTAATGATCTAAAGTGTGTGGTTTCTCCACATTTACATGCTGTTCACCCTGGCCTCGCCCGTGTCAGTCATTCTCAATCAGAGATAAGTATTTTGTTGCAGGCTTGCAAGATGAAACTAGAACTGGCTTCTACAACTGTTGCTTTGGAGTTCACAGATTTGATTAGCATTTTTTTAATAACGCTTCAAACTGCATGTCAAGGAGATTTAGTTCTTGGTATTATCTGAAATAAGATTCTTACTACCTTGGGAAAAAATATATCCTCCCCCTTTAATTTCCTAGAGCATCAGTGTGTACAGAGCACATGACATTGTGTCTTATGATTGTATTTTTTATTTGACTAGATGAAATGTATTGGGGAACTTCTAATAAAAATCAATTGAAATTTTGCATGAGGAAAGATATGGTGTAAGTGGTTGGATATAGCCAAGATCATACCATTATTCTTCATGACATTAAAATATAAACTGCATTGTCAAAAACTGGAAAATACCTGCAGTTTAGATGGCTTACTTTGATTTACTCCATTTAATCTTCTTTCTCAGTATGGCATTTTCATTTAAAGTCTGGAAAAAATAGTACAAATTTAGTCAAAGGCTTGTTTGTAATGAGTTTATATTTTTGTGAATTCTTATATGAATTGAAGTGATACTGTACCCTCTTATTTTATGATCCTGGAATTGAAGACCTGAGAAATGAGTGAAAGAGCACGCTAGATTTTATGGTGAGCAAATAAACCTTTAATACCATCAACATAGAAATGTCGATCGCCAAGCAAGTAGACTACTTTTTGCCAGAGAAAATAAAAAAAATGCTTTCAAAACAATACTACAAATCCCTTTTTTCTTAACCCACTCTCTAGGAAACATGGTCAGAAAAGGCAAAAAGTAACATTACTCTCAAAAATGCCTGTGGTAGTACAAGAATTTTCTCTTCTCATTTTTGAAAAAAAAAGACTGACAAGCACTTGTTACAGTAAATGTTCCTACTGCTGGAAAAAAAATTTGAGATGGAAAATGCTTGCTGTGTCAGTGGCCCCTCATAGAGGGTTGAAAAAGCATGCAACAGGAATAGGAAGATTACTGGGGTTGTAAACAGATACTAAAATATCCTTTTAAGGCCGAGCAAATTTTTATCTCAGTTTGCCCAGTAAGTGGAAGATAGAGGTGGAGGTAGAAACGAAGAATATGAAAATAACAGATAAAGAGCTAACAGGTTAAGATTTCAAGAGCAGATATTACTCTTTCATTACCTGCTTCCCTCTGTTGATTGATGTATTAAGGTAGTTTGGTTTTCTGCTCTCTTTGGGATTTATTTCAAAGTGCATGCATATTATATAGCACTTTATCATCTCCTTCCGTGCTCCTGCTTACTGATTCCAGGGTGAAATCTATTTTAGGCTTGATACACTACATTTCACCCATCACATTCCTAAGAAAGACAAATGGTTGTAGGCCTTTGCAAGTTGACAACTCCTAAATAGGACCTGTAGGAATTAGAGGTTTCTTCCTTCTGTCCTTCCTTGCAGTGTTATAAGCACTGTGTAAGAAGAGTAGAAGGATCATCAGTGCATTGTAATGGCAAATAATGAAAAATAAATGTACTTTGATGGTCATTGTGCATAGCTGGCACCCCCAGTAATGCTTAGAGCATGCAGTCACAGTTCCCTGTTACATGCAGACATTTGGCTCCTTAAAACAAATACATAGATTATAAATAGGAAGCTTAACACTGTGATAGAAAGTTATAGCCTGGTCATTAAATTGTCCCGTTTCTTTTTGGAAAATCCTACAATTACTGTGCCCTTGAAATCTTCTTATTTACAGTTTCCTTGCTTGGAACATTCCATTGTGGTTTTTAATGGAATGTCATCAGTCATGTTTATTTTCCATTTCAATTTTTTTGTGTCCAGGACTGATGGAGAGCTCCATGTATCTGATCTGTTTAACTTGAATATTCTTTTTAGTCACAACATTACTTTTATGTCTATACAAAGCTTGGAATCCTGTACAAACTTTAAAATATTTGTGATAATTTCATCCAGATCTTTGGGTAGTCCGGGTTTGTTGACCATAATAGTGAGTATTTCCTGTTAGTTATACTCTCTATACATAAGGTGGAATATAGCATGAATGTCTTTTGTTTTTCTGAGATACCACAGTGAAGAGATATAAAAGGGATAGTAAAACCTGGACAGATTTTTTGATTTTGTGTTTCTTGGAGAAGGACTTTGATTTGCAGTGCCTGGAACTGTAGGCTGTAAAAAGATGAGGAGCTGGTAACTCTGAGGCTCTGTCAGAGGCTCACTGCATAGCCTGAGCTGAGTTGCCTTATTTATTCCCCATCTGGAAAAAAAATAATACGGTCATCTTGCAGGCTGTGAAAATGCTGATGTAACGAGGGGTTATCTTCCCTAGAAGCATAAGGTGATAAAAAATATTTTACTGAAGGGTTTTGCTGTCTCCTAATCCGTGCTTTTCAGTTTAGTGGTTGAATGTATGGCAGAGCTAAGGGTCTGTATGAGCCCTGGATTTTGCTGTAATGAATAGTGTCAGAAGCAGCTGTGCATATGTGCATGACAAAGGAAAGATAAAGATTTATACTTATAATCCTGGGGTAGCTACTTAATGTTGTATTCTCCAGTTTATTATTGCTATAGTTCTTCCAGTGGTTTTGAGGCGGGAAATATACTTGAAAATGTTGACCTAACTAATAAGTTACTATTTTTCTTCAGAATTTATTTTCCATTCATTAAAAATGTTGTAGCTAATTTAGAGGTATCAATCTGTTTTATGAGGCTATTGCCATTTCAGCCTTGTGGCATTTGTCAAGAGGAAAGTATTTATTTTTTCCTGTTAGCATTACAAGCGGGAAACAAAAATCACCCTTTTATGTCAGTAAAACATTATTTCAGGAATTACTATTCTCATGGGAGAAGGAGATACTTTGATGACTTGTTTAAGGAAAATCTTAGATTTCCTTAATCTGGGAAGAAAGTTATCTTTGTGTCCTTCCTATTGCATTTAAAAATCAACCAGCTGTCTCCCCAGCCAACCCTGTTCTCCTGGTTTTTACTGTAGTGGAAACCTCCATTAACTTCCCTGGCTTTATTGCATTTATATTGCTAGAGGAAAAAAATGAGGTTTGTGGTGCGCTGACTGGCCAAGCGCATCCAATCTTAGGTTGAAAATGAAAACTCTGACTCCAGTTAGCTTGCAGGCATGGCTGAGCTGTTATGATGAACCTAAGCTATTTGTCTGGAGCAGAAAATTACATGTATGTAGAATAAATTTGATAAGAGAGACCTGTAAGGGAAGTACACCAAAATATTGTGAAGATGAACTAATAATCTATTTGTTTAGCAATTAGAGACTTTCACACTTGTGACACAGGTACCTTTTGTGAGGGCACCGGTATTTTGGGTTTTAGAACTACCTTGTTTTCAGTTCAGCATTTCTTGTTCTCTGTATAAATAAAATGTTAAAATTTGCCATTAATTCTGCAGGTGCTGTATAGAAGCATGTAGTGGTCATCTTAGACGACACAACAATTTGGGTGCAAAAAACCTCAGCATGAGAATGAATATTCTGTTTTGAAAAGAAAAACTGGGCCTTGCCAGAATGCTGCCTCCTGAAAAACAGTTTGAAGGAGGCATTTGAAGCATATTTAGTTTTAAACTTAAGATGTGTTTTGGCTGCACTTTGCTGGAACACCAGGAACAGTTATGTTCAGTGGAATCATTGGGAATATTCAGTCAGAGGTGGTTAAAGTATGAGTTCTGCTTTTCTGGAAACCTTGGAGTGTTACTTTGTCTACATGTCAAGTGGAAGTGGGAAAGCAGCTATCCATGGTAGAGGAGTAAAATTATATTGCTTTATTAATATAACTAAAAAACAGATAGTCCTCTACTCTCACTTTTGAGGTTTTTAGTAGCCTGTGTGAAAAATGCTGAGTTCAGGCTGAATTGATTATGTAGGCTCCAAGTGCAAAGTGATTTTCTCTGGGTTATTGGATGAAACTGTTTCCCCTTTTGAATGGTAATGAGAAGTGATACTGTTGCAAGCGATACTTCAATGGTGGGTACAGGTGGTGGGTTTTGCTTTTTCCATTTGAAATACTGTATTTCATTTATCTTTAGGTAGTTTTATCTATGGACATGAAATAAGGGCATCTAAGTCTTCCTATAAGGATAGATATGCAGAATGAAGCACTTAAATTTCTCATTGCCTCACTCATCACATGAGTTAGTTTTTTTGTTTTTTATGTATTTATTTATAAAAAGAAAGTGAATAAAATGTTAAAACAAAGGAAAAAAAATCCCTTGAAGTTTTCCATGGAGGAATGGGGAATAATCTGATGTTAATTCTGTCCATTGACTGAGATGTGCAGTTTTATATCATTTTACTTGCTGTTGTGTGTTCATACGTTGTTTTTATCAATATGGTTGCCCATACTAATACATTTTAGGTGTGTGAGTGTCTATGCAAGAGCTGCAACAGGCAGTGATTTAAAGGTTTACTTAATGCTTTAATACAACCCTTGATCAAGTTAACGAAATTCTGTGTCACCAGGGGAGCAATCTTGCCTGGCTGGGCTCTGCTGTAATCTTACAGATCAGCACAGCCTGCAGAACTGCGAATGAGAAACTCGAGTTTGGATTTGCAGTGCTGAGAGTACATTATACAGTGAGGCAGCTGGTCTCTCACTCACCAGCACGATAATGAAACACACTTTTATAGATTAAGAGATACTGATGCTGAGCTCCATATAGCCTGTCGCAGGTAAATAAAGTGCTACAAAAATATTGCTGCTTCAGGCTCAAAGCATGAAATGGTGTTTTTTAGAACACAATTTTTCAGTTATATTAAACTTGGCCCAGCAGAAAAAAAACACATTGCTGGTGGGCAGTCTGAGCCATTGGAGGTTGTATGTCCTGTGTTTATATTCAGGAGAAGAGTCTGAAAAGCCAGGCTCAACCCTGTGCTTATTGCATCAGGGAAGAGAGCAGTGGTGGTAAGCTCCTCTCCTGGTACATCCTCCCACACCCCAACTACATTCCCCTTTTGTATTAAAATACATATCTTGAGGTTTTAGGTATTAATTTATGTTTATTAGTGGCAGCATTCTTCCAGAGCTAACAATAAGTTGGTATGGTGTGTTATGCTAACTTGGGAAGAACTATCTCTGACTGTGAAAGGCATGGGCAAGTTATTCGTGACAGGAGAAAAGGGTTTAAAATGGAAGTAGTTAAAATTTGGCTTTCTCTAGTGTTGCTCATGTTACAGTCATGATACAGATACTTGGAAGCCCAGAAATACCCAGCAGAAGTAAATAATTGGCCGCCTTTCCATGGCTTTTTCTGTATGCATCTGGAATTCACCTTTATCATTCTTCTTATCTTAATCCCTCCATTTTAACTTATGTGTACTCTAGCATAACTGGTTGCTGGTGCCTTTGTTTCTTGATGAGGTTCCTGTTGAGATTAATTTCATTCGCATTCAGGAGGGACCAGGAGGTATATTAGGAAATGGTTTCTGATGGTAAGGGTGGTAAAAACCAGACAGTCTGGCTAAGGGTATTGTGGAATCTATGTCACTGGGAATCTCTTTAAGAACATTTTGGATAAACAGTGGATAGGAAGCACTATTAGATCACCATTAACTGAAAGTATTTTTTCTGTTTGGTCTGTTAAGTTATTGGACCCATATCTTGTGTCTGAGAGAGGTCCTGGAGTGTATATCTGTGTGACATTAGTAGTTCTGAATTGGCTCATGTGTGCATATATGTGTCACAAGTTCAAATGTCTGGAAACTCATAGAATGTGTTTCTTTGCATTGCAGTTGCTCAGAAAAATGACATTACAAATGTCTTAGGCAACCAATGTATTTCTATAAACATTCCTGCAGTGACATTTTGCAAAATTCCTTCAGTTACACATTCCAAGGTATGCTAGCACATCAGCAAACTGGTGGAAAGCTAAGTGCCAGTTTTCTCCACCAAACTGATGTAATTCCACTCTTTTTCCAGGGGCAGAGTTTCCTGGTTTGACTCTTCAGATGTTTGAAGTATTTCAAGGATCAGTCATCTTAAAATTCACTAACTTTTTCTGCCTTTAGTGTTTCCTGTTGGCTACTGCAGACCCTTGATACAACCAGCAATAGCAAAGACTTGGCAGAGTGACTTTGATGGAACTGAAGCAATCTGAAACTGTGTATGAAAAAATCCTTTCATAGTTTTCTTAATGGGGGGAAAAGATGATAACTTCTCTTGTGCTCAGAAGTGGAATCTGCATGATTTCTCTTCTCCCAAAACACTGGGCATATTTTTCAGGGAACAGAGTACTGTTTTGAGCCCTCCCACCTCCCCCACACAAAAAATTGCTGTGTAAGGTTGTTCTCTTTATGTTACGGAATTGTCCGAAAGTCCTGCAGCAATTAATTTATCATATAACTTACATTTTACATAGTTAAAATAATGTCTTAGTATTCACTGAATGTGTTATCTGTAGTTTAGAAGAAAAATACTCAGTATTTTAAGATAGAGGATAGCTCTGCTAAGGGTGTCCCGTCATTTTCCCCATTTACCACTTCATTTTCTATTCCCTTTCTCTTTCTACCCTTGATTAAATACTGTGCTATGGTGCTCATGAGAATAATTGGGATGAGCAGAAGCATTACTAACAGGAAAAAATTGCAGCCTCCAGCAAGTACTTTCTCTTATTAGTCAATGTGCCACCTTATAAGAATGTGATTAATTTCAGATCAGAACTTCACTTTAATGATGTGCTGATGTAATACTGTATGTAGGCCATTTGTTCTTCCAGCCCCCAAAAATCTGCTGGGCATCGATGTAGTCCTTGTCTTATTTTTATATCTGTGATGACCACTGATGAAAAAATAGCTTTTTATACTAATGCTGTTATCTTTGTTGAGGAATTTATCTTGGTCTGAAGCCTAACACTACAAAATTAGTACTAATGCAGTAGTTGGAGGTTTTACCTAATTCAAATAAAAAATTGCTGGTGGGCCCATTTTGATAGAATTGTACTTGTGGAAAATTGGCTGTAGCACAGGAATGGAGACTGCATCTCTTTTTTGACTGTGTGATGTCAGCAGGGCATTTGAGAAATCCAGTTTCCACCTAGTTGTTAATTGTAGCGCATATCTTGAATTATCTTGGATCCTGAGATGAAAAATGAAAGAAGTGCAAAACATTGATGCTTGGCTTTCATCAGGAGTGTTGATGATGTTGGTACTAGGATTGGATGGTAATAAAACCAGCTGAGTCAAAACTTTTACTTCTGTGGATTATTCCATATGGTAAAATTATACCTGTTGTGGAAATTGGAAGGCAGCTGTGTCTCTCTACGACAACCTTGGACACTGCTAAAAAAAGGCAAAAATTCTGACTCTTAATGATATGGAATTGGTTTGTGTTCATGCAAGATTTGCCTAGTATGTCTATGATTTCAGGAATGAAATCAACAATTGTGTTTGTGCTGCTTATAAAGAACATCTTAAAAAAGCCCACAACACCACAACTCCAAGACAGAACTAAAAAACCTGGCATGGAAAATGTCACAGCAATAGTAAGGAAAAAAAAGTGTATTCTTATGGTCATACCAGACTGTAAGGAACTTGGGGAAATGAGGGCTGAATATCTAGCTGAAGTGAAATGGAGGTAGGAGGATTCTGAATTTTGTTGATTTTAAAATAAATTATATTTCACTCAATTTACATACTTCTAACTTCTGGCACTTTTTAAAAAGCATTCATTAGTGCTTCTTTCACAAAAAAATCGATTTTGCTAACCTTTTTTTAAAAAAAATTCTGAAGAGTGAGAAGAGCATTTTGTTTTGCACAGCAAAACTGTTAAACAGCAGTCGCATTCCCTGTGAACCCACATGAAGCCAGGGGACAGACTTCCCTAAAACAGTAAGTACAGGGCCCATGTAAAACATCTAGGAGAGGCACTGATGTTAAGATGCTCAGTTACAGACCTGCTTCAGAATAAGCACTTTGAAATAATCGCACTCATGCCCAGCTGTTAGTCACACATTTCTGCTGCCCACTTGCTCCTTAAAGATAGAAGTGTTTTTCACTGCAGACTGCACTGTTGGGGAAGTAATTTCATTCATAAGTGAATAAATTCAAAAGTGCTGTTTCTTGGTCTTGTTCCTGGCTCCTGTTAGTCAGTGTGCAGTTCCAGTCCAAAAACCCTTCCTGAATATTGACTAGCCTTGCATCTTAAGCTGGTAGAATGTAACCCTGTGTTCTGAAAACCCAACTTCTGTTTAAAGGAGTATGAGATAAGGAATAGTTGAAAATATTTTTGGGATGGTGTTCGATTAATTTGCAAGTCTGTGGGATGGAAGGACAATCCTAGGGACACTGCATGTAAACTCATGGCTGCTTTGTTGTCTTTGCCAACCAGCTGATTCCCTGAGCTATCACCTTTGGATAAAGTTGCAGAACACCTACTGTGCTGTGAACTTCTTGTGACATGAGCTCTGAATATACACGTAGACAGACCTCATGTTACTTAGATTTCACATAGAGAGTTTTGCTGCTCAGTAGAGTTTACTGTTCAGAGACTAAAATTAAGCATCAAAATGAATTACAAAAACGTATCTTTATATGCCGACTTTTATTCTTAAAATTTAGTAGTGGTAATGACTGCTGTATCTGTCAGCATAAAACATAATCCTCTGGTATTGTATCAGCAGATGCAAATGACTTTGAAAATTTTCTTCAGCAGTACTATAATAAGAAACTGTGGTGTCATAAAGTAATTACATAACTCATAAATTCGGAGTCTAACTCTGAAGAGGAGACTGTTTTCTCACAATCATAGAAAAATATTCTGTGCATTAAACAGCCACAGAATGGAGAAAATGCTTTGGTTGCTGATTTGAATGTTGCGTGAATTAACCTCTCCTTCTGTACCATGTCCTCAGGGAAATAGTTAGTTATCATTTGTATTTATAATTGCTGTTTGTTGACCCCCAGCCATGAGCTGGCAAACAAGAAGAGTCACCAGCTGCCTGACTAGAAGTCAAGCTTTCACAGGCTTTACATGCAAGTAGAAAAGGAAGGACTTCTCTTAAAAATAAACACAAGATGTGACTGATGATTAGAAAAGAAGTGTAACATAAGGAGACTGGTGAGTGAAACAATACAATGAAATTTGATATGCAGAAGATTGCAAATTCTTGGAGATCATTGAAAGAACTACCTTATTTGGTAAGAAATCCCATTTAATTTGCCCTAATAAATTCCAGAAAAGTCTCAGGGCTTCTACAAATGGGAACCTCTGCTTGTACATGTATTTAATATGAGAGTTGTCTGAGAAAAAAACCTGTCATTTTATTACCTTATCACTACTAGAATATGATCACATGCCAGGAACAACAATATTACATCAAGTGATGACCACTGTCTGTCTTCCTGTGGAATGAGTTTCTCCACAGGTCAGTTCTGAACCTCATTTCAGTGTACATCACTCTTGTCTCTTGTCCTCTGGGTCGTGCACTACTGTGAAAAGCTTATTTCTGTCTTCTCCCTGACCTTCTCAACACTAATGATGGGCTGCTTTTAGTTCCATTTGTATCACGTTGTGTTAAGGGCTGTATTATCAGCTAAAGCAGCAAAGATTATTAGTTACACTGTAGAGATTAAATTAATAGCTCTTTTCTGAGTGCACAGACAATCTATGAATAGATTTATCTTGATACGGAATTTCGCTACCACCCAGTATTCAAAAAAGAAATGCAATCTTTAGCAGCTTTTCTTTTTGCCCATTGCTGACTTAGAGTACAGTAAGAATGCATATGTCAGAGGCTGTTATTTTCTCTGACCTGAATAGAAGCAGTTTCAGATGTACAAAAATAAACCTAAAAACATAATTTTGCTTTGCTTTGTGCTTGAGTTGAAAGCATCAGCTAGTCCTGTGTATCGCATGAAACATAAAACAGTGTTCACTATGCTGAACAGTTATTTTTATTGACAATAGAACAGAGAAATTTAGAATATCTATGTGGTGTAATGCATTACCATGTGATGTAATTTATATGGGCACAGAAAGTTGGTATGGTTATGATGCTAGGGCTTTTTTATATCAGCGAGAGAAGATGACAGGTTGCCACTGAAGAACTTGCACTATGTTTTGTAGTTATCTTCAAATCACCAGGAGTGGGCCAGAGTCCCATAACAAGATTATGGTCAGTTTAAGAACTCCCAAGAAGAAATAAGGAGTGAGTCAGGTGATTGTCAATCACAAGTTGAGTTCTTTATTTTTTTTTAAGGGGAACTTTCTTGCGAAGATTTAAAAAAACCCCTTTCAACATAACTTTCCTTCAATTCACTTTTTAGAAACTTGCATTTTTTGAAGTGGCATTTTGAAGTATAAAGTTCATATATATCAAGGGCAAAAGACAGTACCATATCATCCTGGGTTTAGTTTGAAAAGAAGGCATGTCTGTGTTTGGTTAGAATACACATGTAACAGAATGTGCCTGGAAGTTCTGCATCCAGAGTTAAATTTAGAAGGATGCCGACAAGCTATCATGTCTGTCACTGATAACAGCGATTATGTTGTACTTCTTACATTCTGGGTGGCATTAATATTTAATTGTATAAACCTTTCCATTATACTCTTAAATTTACGATACAGAGATCTCATGCGAAAATTGAAGGCAATTATTCTGTAGTGTCAGTAGCCCATTTGTTTCTTTCAGAGATCCATGAAGTTGTCTGTTGATTGTTGTGCCTAGAAATTAATTTCTGATTACCTGATTTTCGTAACACAAACAGACCACCAACTGCAACTCAGAATCATTCTTTTGGGAAATGTGTCTGCTTTCTGCAGATTCTGTGCATTTTTACCCAGGAGCTCATTTTTCCTCTCAGCCACTCGGTGGCACTAGGCTTCTTCGGAACGATGAGCGCTGCTGTAAAATGTGCCTGGCCTTCGGAGTAGAAGGCTGCTCGATCTCTTGTGTCATATGATAGCTAAGCCTTTTGATTAAAAGATGGTTTATGTTTTCCTGATTTTATACAAATAGCAGTCAGATAATATTTGGAGAGCATTTAGGAGCAGCCTGCCACTCTGCAATGTAGAAAACCGTGTTGAGGCATTGGGAAGAGAGCAAGCAGGGTTCTCTTGACTTTTTGGCAGGTGAGGCCCGTGCCAAGGAAGCCTCTTTGAGCTTTTTAGTTCTGATGATGCCACTGTCATAGCCAGGGAGCTGTAACCCTGCAGTGCTAAGAAACTGGCAGTGCCTTGTCCTTGGAGTTAGGAAGGATATGAGATCTCTCAGGAGTAAAGAATCCTGACAGATAAAATACCATGGCAAGTGAAATCCTTGTGCTGAAGCTCGGCAAGGTCATGTGCCAAGCTTCAACTGTAGAGTTCTGTGGTGTTGCCTGGGGGGAAGAGATGCCTAAAGGCACTGGGTAGCTGGCAGGCTAAGGAGTTCTCTTGTGATGTGGAGGAATGCTTTGAGTGAGGTGATGGACAGGCCAGCTCAGCATGCTTTTACTCTGCCTTTGTAAGCATCAACTGGCTATAGAAGAAATTTGCAGCTTTTTGAGTAGCAGAGTGAGAGTATCTAATTGTTCAGAGCTGTTGCTTAGTAGCAACGCTAGTACTGTATGGAGGGGAAAATAAAATCCTACTGTACTGAGGCATAACAGGGTTTAAACTTGGTTTCCTTTTTACTGTACATTGTCTCAAGACAATTCAGAAAAGAATGATTTAGTTACAGACACAGTACACAAATGAAAAAGCTAAATTTCATGCAATATGACATAATGCAGAAAAAGATACTATGTGAATTGTGTTTTTTTAATATTGCTCTAAATCTTGGGGGTTTTGCTGTGTTTCGTTTTTTTAGTATAGGACCACTGCATAGAGATATTGATTAAAAGACACCTTTGTCATTCTGCACAGGCATAGGATGCTGCAGCTGAAAGAAGCCATTATGGCTGAGGCAGTTACAGCTCTCGATTTTCCACCTGGCTTTTGATTGCAGCAGATGCAGTGCTTGAATCTTACTCGTCCGAGTATCTGCCGTAGCTACTACGCTTCTGCAGTTTGCCTTTAAGACTGTCACTTTACAATTTAGTGAATGTTGGTAAAGAGATTCAAAATTTCCCAGGGAAAGGACAGTGCAGTTTTGTGCTTAGACAATGGGACGGCATCAACCTTATTCTTTAGTAAAGTAGGCTAATAAGCTGTCGTTTGTAGAAGTTCACGTACTCTTCCACTGCAGACCTGGGAATAATAGCTCTGCATAGTACTGAACTCCAGAACAGTCTTTATATGTGCTGGCTTTTTCACAATGATTGTGTTTGCTTTATGACTCCAGTAAACGGAAAGAAAACAAAACCTAAGTTTTGGTTAGTCCAGTCTACACATACAGAATTGAGGCTGCAGAAGGTGTGGGCTTTGATATTTGATCAGATTTTTTTGCTCAGCACATTCAGTAGTATCTAGTCTTTATGTAGAAGTTTAGTCTGCTGCCTGTTTCTGAAACCTCTTTACCTCTGTACTTTTATTTTACACTAAAAGCAACAGCAGCTAGGAGAAGGAGCTTGCATGCAGAAAAGCTTCTTAAAAATAGGGATTCTGACCAAGAAGCAACATGCTGTTTTGTTTTGGATGTGTGAAGAGGTCTGCTTATCCTTGTAAAAAGTGGTATTGGAACTTGTTGACTGAAGTGAGGTTAGAACCTGGTTGAGAATAAGTAGTTTTAACATCAGTAATATTGGTATACTGCGATTACTCTAGAAGTAGGATGCTCAAAAGTATAGTACGAGTACTTCCTCAGTCTTGTGAACATTTGAAAATAATGTCAGTCTGCCAGCTCTAAGGCAGCAAATATTTGCTGTTTAATACTTCAGCTTATTCTCCAAAGTCCTGACTGTATAGATATGGAAGACTGCTCTCACTTAAGAGACTAAGTTCTTTTTAGTATAAGTTAGAAAATTGTTATATGCTGAATAAGATTTTTGTGGCAAGTGTTCTCTAGATGAGTTTATTGTGATGGGCCTACTGAAGTTTAGTCCATGAGGATTCATCTTATTCGTGTCATGGGATAAAAACTTGACTTCAGCACTGAGCAAGTCTGGGTTTTTGTGGTGTTGCCTGCTTAGAGTGGGAATGAAACAGAAACTGTTATCCGAACCTGTAAGTGCCACTATCCCATTCAAAACAGGAGACTGTGTTTTACTTAGTTCTTAAAGAAAATCCTAACCTACCCTGTGATCCTTTTAAAACCTAGACTATTGACCGAGAGGCTATCTTTTTTTAGGCTTCTTAACAATTTGCCCTGAGCACCTAGCTGTTAACAAATAATGAGAGCATTGATTCGATGAAAGGGAAAAAACCCCAAACTGGAGCGCATTAGACTATTAAATTAAAAATTTATTCCGATTAGTACTGGAGGGACTGCTTTCTAGCGTACTAAATCAGACAGCTGGGAATTAATGGCAAGTGAAAATCATTATAATGACAGTCCTTTTTGATAAGGATTTGAGAAACTTTGACAGTGTCACCATGACCTCAAAGAGTTTAAATTGCTCTCTATACTGAAGATGCATAAATGTTGATTAATGAAAAAGGTCACTGGAGCACTTCCTAGCACAGCTGAGCCTTTCCTGACTGTCTGAGGTCTAACTTGTCAGTGTAATAAGCCACCCATCTCCGTTTGTTCAAACACCACATTTGTCACATGCTCAGGATGAAGAATTTTGTGACTTCATATATGATATTTAATGGCAAACCAGACAGCTTTAGGCAGTTAAGCTGCTGATTCAGTGACTGCATTTTTTCACTTATTTTCATTCTAAACCAAAAATTTGCTATTTCTTTGCTGTTCTTTATTATATGCACATTATTTCTGTTAAATTTATAGGTAGAACAGGAATTGTCAAAGAAACATGGTAGATACCATTTAGAAGCAAAGCCACGCAATGAGTGGAAATAAATGGAAACAGAATTGGAGGTTAATGACCTGTAAGCAGAGAGAAAAACAAGTTTTGTGCTTTGCTTTGTGATTAATCCTATACCTAATGTTTTAGAATGTTGTTTTCTTCTGAACATCCAGACACTGATCCAGTCTCTACATTACTTGTATGACATTTGGACCCCATATGCACGTATATGTAACATATGTTTTCTGTAACATTATTATTTGAGTGTTCACTGGTTGGAATGCATCAGCAACTACATTTTCTCAATCTGATAAGCCTAACATCAGTCTGAGTTTTAAGCTGCTATATTGACTCACATTACTGAAGGATTGGATGTCCTGCCAGCATGTCACAGTGTGTGATGCAGTTAACATTACTAAGGGTTATGTTGTACTGAAAATGAACTGTGGGTGCATTGCCTTACAAAGGGAATCGTCTTTCAGCTTCTTTAGGCTCTGAAGCAGTGATAAAACTAGGGCTGTTGTTGGGGTAGGCTGGACAGACAGGGGTTCCAAAAGCTTCAGGCTAGCCTAATTATCTTCCCAGGCCTTAGTTCAAGGCCTGGGAAGATAATTATACCTCTCCAAGAGTGTTGTGTTCTTAGGTCTTTCCACTTTGCTCTGGCAAGGAGATCACCCTCTTAATAGCACGCTGACTTCTTCAACAGATAGTTTTTTGAGGGAGGCGAATGCTGTGACACAGCCATCTTCTCTTGGTTATCCCTAGTTGTGGTTGGCAAGGTGAGTGGCAGCTTTGGTGCAGGTTTGGTCATCTCTGAATTCAGACATAAGAGCCAGGTGAACTCTGATACCCGTATAGTGTTCTGCTCTTCGGCTGGACATGCATGGCATGCCAAATTTTCGTGTTCAGGTGAAGCACCTGTGTAAATCATGGGAAAGAATTGGACACTGTTTCATAGATAATGATGCTGTTCTTCCATTCTGTGGTCTAGAGCCAAATACTTGTTACAAGACCATGCACATGTAGATACTGAAAGAGAGAGGTGACTTAAACATCAAATAGTTTTGAAAGTACAAGGGAAGGAACAAAGCCAGTAAAATGTCTGCATTGCAGGATTTCCAGCAAGTGGTTGTGGTTTCTGTCTCTGTGAGATTTCAATAACTCTCCAATATGGGATGTTGCATTTTGTATTGGTCTTAGTCAAAGCTTGTAACAGTTTGCCTTGCTTCAAGTTCCCAATTCACTTCCCATTCAATTGTGATAATTTTAAAAAAAAAAAAAAAAATCTATCTTCTGCACCAGTAATTCAGTAATTGACGTTACACTTTTTCTTCCAATAAAAAAAGAAAAAATCAAAACAAAAAACCAAACCGAAGAAAGTGGAGAAAAGTATGCAGTAGTGGAAAAATGCCATTTGAGCAGAAGAGTTTCTCAAAGAATGCTATAAATGCCTGTTTACCAGAGAAGCTGTAGGCCAAAGTTGCCATGGAAACAGAGAGAATTCAAATAATATTAGCCATAGCATATCTATTATACATTGCTTTAATGACACTATACCAAAGGGTCACTTGTGGTTTCATTTACAGGGCTTGCTTTTCAGTCATTTATCACCAATATCAGAGGCTAGAATTTAAAATTAGAAATGGAAGGTTCAGTCTTAATTGGCTTATAATAATATTGGTAAGGAAAAGATATTTATTTATTCATGTGTCTACAAGAGTTTGGAGTTTTGATATGCAGAAAGTTCTTTGTCTTTTCTTACAAACATAATCATGCTCAAGCCATAAAACAGATTATCCTCATTTGGCATCCAAAAGTGCTGACTCCAACAGTATAGATGATAGAATATTCTTTTATTTGCTAGAAAAATCAATCAGTTCTTGAGCTTGGTATGTAACTGTTTGGGGAAAGGGGTTTGAATTCATCAGTGTCTGCCAGATGAATGTGGCTGGTGCTGGATTGTGGCAATAGGTGAATTGTTCTGATGTAGTTTGTCAGAACAATGATATTCTTTAAATAAGAATTTGACAAAGGAGTGGTAGGGGTTTATCTGACTATAAATACTGAGGTTCTCCCTCTTGTATCCCCCGATTTTAATTTTTTTCTCTTTTTGGCACCTGTGTCCTTACTAGTTCTATGGTTATAATCTTTTTTTTTTTTTTTCCCCTCTCTGTACCACTGGCTGAGAAAAGTAAAAATTGAACTGAAGATTCCTTACGTATCATAAAACAAATTTTGACCCTTTTAATGTTGGCTGAAGCATTGATTTGAGTGCTTTCAGAACACAAACAATGTTTCAAGTGACAGAAGGTTGAGATATAAGTTATGTTTTTAATTCGAGTGGTTTTGGAAAAAAATAACTGACAGATCCATGTGTTGAATAACCTGTCGGTCATTGTTTAGATGGATTCACATCTCTAAGGTACATACAAATAAGCTTCACAGAGTGGTCTAGATCAAATCCTGTATAAATGCAGGATAGAGATGCTCAAAGAGCTTTTTCTGTGTTTGGCAGAAAAATCTAGCACAAGTGTAAAAAACTTTCCCAAAGCTGTGTGCTGAGAATGAGTGCACTAGAATGCTTGCATAATGCTTCTCCTATTACAAAAGCTGTAAAAACATTAACTAATCCACAAAGCAGATTACATGTTGCAGATGTATCCCTCTGCTGGGAGGAAAGCATGTGTGTATGTGAGTGACGAGGAAAAGAAAATCTATTAAAGGAGCCTTTATTTTGTCCCTTTAAGCTTTATTGCATTTCTTTGACTGTATTTTCATACTTTTTAAAGAGTGGGTTTTTTTCCCTAGGATTCTGCTAATGAAACTGCAGATTGATGTATGAAAAATGTATACACCTTTTTCAACACAGAAAATCCCATTGTCTTGATTCTGTTTACAAACAAAGTGAATCTCAACACTAAAATTATTTGAAAGAGTGATGACCATTCAGCAAAGCACCTCTCTGTCTGAAATTACATTTTTTTTCACAGACGCAGTGCTCCGGCTTTCTGCTGCACAGAAGCTCTGGCACATATTCAGTGTGGCTCTTACTTTGATATTCTTGACAAATCGTGAATTCAGGTTTAGGTGACTGCTGCATTTTATCAGGTTTGTCAAGAGCTGGTCCTTATCTAGAGCTGACTTGAACATGGGTTTAGAATGCTATGATAGATGCTTTAAATTGCTTAAATTTGCTTAAAATTGCTTAAAACTTAAATGGTGAGGCCACCTGTTGCCTCCCAGCTCCCTTCAGAGCTGTTTATCTGTGCCTGCGTGTTGCAGGTGGGTGTGTGCACATACATGTATATAAGTGCATGAGTGAAAGATGGCTGCTGACTTAAAAATGGGATTGTTTAGTAGATGAGAAACAAGGCCAGTCTTGCTGGGATGTGGGTGCTAGTGATGGCAGTAGTCCTTACCATTGCCCTCACTGGGTCTCTGGAGGCCAGGCTCTGCTCTCCCAGGTGCTGGAAACCGGATCCAAAGTGTGCTGCGTCTTCCTTCCTCATCTTCTCTCACTTGTCCTGGATGGTTTTATCTTTATTAGCCTCCTCCCCAAAGGAAAGGGAGGGGACCTTATCTCCCTCTCCTATAGGTCATCTAATTTTTGGAATGGGGACTAGTTCCAGTTCCATCACTTGCCTTTCCTCCCTGTCATACCACCTTTGTTATCATCTTTCTGAGGTTTTTTGTGTGTTTTCCTATACATGATTTGTGCAAATATGTCACTGTTCTCTGTTTGAGTCTTTGGAACATCATGTTATTCATACTGCTGTGCTTAGCAGTGTTACAAAATACTTTTGTGTTGTTAGCAGTTACACTCTTGGTGGCATTCCTGTGCTACAAAAACACTGGCTGTTGCCCCTCCATTTTTGACTGACGCTGGGGCAGGACAGGAGCATGGGCAGGTCCTGTCCCTGCTACCAGCAGTGCTTGGGCTTGGCTTGTATTCCCCTTGTGTGGCTCCAGGGAGCTGACTGGATCTGTGGCACAATGAGCCCTGTGTGGGTGAGTGCCAACTTGAGACCTGTTGGGAGGGTCCATTAGTTATAATCACTCAGGCAAGAGGAGCATCATTGCAGACATTGATTTAATGCACAGAGAGAATTGAAAGGGCAGAAGCAACAATCAGATGGAAAGTACTGCTCTTCCCTTACACGGCCGAAAGAGCGCACACAGAAAATATTTTGAAGAAAACTATGCTGGATCTGCACTCTGTAGTTAGACTGTTCCCTCCACTGCTAGTTTTCTGTCTTTGTTCTTAAGAGCACATAAATTTATTATATAACTGGATTTTCCCATGTTAGCTACAGAAAATGTTCTTACCAAACATTCCAACATTTATTTTTCTTTCTAAAGTCTTCAATTTATTCGTGTAGAGAATGATATGCTTTTTGGGTGGTGCTGTTCAGAAAAAAAGAGCTGTTTTAAACTGGTCTTGGTACATGAAAGTAATCCATAAGCTTTACACTTAATGCAAAGATTTTTAGGCTGTTGGCAGGGATTCTATGTTTTTAAAAGTTTTTCTGTTTGCTGGATTTCATGTACTTTCATTTTCCCTTTGAAGTGTTTGGGAGAGAGCAGAAGGGGAAATACTTCATTATGTCCATGAATTATTCAGGTACAGTTCTAGCAGCTAACATTACTTTAAATAGCTCAAGGTCTTTCTTTTTCCTTGAGTGTGTCTCAGTTTTCATTCTTATGCTGATTGTATGCCATGTTCCTTTGTTGAATACAATTTTGATGAAGTACTATCCTTCGGCAATCTTTAGAAATCATTTCAGTCTTGAAATAAGTGTTTAATTCTGTTCTTCTCCAGCATCAGATATTCAGTGACCCTCAGTAGATACAGGTGAATTGTCATACATGTGACTACAAAAAATCAAATTATTCTCCCTAGAGTGTGTTTTCTATATACTCTTGAAAAAGCATTGATCTCAGATAGCCTCCCATATATATTTCTACAGTGAAGGAAAAAAGGAATCTATAATATTAAATATTAACATACTGTTATACTCTGAGAGGAATTTTACAAACCACATTTTAGTACATCATTTCAATGGGGCGGCATGAACATTAAATCTTTATATTTTGGAAATGCTCCTCCCTCTCCCACCAATAACATATGAAAATCTGTTTAGGAAATAGTTAAGAACAATAACACAGAGGAAGACAATTAGAAAGATGTGTAGAGGCCAACATGAGAGGAAAGCAAAACAGAACCCAAAGTGTGTTTAAAATACTGTTCTGTAGTTCTGAAAATATCTTTAAAAATCCAGTGATCAATGCATAATCACTTATGCAAATGAGACCATTGCTATTATTTCAGAGGGGATAAAAGTGTTAAGAAATTATTCCCCTGAGGTTTAGGGCTTACCTGATATAGTCTGAAGAGGCAATGGGGCAGAGTTACAGACAGTTGAGCAGAAATGCATCTCTGGGTGTGTGTGGGGGTGTGTGTGTACAAGACTGGGGTTTCCAAGAGGGATGGCCTTGACCAAAGCTCAACTGCTCAGTTTAAATTGCAGCAGCAGTGAGAATTTTGCAAGGCAAGCATCAGAAGAAGTGCAGTGACAAAACAGTTTCAAACAGTGCAAAGCTTGACCAAAAAATCTATTAAAGATTGAAATGTAGTCAGTATGTTCATGTTCATGACAGTGAGGTTATAGCAATGTACTTATAACCGTAGTTAACTTCTGTAGACTTTGTTCAGCCATGGTTGTGTCCGAGAGAAATGTTTTTGAACTGAGTAATTGCAAACATGCCAATGCTTCAGTCTTGTAGCTTAAGTTGCTTACTGGACCTCAGGTTCTCAAAGCCCTTGAAAATTCTCTGAGCAAATAGTCAAGATTTTGTTGCAGTATCATAATACAGCAATGAAATGGAAATCTCAATCCATGTAAAAGAACACGGAAATACCCTGGAAAATGCAAGGCTCAGTTTCAACCTGTGTGCAGTAACCAAAAACACTGGTGAGGAAAAAAAAAATTGCATCCCCTTGCTCAGCAAACCAAGATTTGTCAGGACTTAACCTCTGACAAGATACCACTATAGCACTTGAAAAATATGCAGAAGTTGTTTGAGTATCACACTGACTAGGGACTGCACGTTAATTAGAATAAAATTACAAAATAATAGATAAAGCCTTCCAAAAATGCTGGTAATGACAGAGAATCTGTGTCTGCAGCCTTCAGGATCTTGGTTTTACTTGATTATTTCAATTGTTTAGGAGCAAGAAGTCTAGAATAAAGATGTGTGAAAACATCAAGAAATGAATCTTTTGCTTGGTGCCACTGATTACTGGCTGATCCAAAGGGGCAGATTTGTTACCTAAACCCAATTATTAAACTTGGTTTTGTGTATTAGTTGTAAATGCTCAGTTCTGCATGGGTTTACCCTGCTCTGTTTATATGTATTGTGCAATTGATAGAGTTATGCTAGGTCCATGTGGAATTGAATTACATTGCTTAACAAAATAATATATGTTAGTATATTTGTATATGCATATGTGTGTTTTCTTGCCATTTTTGAATAGCAGAGTGGTCAATTTTTAGAGGAGTATTCTGTAACTCCATAAGCAGTAATTTCACTAGGTATTTATATGTGTAACTTAGTTATTTGGAATAATACTTAGGAAAAAACACATGGTAAGGGAGCCTTTAGAAAGAGATGTTATTTGCTTTTTATTATTTGATAAAGCCCAATGGTAGATTTGTGACCTGTTATTTTGGGCATTTTATATTATTTCCTACTAAAGCTGTTGTTATTTATTCCAGCTTTCACACTCATTTTTAGTGTTGTCCTCTGAACTGAGCAGGTATGAAAATAATTAAATACTTGGCTATTCTGGAAAGGGACTAAAATTTATGTATTATGCACTACTTTTCTTTTGAGTTTCCTTCTTAGGAAGAGAAACTGCGAAGAGAGAAAGGAGATAGGGAAGGTACTAAGGTGTAGGAAGGAAATCCCCTACAACAAGCCTGAGTAAACTTACTGGCTGGGGTAGCTGTGTGCCTAGTAGATCTCTTTTACTGAAAGGTTTCAGCAGTTTCTGAACTATACCCATGTAAATCACTGTGTATCTTTTAATACTAAAAGCAGTCTTAGGTCATATTACTTAAGAATGTTAAGAAAGTTGTGATTAGGCCCAGGCTAAGCTGAGTACCATTGAATTCAGTGAGTCCTGTGTAAGATATGCAGCTGTTGGATGAAAATAGCAGTTTATACTTCTTGTGGTTGCTGAAAGAATTTTAAATATGAAATTTGTTAATATGAAGTTACTGGTGCCTTGAAATGTTCTTGGATTAGCAAGCACCCTATTCTGCTTGGAGCCTCTATTGGTTATCAAACACGTCTGAGCCATTGTACGAATCATTGCTTTTTATTCTGTGTTAGTAATGTTTAAATTATCACTGCTAAATTCTTGTTTGAATAGAAACATTTTTAAATAACAGTGGTAAGCCACCAAGTCAGAGGTAGAAAGGCTGGTTGGCAAACTGATTATTAGTTTTTGAACTGGTTGCAGGCTGTGTTGACCAGGAAAAACTGAGACATGTGGGCAAATGACTGAGTGTGTTCACATGCTCTTGTCACAGGTTATGATCAACTTGCAGATTGACTAGAAGAAAAAAGTAGTAGAAGTCAAGCATACTTCCTACTGGAAGTAGGAAGTATGTCTTGAGGCTTCTGAGGGCCTATTACAGAGTCAATAAAGAGGTTTTTGCTGCAAGGTTGTGCCTTAACGAAATGGTTTCCCTACTAAAATAAATTAAAGGTATGCCACCCTAAATAGACAACAAATGGTTCCTTGAGACCTTAATGGAAGGTTTAATTTTTCTTTATGTAGCAAAGCCTTGAAGCTATTCACATGGAATGCTCTTTAGGGCTTGATCTCTCTCTTATTTTATTTTTTTAATATTTAATTGTGTTATTCTTCAAAGACTGCCGCAGCAGTGGTGAGGGGAAGAATGGGCAAAGAGTCAAGAGATATTAAAATTTAAAGGAAATTACAATTTTTGCTAATTGCCATAGCAACAAAGGAGTAATGAATCCTGATGAGAAAGCAGAGGGGTGGAGGATGTTGGTGTGTCCTTGCAGTGGTACCACTGAGCTGTTCTGTGACATTTGGCAGGTCATTCTGAGAGCTTGGCTCTCTTATTTTCTAATTATATGTTTTCAGAAAATATTACTTAGTTATAACAGCCTTGGGAATCTCACTAATGCTCTCTGCTTGGGTGGGCTTTTATGCATTCATGAGTTTGGTTTTGGTTGGTGTCCATGGAAGAGCTCTGCCCCCAGGTGGGCGATCAGAGCAGGGACTTAGCTGGACTGCCATCACTGACATCCTTGGCCGTGCAGCAGCCCTGTTAAGCCCTTGCTCTTGCCATGATGGACAGTAGCTGCTTTTAATTTGTTTGGTCCCAGTTCTGTGATTTGTCCCTTTATAAAGAACAAGTGAACTGGGAACAGAGGGAGGCTATTTCCCTGGAGGAGGTACTTACTAGAAGAATAAACCTGGGGAGGCTTTTCTTTGTCACTTCAGCTTGCCTGCTGTTGTTGGTGCAGTTGAAGAGGCTGTAGGAAAGGGAAGGCAAGGGAGTCACAAGTGCTTTGGGAGAGCAGCTGGGAGCCCTCAGCTCAGGTGGACGAGAAGAAGTGTTGCTATGTGGAGCAGAATGTACATCAACCTTGCAGAACAAAGATGATAGATGGAGCAAGGTTTGCCTCTACTCGGAGCATTACTGGAAGTGAAGATCTTCCTGAAAGGCAGTAATAAGCAGGAGAGTTGAATGCAAACCTTTTTCTTTTGGTCCCTCTTACACGGTTCTTCAACTCCTCAGTTTAGAAAATTGTGTTTCTGTTTGTGTTTGTTAATTCCAAATCAAATGGAATTTGTTTCTTGATGAAGGCTGTGAGTCACTGTGTTTTTGCAGGCAGTCTCCCAGGATTTCAGACCACACATAAATTACTGCACAAGATGTAGGAGATGCTCAATTAGCATTAATTCATTGCTCCTTGCTAGTGATGCCTAAAAAGACCAACCTGGAAACAGAGACTAGACAGGGGTAAGGGAATAAAGGTGGATATTTATTCAAAAGGCCTTCGGAAGCACACCCTGGGCAGGCCAAAGGCTACACCCAGGATGGATGACAAGTCACGAGTTCTTCACACTGTTATAGGTTTGGTCCATTTGCATATCAGCATAAATTCACCAATTAAACTTTAGCTAATGATGTAACTGCCCCTCAGCTTGCTCCACCTCCTCAAGATGCTGGTTTACAATTTTGGGCCTAGGACAGTCTGGGTGTCCTTGAAGAGCAAGCCTGGAGAGGCTTTGTTGTGTCTATTTTAGCATGAGAGAACAGCAGCTCACAGGCTGCAAGAGAGTTCAGAGTCACACACTAGGAATATGGAGAATACAGAATTTGTAAAATACAAAAGCTAAAACCTAAGGCAACATTCGTATAGCTTATCAGAGGATGCTCAACATTAATACCAATGGATTCAGTTGGTCAACTGTGATATAGACAAGGATTTTAAGGTAAAGAACAAACCTGTATACTCCAACCTTTTTATGTTTTGCCTCTACTGGCATGAAGAACTTTTAGCTGTTGCTTAAAAATTGCAGGCATTGTTCTTCTGGACGTTTTCACCAAATTTTTTTGTTACGTTGATAAAACAATATATAAACAAAGTATGTTGTACATTCTCTGAGTTCAATATACCATTTGATTAAGCTTGAGTGCATGCCATCTAAATTTTAAAAGGGAGCAAAAAATGTGGTAACAGCATTAGCAATGGGTTCTGTATCTCATAAGAGGTTTTTTGTGCTGATGATGGCATGATAATTTTTTGATTTTTCTTTTATACCCCTTTCTTACCCCTTTTATACACTCTTTTATATAGCTTTTATATATCCTTAGTGCTTTTAGCCCACATAGTTATAATTCTTTAAGTTTGATAACTTCCCTTAGAGCTAATATTCTGTTAAGCCAAGAGACCAAACATTCTGGGAACTCCAAACACCAAGGTCCTCTCCAGAACACATTCTGTAAACAAAGACAGGCCCATGCAGGGAGAGGGTTCCACCAGTGCATGGTGCCAGCATCCATCCCATGCAGCATCTAATGGCTTACTTGCCTGTGGATGGACTGAATTGAGCCCTGCAATACTGGTTGTTGGTTAGCAAACAAAATGCTAAGGCAGCTGGAGAAGGCATTGTATTAGCTTTGATTAGGTGTTGGTGACTGTGGAGAAAATCAGTGTATTACCAGGTCAAAAGAAATGACCACAGAATAAACTGCACGTGGAAAGAAGATGGAGAATGACTATCCCTGTATGTAAACCTGCCTTAACTGTCTGTGGTTAAGACTTGGCAAACAAAGTTAATCACCAAATGGTAATGGGGACCTAAGCAGCTACACTTCAGAGTCAGATTTCTTCTCTGTCTATGTAAGCCTTTGCCACCCACATAAATACTTAAAAATTCACGAGTTGATAATACATGCCTGAATTTCCTGTTTATGCTAAATTTATCTCTCTTTATCCTTTGGATAAATAGAACAGTAAATCTCTCTTCAAAGTATATTGGTAAGGGCAGGCAGTGCTTCAAATTTCAAAATTTAATAAAAAACATAGTGATACTTCTATGTTGTGCTAAAAATAACATTTTATTCCTCATAAAAAGTTATGATTAAATTTGCAAAGACACAAAACCATCACTAAACAGTAAAAAAAAATGGTAGATGGTATTACTTGTACTTCTGAGGTTTGTTGTTAAGTATTTGAGGTCCTCTAAAAAGAGAACGGTGACAAACACATTTCAGCTTGGTAGTCTAATGTTAGCAGAAAAATTTTCTGTAACTCCTGCTCAAACATGTTTTCCAGATCTGATTGGAAATTATTTTGTGCAGAGCAGTTTGGCTAAAACATCTGTCTAAATGCTTCTTTTTTCTTTTTTTTTTTTTTTAATCTATACTAGGATGTTTTGAATAACTTGGGTTCCTGTGAGTTGGATGAAGATGACTTAATGCTTGACTTGGAGTTCCTGGAAGAGCAACATCACCATCGTTCTGGTAGGTCAGATAAATGCTGTCTGTCTTCAGTGAGGTATTGTTATTCTAGAAATATAAGGTAAATATGTTCAGTACAATTACTTGGAAATAAAAAGAAGTAGTTTTCTTGGAAGGGGAAGAGTGGTATTCATTTTTTAGTATTAGTTCTAAATGTGTTTGTAATTAATCAGAAAAATGCTCTTTACAGAGCATTTGGACTTCATACGGTCAGTTATGAAATGGAAGTGATTTTTACAGCTAGAGAAGAATTTCAGTACCAAGGCCAGACCCATCTGTTTTTATAAATACTTAAAATGACTGCTGCCTACCCCAGGCACTTAAAAAAAGGAGCATTGCTGGAATAATTGTGATCACGTTTTGTGTGTGCCAGAATGATATTCCTCAAATGAAGAAGGTTTGGCTTGAAATGTGCATGTAACTTGATCGTTTCTCTCATGGTTGGTTAAAGCCCTCTTGCACTGCCTTGATAGATAGCAATAAACTATTGCTATATACTGTGTTTACTACCATTTAATAATAGGATTATGCAAGGTAAGTTGTGGGACTTGCAGCGAGGAATGCTGCATTTCCTTTGGCTGGGATGTGAGACAGCAGGGCCTTGTCTGTGAATAGGAGAAGTCCTGCTAACTCAGCAGGGTTTGGAGAGTCTTCAAACCTATGTGAGATTTGTGCTTGATCCCAGGTAGAGTTCTGAGTGTGTACTCTGTTTTGATGCTCTGTTCTGACAGTGCTGTGTGTTAAAACACGGGTAATTCTCACTCTCTCTTTTACCTGCTGTTCCATGATCCCAGTTTCTCCATTCACCCATGCAGGTGCCCATAGTGCACGTTCCTGCAGACTCATGTGAAAGTGAGGTTTCTGAGATATGTGGTGGCTGGTGTGGACCATCTTCAGTTCTGGTCCCTTCTTTGATGCAAATTTAGTGATGATTACAGATAAACTGCTTGAATTATGCTCCTGTTTGATATTTTCTGTGTATGATTATTCTGTGAACATATCTGAATTATCTCTATGATAATTCTATTTAGCCATTGTACTGTGATTTTTAAATCCATTTGCATATCTACTTAGAGGATGAAACATCTTGTTTTCTTTGCTAGAGAGTAGGGAGTGTTGCAGCAGTAATATGTGCATGATCGTAGTTTTCTAAATTTTTGGCAGCTAGGATTCAACAAATGAACTGCACAGAAAAGGTTCCTTCTAACCTGTACTGAATAATGTTATTAACTGGTTACAGAAAGTGAAATGATGAGTAAAGAAATGCGGTATCAAAAAGCTAAAACACAAACATTACGTTTTATAAGATATAATCATGTGGGGTTTAGACTTATTTATTCTCTGGACCTGTTGGAAACAAATTAACTGGCAGAACCCTTTTCCGTAAATAAACTTCGCTAACATGTTGCAGTTGGCTTGACCTTTGTTTTCCTTCTTTTTTTACAAAGCACTGAATTAACAGTGAAAGAAGTTATGTCCAGTATATGATTACAAAGATTTGTAGCAGCTTTTAGAACAGCTAAGATAATAATGTCTGAATGACATACTTGATAGAGAAGTAATTAAGATGGAGATGTGATATGACACATAATCTTCCTGCTCTTGGCTCATTATCCAGAGCAAATGAGATGCTTTTAAAACAGAGGCCTACACTGTCCTTTGAAAAATGGTGACCATTTCTATTCTGAGCACTAGTGCAGAGACTCATGTTGCAGTATGCACATTGTCTTTTAACACAAATGTGTATATTTTAGTAATATTTGCTCTTTGGTTTTATTTGTTTGGTGGTGAATCTAGCTGCAAAAAATTTAGGATTTTCCTAGCGGTGACTGTTGTTTTTCAGTCATTCAGTTGGAAGAAAGATTTGGAAGGATAGAGCCACAGTGTGAGTTGACTGAATTTCACCAAATAAAGCTGATGTCTTTATATTGCATTAGGATCTGGCACAAAATGGTTAGTGTGGCTGTAAGTCACCATCTTAATTTGCGTAAAGATATTGAGGTAATATGTTTGGTTTTTAGTGATTTAGAATTTGAATATCACCGAAGTGCATAAAAGCCTTGAACTAGATACTAACATTGAAACACTTTTAACAAATTGCTTTTCTGATTCCTCTGTTAGGTTGTGGCCAACTTCCAGGATTTAAGACTTCAACAAAAATTCTTTTTAGTAATTCCAAGTCAATCCACTCTCTGTTTTCACTTCTGGGCTTGCTTGTTTTTTTCCAAGAGGCATCTCTGTTCATACCTGAATAGAATTCTTCTAAACTTCTTCATTTAAATTATATTATCAAATACCTTTTTTCTATAGGCATCAGAATACGGAAGTGATCAAGTGATCACGTTGAAGGCATACAGTTAATTTTATGCAGAGCTTTGTACTTTTATGTATGCATGAGATTGAAAGTGATCATATTTCTGGGCATGTACATCTAAAGTTTTTCAGGTAATTGGGAGGCAGTGTATGTTTTTTAAAAGATCCTTAATCCTTCCCAATTCAGAAACAAGAAGACAAAAGATTGCACATGGAGGATGAGCCAGTACTGTTACCATAGAATATATTATTCTAATGGAATTTGCTTAAAACCAAAGGACTGTTTAATTCTTGGAGTATGTGACTGGTGTGAAGAGTAGATGATTTTCCGTAATTTTTGCCAGTAGCAGGTTTGCTGAACTCTTTGTGAAGACTCCTTTAAAACAATGGGCTTGAGAGTTTGCCTATGGCTCGCTTCAGTAGAATGCAGTCAAGACAATTGCAGATGTACAGATCTGTGAGCCTACTTTTGTTAGAGGTTAAATGGATGTGCTGTCTATTCTATAGAAGATTCAGCCTTATATTATGTCAGCTTTACATATTTAAGCCATTTTATTGCACTAGTTGTTTGCCTTCCTAACAAGTTACTCATGTTTCTCTAATGCTTGATGTGGGAAATGGAGTTACAGAGGGTTCGCAGGTGCTGACAGAGAACACAAACAGCATTATGCTTCAAGAGATAGAAATGAATACATGTTTCGATCTGAGGCCTTGGCGAAGGCTGCCTGAGTTAGAACAGTGAGCTTTTATATTTTAAAATAAGAATGTAGTTTTATACACGTAGTTTTATATATGAAGTTTTAAGAAAAATAAGTTTTATAAAAGTAAGAAATATATTATAAGAGTAGAAACGTATTTTAGTAAGTAATGACAATATAATAGGTAAGAAAAATTAATGATAAGTAATAAAGTAAAGAACTTTTAAGTTTAACAATAAGCCTTTCAGTAGAGATGTTAGAAAGTTAAGATGTAACAATTTAAGCCCATGCAATAGGCCTTAATGACAATATGATGATTGGTCAAGAAAATGCGCATTGCGGTGAACTTTGTACGGCGATGATTGGTACAAGTATGGTAGCATGATTTGTGGCACTTGTTTATTGGTTCAGAAGAATATGCACGATGTTGTGACTATAAGTAGAGGCTTTTTTCTGTTTGAGCATCCCTTTTAGGCTTCTGCAGCTTCAGCTCACGCACGCACCTGCTGCAGCTTCTATTGCAATGGATACTGTTATAGCCTTATAGTTGAGATGTTGCTCACAGCATCTCCTCTGTCTCACCCTTCAAATAAAATGAGACTGATTTAGCTACATATACATCTCTGTGTTATCTCTCGGTTGCCCCGACACCATTAATGCCGACAGCTTGCAAGGGATCTGTGTATCTGACATTGACACGTGTGTCATACTGAAGTCAGCTGGGAGTTAACGCATGTGTTCTTAGTCTGTTATCAAAATAAAGGTGTTCACGAGTATAAAAATACTGCACAAAATGCTGTTTTTTGAATGGAAACATTAAAATCATGCTCTTCTGGAAGTTAAGGTTATTAGCAGTACTGTGACTATTTGTAGTACGGTGAAAATTCTGTTGATGTTCTACGTACTGATGCTGGTTATAGCATTTATTTGGTTAAGGCCATCAGTCCTAGAGCCATATTGCCATTCACGTGTGCCCCGTTTGGCTCTTGATAAACAATTCTGTGGAGAGCTGCTGTGGGGAGAAATGTCCAAGAGAAGCTCTGTTCAGTATTTTAACAAATAGTTTGAAATATGAAGAGGTATAACTGGAAAATTATTCAGTTCTTTCTTCAGTTGTTACAGAGGGATAACTAAAGAATAGCTAAGAATACCTATTCTTTAAAAGGCTATGAAAATTTCTGATGACAAATTACATTAATACAAGGGCTAACATCACATTTTTAACTTGAATGTCAGAAACTATTCCATGGTCAGGAGGCTATATACAGCAAGCTGTGTCGTTTAAACATACGAATTCTGAAGGGTACTGCCCCAGTTAATAAATACTATTGATGAATTGATTATGGTGAATTGAGAAATTCTCTTAAATTCCATAAGAAGCGCCAGGTTTTTTGAGATTTGTTAGTTAAGACGCGATTTACAATAGTTTCTGCTTTTTGCTGCTGTGGTTGTAAAGAACAGTATTTGTTAGTGTGAGGCTATGTCTCCAACTTTGTACTGAAGCTGACAATATGATACTAATTTAACAAAATAATTGTATCATATTGATCTACCACAATTTTAGTGACAATTTATGAATAGAAAATAAGATTATGTTTGAAAGATTTCTGGGAGAATTGGCTATTAAAGGTTTTAAAGAGAAGCTACGAGACAGTTGGCAGGCAAGGAGATATTGTTCCAGAAAGTGGAATGTGTGTTAATTAAAATATAGAGATAGAAAGGAGAAAGAGGCAAAGATCTGTTACCTCTTTCATTGTTTGTGGTGGTTTTTATTTATTTATTACCCCAACTCGTTTTTCACTCGTGTTCTTGTTCTGTCCTCTCAGCTTTTCCCTAATGAGCTGGTTGCCCTCTAGCAGCATCCTTATGAAATGGGGTTCCTGCAGAAAGGTGCTATAAATCCTTACGAGTACTAGCAAATTAAAAAATATCCGTAACTTTTTCTCTAATCATACAGTAGAATATAAGGAGAACCTGCAAACCTCAGGCAGATGCTTCTACTTTGGATGTAGATGTCTGTGCTTTGCTGGTCTTAGCGTGGCTTTACAAGTCTGGAATTCCCTTGTTTCTGACTTTCTCTCCATAAGTGAGTTTACTGCTTTAATTTACTACTTTTGCTTCTGTTTTAAAGGCTGTATTGTAGAGATAAAGAATGTAAGACAGAGACATTTTATTATCTCACCTAACACAATTGTTTCGAAATTTAATAAAATAATATTTATATAGTACTTGATGAGTGCATAGCGCTACTGCATGCAAATTCAAAATGTTAATCAATGTGATTTGCTGAGAGTTTTGCGTACTGTTCTTAAGCTGGAATGCTTAAAATGAAGCATAATATGACGTACATGGTGAGTCTTGAGGGTGCCTTTTTATTAATCTAAGTAAATTAAACTTTTAAAATATGCTGCAGCGTTGATTTCCGGTTGTAAAGTAATGAAGTCAGTGGTTTGTATAGCGGGAAATCATTGCAGGTTTATAGAAAGTGACAGCATTAATTTAACCTCATTAATTTTCTTTTCCCCTTGTGAAACACAATGTACTTGATTCCAAGTATTGATTAGTCAAATGTATGAGGAAGACCTTTATATTTAGTGATACAAACAGCGGGGAATTTATTCAAGTAATGCATATTAATATGCATGAGTTGTGTGCTGGTGTTGTGCCGCAGCCTGTTGAAAACCAAATAGTTTTATGTGCTTGGTGTGGTCATTAAATCAGGACTGCAGTAAATAGTAGCCTCTTCTGAAAGTTCACAAAACACAGCTATCCAAGGGCTTTGGTAATTCCTTAAGTAGTTGCCATTCGTGGCATGAAACAGGTGCCCTGCATCTTCCTACAAAGATGTGTGCATGTAGCTGGGATTTGCAGCGCGTGGTCCGGCTGAAAGGTGGGGGACTGCTCCTGGTGCTGAATATTAAGCACATGCTCCCGTCTCTTCCCCGTCAGGCTCCGCACTGTGCGGTGACTATTCATGGGTGTGATATTGATTAGCTGTGTTCTCAGACTGGCCTGTGCATCCATCATGTTGTGGCTGGAATGCTTGCCGAATAATTTTGAATAATGTAGCTTGCTAAAATTTTTAGGAGAGATTTGTCTTCGGCCGGTGCTTTAGCCGTTTTGGATTTAATGCCTCAGCCTCAGCTGAAAAGCTGTGACCCAGTGTACACATGAAGCATAGTTACTTCACCCAGCATATTTCAGAAATGAAATTATTTATCTTATTTGCTGGGGGGAAAAAAAAGTGGAAATACGAAATTTTATATGAATATGAAACTTTATAATCCATCAAAATCAATCAAAATATTACTTAGCTCTTAAAAAACCAAACACTTTCAGAGATGGAACACATTTTGATGAAACCCAAGTTAAGACCATCTCTGTTAGAAACATTTTAAGTGTGTTCTTAACTGTGGTAATATACGTTTTGGTACTTGCTCAAGGTTTATCAGTGAAATGACAGATTACAGCATGGGTTTTGTAGAATGAGGGGAAGGCAGAAAGGTTTTTGAGATGGACACACAACTTAAAAATACTTAATGTAAATGTCAGGTTAGGCATTCATTATATCAGAATATGGTCTTTTACATCACTACATAAGGTATTAGCAGCCTCACCAACAAAAGCACAGTGTACTTGTTTTTTAGGAAGCAAATGTCTGGCATTTGTCTTTTATTGCTTTTAAAACCAGCTAGCCTGCAGATCAATTGCCATCAGTACCCAGCCAAACTAAATTGTTCATGTAATGACCTGGTGATATTAATTAGGTAGTTGCTGAGTTATTTTGAATGTGATGAACAAACTGTGTGAAAATTCTGCGATGAGTTTGGAGTTCTTCCTGTGTCTATTAATTCAGTGTACTAATTATTTTTATTAATTTTTTAGTAGACAGTAGGAGTGCTGAGCTGTGATGAAACTCTTTTGGTCTTTTGGTGTTTTTTTTTTTTTTGACCAGATGTTCGTCAGTGCAAGGAAAGCAAATTTTTCGGAGGTTTTAATTTGCTTTTAAATAGATAATAGGAAAAAAAGACCCTAACTATGCATTTTTATCCAACAGTTGCCTAGAACTAGAGAATAAATACTTAGGTAATTTGAATGTATTGCTTTGCTCATGAATGTGTTGTTGGCAGCAGATTATGTTTCTGTGTTTACAAACAATGACCTATTTTGATTTTTAACTGGCACAGGACACTCAGCTCCTTCTGAAACACTTGTCATTGCCAAATGCCATCTTTTAGAGTTGTGTTACAGATCAGGTTAAACTAGAGCAGCATTTCTTTAGAGTTCTGCTTGAAATATGTAATAGCAGTTTGGTTTATACGTAGAGGTTTTGAACAGAATGAAGACTGTGACAGTAAAGTAATAGAGAGCTCTGTGTCTCTGCCAAAGAGCAGGCTTAAACATTGTTTAGCTAACTAGCATCCTGCACTGTCACTACAAATTCTGGATAATAAAGTAATAAAAAAATTAGCAGTACTAATAATGAACAAAGCAAAAACCGATGTTCACTTCACTACATTAATTACACCACTTTACAGATATCCTAACACCAGTTAAAAGGGAAAGTTCATGTTAGTTTTCAGTTTTGCAAGAGAAAAGCTCTTGTTGAATAAATGCTTGCAATTCCTCCATCAAACTGAAGGAAGGGAGAGCAGCATGAGCCAGAACTGTGGCCAGCCTGATTTCACACATACATCTGAATTCCAGCATGGATTTGAAGTATGGAGTGGAGAGTCACCAGTCACTAGATGCCACTAGTGTCCATATATCTAGAAAAAGTTTGAGGAGTTTTAATATATTTTCAGAATGACGTATTCTACTAAGCTGCACATTTTCCCCTGAAGCATTGTTTAATAAATATTGCACAGTAATGGAATAACTTAAGGTCTCCAGGGAATGAAATAAAACTTGTCATCTTCTAAACTTTTCTGACCGTGATCTGCAGTTTCTGAAAGAGCACTGAGCATGGAGGAAAGGGATTTTTGCAGGGTTTGCAAGTGGAAGTATGTGTGGCAGTATCAAATCAAAACAGCATATTTGTGTTAGTCACAAATAACCATTGCACACTGTGGCTAGGCCTGCCTTAGGGCTCTGGAAGTGTAAATTGCGGAGAGTAAGGAGAAGAAGAAATAATGAAGTTAGTATTAAATTGTAATGGAACTCGTTAGGAATCATAGGCTGACACAAGGTTGGTCTTCCAGCATCCTGAAGAACCCTGGTCCATATTCTAGAAAAGAAATACTGGATTGGGAGTCCTGTTTCTGTTCCTTTATTTATGTAAACAAATGGTGCAATCTTATTTCAATTTTAACTGAGAAAAAACAAAACCCAACGTAGAACTGCTACCAAATTAACTTTATCCTAAATCTCTTTTAGTGTATTTTACTTTAAAATTTGAGTTGTAACCAAACCTAGTAGATGAGCCACAGGAGGCATGTAAGACTAGCTTCTAGCTGCACTTTCCTCAGAATATGTTTAAAACATGTCTGGGATATAGATAATTTGTCTGTGCTGTATGTTCTCAGTGGATCAAGGAAAACAGTTTCCTGAGCAAATTGGTATTTTTAGCTCTTTGTTTTGGTGTAAAGAGTGGTAAAGGCCTGATATATTCAAATGGTGTGTGTATGTTAGATTCTTGTCTGACTGTTACTAATTTTATTAATGATATGTACTTGTAAATCCTACTCAGTTAAGTGGAGCAGTATCACAGAGGATCACATTATAATTTAGATACCAAGAGATTTTTTTTCATTAATAGACAGGAAGGGCAAAAGAGCACAGTTGTGAACTTCAGGGTCATTAAAGAATACTTTAGAGTGAGATGCATTTGTATGGTTATGGAACAGTTAGATTCAGAGTCTGTATCTCAATTTCCTGCTCTTTCGTAATTATGGTGTGACATTCAGTTACAAATCCTTATTCATATTGGTATGCTCAACCATCATTTACTGAAAGAACCAGGACAGTAATTAAATTAGGCAGATTGCCTTTCTTCATTCCTTTGATTTTATACATACATTGAGATGAAACATCATCTTTAATAATATCTGCAGGCAGAAAATAAATGCAATAATAAACATTATGACAAATCAAAGCATACTGTCCTATTTAAAGCAGTTCTACACTTCTAGATGGCAAAGTTTAAGTAGGATGCCAAACGCAGCTTTTCTGTCCTGCTTTTTAAATTTACGAAGATCTGGACTGGAAGTCTTGCTAAAATGAAAATGTGATGAGAACTTTAGAGGAGTATGGCCTGTCTTCTCAGTTCTGTGAGAGATTTAGGGAGTAAGAGAAACAATTATGAGCTCACTATTATTTTACAGAACACCCATAACCGTTTATATAAAAAACAATTGCTCCTTCCATACAACTTCTTCAGTGATCCTACTTCAAGGTCAGACTGAATCTGTATGTGAGTTAGTGATGGCTTTTAAAATTTTGAAATATTTATCTCTGGGATCATTTTACCTAAGAGTGAGCTACAGAAAGAAATAGTAGTCTGATAATTAAAACTTGAGTCTAGGTCTCCTGGGTTTGAGCAGGGTTCTCTGATGCCGATTTCCAGCGTTACCGTGGGCTCCTCACTTAATTTACTTGTAGTACATGAAGTGGTACTCCAGTAGTCGTGGGGGTTTGGCATTAAAGTTTGAGAGATACTCATGATACCAATGGGATGGAGCTGCAGCTATAACTAGAGTCATTTCAGTCTTCAGAGGCCAATTATGTTCTGGTTTGTGCCTCTTCATATGTCATTCCAGGGAGTGGAGCAGACATTGGCATTGCTGTTGCTGGTGTGTCTGCTACTGTAACTGCTCTTGTGATTTTTTTTTTATTTTCTTCTGCAGAAAAAAATGCCAAAGCAAACCACAAATTTGTTTATATAACAGGAGGAAAAAATATTGCAAAAGCCTATCATACTAATCAACTAAAGCCTGGGCTCAAATATAAATTACTTTTTAAATATTTCCAAAATCCATCATTACTCAAAGATTGGGTCAAATCTGCTGTAGTGTTTGAAAATATTAGGTGACTTTATTGTTGCATGTCTTGTGGTGAGAGAGCCTGTTGTCCTTTCTTTTGTTCCTGTGAGTGTTCTGTCAAATAGTTCATATTGTTTGGATTTTGGTGAATTTTATTTATGTTTTAACCTCCAACTTCCCTTGAGGTGGAAGGAATTCTCAAATAAATGCTGTGCAGGTAGTAAGCCCTGAGATTTATTGCAGCCTAGGTTCGACTTTAGGAGGGACGATCAATAGGTAGCAAATGCTTTGGAGGTTGGTTGGGGGTGCAGGGTCTTCCTGAGGATGTTTTGTTCTCTTGGGGACTCCTGGAAGAAGCCTGTGCTTTTGGTTTGTATAGCCTGGCTAGTTTTCTGCAGTAAGAAGGACATTGTACACATTTCTTTGCCAAGGGAACAATTTGAGATAAACTCTGAAAGGTAACCTTGAAGAAATTTTCTGGTTGTACCTTCTGTACTTAGGCTTAGGAATGTTCAGTCCAACCTGAAGTGAATAATGCCCAGCCGTCTCCTTACCACATTCCAGTTCTCAAAATTCTTCCATGCAGCCCTTACTGTAGGGAACAGCTCTACAATGAAAGTTTGTCAAAGCAAAGTTTGCCTGCCACTGCTCCAGTAGCTTCGTGAAAGGACAATGTGCCTTGTGCCTGCTGAGGGTAACATCAGTGTTATGGGGTTTGGGGCTCTTTTTCCCCCCTGTTTTCATAATGTTGTGATGTCTGTGGGAAGTGGAGTCTGTTTCCACTTGAGATTTAAAGGAAAGTGTGGTTGCAGTGGGCAATATTCTGCATGCCTTTTAAGAGCAAGAAACAAGTGTTCTGTTGCAGGATGGGTAACACGTATATGCATGGATCTGCAAATGGTGAGTCATGCACAAATTGTCATTACACTGAATCTATGGGTATCCCTTAATTTTTTTTTTTTTTTTGACATCACTAAGCATTTATGGGTTTACTATTTAATTAGTTGCTGAACCATGCACTAGGCTGTGAAAAGTTGATTAGTGGAGACACTGGCCCCATGCAGCATCCCTCAGCCCGTGGTGCTCTGTGTGTGTGCGCTTAAAGTAGCCTTTGTATAAATGTCTGTACCTAAGGACTAGCGTGTACATAAATGTGAAACACACCTGACAGACCAAAGGCATTCCTCTGAGCTGTTTCAGTGTTTAAAATGCTTTAATTCCTGCATCCGGCTTTTGATGGTGGTGCTTGTTTGTGACACAGAAACTGCTGAATCTGGAATGGTGAGAAATGAAACAGAAAATTGATGGTAAGTAAGCGTAGTGCTTTTTGGTTGCAGGATGGATAATGTGCTCATTTTCGCTTCTCTTTCTAAATATTTCCAGCCCTGCAAACACAGTTCACATATGTTTTAAGAAAACAGGATTAAAGCAATGTCTTTGCAAAGGCTAAGGAAACCAGAGAGGCCCTAGGGCTTGAGAAACTGTTATGGAAAAAAAAATGTTGGTAGTAAACTTATTTTTATTATAGTAGATTGATTTTGCTGACTGTCAAAAGCCCAGGCATCATGATTAACCTGTTGAAGATCTTCCTGACTTGACCAGTTTTTTCTCATAGTAGTTTTTCTTTATAAAAAAAGCAATTTACTATAAAAATATACTTATTTGGAGGTTGAAAAGCAGGCAGTAGATAAAATGAAAGTACAGCTGTGTTGTAATATTATTTTTGTGCTTTTTCCCAAAGCTGTTAATTTCACAGAAAATAGTTTTGACAAGTCTCTGTATTTCTAATACATTTTCTTCTTGAATAAGACACTTAATAACTCTTTTTCTAAGGTTCAATTTCATTGTTTTCTTCCCTACTTAATCTTTAATTTGTTTGACTCATTTGTAGATTTTTGCAGGATTGGAGGTTCAGGAAAAAGTATTCTTTATGCTTCTTGCTGATGTGATGTACTTGTAAATTACGGGGTTTAAGCTAGAATGACATAAATACATTACTTAAACATCTTACTGTCAGCATGTGCTGGATTAAATGCAAATAGCTCCTGGTTCTAAGCATGTTCAATCAAACCCTTCAGTCTGCAAATACAGCAGACTTGTATTCACAGGTGGGCTGTGCAGAGCTGTGTGGAGGTACATGGAGAAACTGGTGGCTGTGTCATTGAGCATCTGGAAGGGGTGGTTTTGGCTGTGGGATGAGGATGACCAGACAAGAGTCATCGCCTTGTACTGAATTTTTGTGGGAACTCATACTGTGAACCTTTGGCACTGAGTTCACGCAGGTTGCAAAGAGTAGAGGTAAACAGAAAGGGGAAAAGAAATTAATAGAGGTAAGAAGGAAAACTGGTATGGAAATATTTCACTTTTAGCTTCTGGGAAAAATAACATGCTTTGGAATGAAGTTTCTCTAAATTTGATTCAGAATCATATATGACAAGTAGCCTAAGGGAGTTTTTCAAACTCTCCCAGCTTTCCAATACCAGCAGAAGTATTATTCTGTCCCTCTCTTCTGGAAAGCAATGAAGAGGTTGAAAGAAACTCAGGTGATTTGTGTTGTGCAGCCTGTGGGGGTCATGAGCAGGGGCTGTCTGTAACACGTGTTCCTCCTGCACGTGCTGCTGCCTCTCACCTTCCCAGCAAACACAGAGGAAAGAGTGATGGAGACCTATGTTAGGTGGTACATCTAGTTTCACAACAGCCTGCACTCTTATCTCATCTGCAAGAAAAGCTCCTGAGGATTTCTTCCCTTGGAATACAGGAATAATGAGCTGTTGAATCAGCTCAGTGGTGTGTGCTAGACGAGGTGCAAAGGATATGCAGCGAGGCCAGAGGAGATCACAGAAAAGACTGCACTTTCTTTCAGTAGGAGAATTTATATTTTCCATCTTTTCAAATTGTAGGTAAAGAAAGATACTTCCAGTTGTGTCACTTTCTTCTTTGCTAGAAGTGAGGTTGTTTTGCTTCCCTTTCCACAGTCACATTTAGCACATCTTTTCCTCTCTTACCTTCCAAGCTTGCTGTACTTCCCTGAAATATGCAGGAGCCTATGTTACCTTAGATGGCATTTGGATTTATTATGATTACAGCTTTATAAAATCAATTGCTACTTTTGCAAATTCAGCTGATTTTGGAGTTGTCATGCAAAAAAACCCCATTACTTTTTCATCTTTAGTCCTTCTCTTGACCTAATCCTGTTTGCTTTCTGTTAAAGAAGTGTGGCTTGCTGGGCTTCTTTCTACTGTACATTCTTGTTCACATCTCATATTGAGGTGTGGGATGCAGACAGCCTGTATATTTTGTGTATTTTCAACCTTTGATTAGTTCTTGATTTCAGTTAAGTTTATTCAGGTAACAGTATTATTTAGAAACTGTAGGTCAAAGATGGTATGTCTTGCTTGCTTTCAGGCTTAGAAGTCTGGACAGCTGAGATAAGTTTGAGAGATTTTTACAGCTATGATGAAGAATTCTGTCTCCCAGTAGACTGTTTTGTTTCTTATGTTGTGGAATGGAATCACCATGATTATTTAATAATGCTAGTTGTGTTTATAAATTACAGTTTAGGCATTCTGGAGTCATCAGAAGTCCTTGGAGATTAGAATACTTTCTAATTACATGTGGGAATAAATTGTCCCTCTACTTGCTGCTGCAAAAATATGTTTGAAATTTTGATATCTGATCAGGGCTTAGGTCACTGCATTTACTATTCTGTTCAACTTCCTATCTATATGAAGGATGATTCAGCATGTTTTACATTTACCTCTTATCCTTTTGATCTAGCCTTTTAGAGTTCATTATAGATTCAAATTTATTCTATGTCCTCACTCATTTGTATAAATGCATGTTTATACAAATTTATACTTTTGGGGAAAAACATTACTGGTGTGTCAATGATTATTAGAAAAAACGTGGTTTTCCTTTGGGAAATGGGAATTTTTTGGTGCTTCAAGAATTTGCTGTGAGAACATCTCAGTGGAGAATTAAGAATATATTTAGCCTAAGGCACGTAACTACCTCCCCTGAAGTCAGGGGGATTGTACACTTCAAATTTAAGCTCATTCATAAGTGACCTCGGTCCTTAGAGCCCGGACTTGTTGCATCCAGTGCCTCCTGTGAGACTGATTTTTTTTATAGCTACTCATTTTCTGTCGTTTGCCTTAAATACAGTTGTGCTGTGGCTAAAAGTGTGTGTGAGTACAGTATTGCTAACATATGGTAAAAGACAAAACTGCATAGGAAATTCATAGTTATAGCTAACGTGTGGACTGATTTGTTAGCAGTAGCAGCATAGTTTGGAGGAACAGAAGGTCATAATGTGGGTAGTGATTGTTTTTCCGAAAAATAAATTTGGGGATGCCATCTCTGTTTAATTTCACATGTTTTCTGAGAATGGATATGAAAGGAAGAGATTTGAAGATAATACAAAATTTTTATTTATGTTGCAAGGAAAATTAGAATTGGTAGCAAAGCACAGTGTGCTTATTTAAATTAAAATGTTAATATCTTTTTTGAGGAAAAAAGCCTTCAGAAAGTACTCCTCCCTTGTGAATCTTAGTCCATACAAATTGCTATTTTCTCAAAACAATGAGAACATAATTTCTGACTATTTCTTGATCATCCAAGCAGTGTAGAAATAGGTAGTAAGAAAGCTTTATTCCTGAAGAAAATTTTTATTAAACAGATTTATTTTTTTTATAACACTTGGTACACTAAGTAATCTGATTAGACCTTGGAAGCAATTATGAGTGGGAGAAAGAAAACCCACTGCAAAAATAACTTATTCAAGGTTCATTTAGATGAGGCTAATTTAAAATCTCAGCATGCCTTTTAACCCACTAGACTGCTGTTTAGAAATTATGTGAGATTGGTTCTTTAATATAAAGTAGAAAGAGATTAGAAGCTGATTAGGTCCTTTGCTATCTCTGATCTTAAATAAATTAATTTTGTTTCTCTTAAATAAATATAATGCCTGGATATTTGGTATCTATCAGAAGAAATGATTGAGGGGACAGTATTACTTATTGTTGTAAGTAGTTTCCACTGTCAGCCTAGCAAGTTGAATTGTCTGGGTCTAACTTTGTCTTTCCTGGCAGCCTTGATCACATACGTGGGTTCCTAAATAACTAAAGGAATTAAAAAATAACAAATCTGAACAGGGGATTCTTAATGAGGATATTTGATTTTCTTACCTTACCAAAGACCATAATCTCAGTTTCATTTCTGATTTTTGTATCTTGAGCGTGTATTTTCCAATAGACTTTCCCAGTAGGTGACTAAAACTGCTTTCTTCTCTTCTGCACAAGATTTTTTGAGCGCAGGATTTTTATAGGCTTTTCCATCTCTGACATGATCTAATACTAACATCCAGACTACCACCACTGGGAAAAATTAGTCAAAACCCAGTGAAATACTCCGAGGTTATTTTGTAAAGAGCTTGTGTGTTGTGGAATCAAATCACAATTTCAGGAAAAGCAGTTTTGTCTCAACGAGCAGAGGCTAAACCTGCTGTGTTTTAAAGGCATCTTAGCTCCTGCCTGAGTATGTAGTCTGTGCCATTAAGTGATTTAACCTCTACTCCTTACCCTGCTGTTTAGGTACTGAGTAATCAAACAATTTATGGAGGTGTCGTGCACTGATTAAAGTGGTTTTATGGAGTTATGGAGCACTGACAGTTCAAGTATCAGATGTTATGATTTGATAAAAATCAGAATTTTTTCCGTATTTTCTTTATCTGATGCAGTGCGTGCATACAGTAAGTAGGATATGCATGGATCCAAAAATAAAGGTTAGGTACAGACTGCTTACAGGAAGGAGTTGGTCTATGAAGCCATTGCTCTTTAGGTTGTTGATAATGTGGTGAGCTGTAATTTTTCATGTGCTGGTGCAGCTTTTCATACTTAGCAGAACTTCACCTTCTGAACTTTCATGATCTCAGTAGTTTTGGTGGTTTGGTTTTTTTTTTTTTTGTTCTATCTTGCTATTCATATGCATTATTCTGTGTAGTATAGCTGTCCAGATTGCAAGAATAAGCGAATAACTTTTCCTGCCTTTTTGTGCACCCGAAGTATTTTAAAAATAATAGCCAGTGTGCTGTCTGAGCAGAGGATAGAATTTAGAAACATTTATCTGTTTGTTTGGGGTTTTTTTCAGTCTTTTACCTTAGGATTTAATGTGGTAGCCTAAAAAGTTGTAATTGTATTTTCCATAGCAATACTCTAATGAGCATTATACTTTAGTATAATTTCAGTATTTATTGTATGGCTTTGGACTGTTTTCTGTAATGTTTTTTCAAATCCTTTTCCTAAACTGGTGCTAATTTTGACGAATTACCATGTACTGTCTGGGAAGATTTAAGTGTGTTTGTGTGAGGTAATATTAGAGAAACAAGACTTCTTGCATGCTGAAAATACTTAAAACTCCTTGTTTATTTCCTTAATTCTTGAGGTGGCAGCCAAGCAATGCAGCCGAGTCATTACTGGTTATTACTTCCATGGTTTGTCACTGGAAAATGGAAAGAAGCTGTCACCTATTCTGGAGGTGACACAGCAGATGTTGTAGAAGGGGAATTCTCATGGACAGTGCGAGAGTTGTGTAGAGTTTCCAATGAACCTTGAGTTTCAGCCCTCTTCAAGGAGCAATTTGGTCTTTCTGTTAATGTAGCAAATGAGGTTTTGTGGTTGTGAGCTAGGGACTTCGTCATGTCCTGTAGGACTTTCCCAGTATTTAGGGAATAGTTTGGAAGGGAACATAATATTCAATATATTATTTATGTTAGGTGATTTATTTTTTTTTCAGCATTTTTGGTAAAATAAAGCATTGCTAAGATAGTGATAAACTTTTAGATGCATATTGGCTTTGAGACCAAACAAATATTTTCTGTAGTCCCTATAATTTTATAAAGAGATTTACTTTGAAGAAATTTTTGTGTTAGGATCATGATTTCAGTTTCCAAATGAATGCAGAACTTTGCTTTGATTTTGAAAGTAACCCTAGCAAATTGGTTGGTAAAGATGTAATTTTGCTTCAGTTAAAAAATGCAAACCAGCTTGATTATGTTATTGTTTCGGACTGTCTTCCTTGGTGTTTTATGATATTAGAGTTCGTTCAGCTCTAATGAAACTGGGGAGGATCAAGGACAACCTGAATTTCACAGACTCATATCTTCTAGTGTAGGCTTGCTAGTTTCCTTAGAGACCTAGTGTGTTTTAAATGCTAAAACAAACGGATGTAAAAGATACTTGTGAGGATTAATTGAATCAAGGACTGTCGTTTTAAATAGGTGACTATTGAGTCAGATGAAAGAATTTACTACAGTGACTTTGGAGGGAGTGACATTTGAGCAATGATGCTCTTCTCATTTGCACCCAGTAGGGAACTGTCTGGTAACGTGAGATCTCGTGTATCTTTCACATAATTCAGAGGGATTCTAACAGTGTAGCTAACACTCAAGGGTATTGTGCAGGTTTGTGCGTTCTCTGCAGTACCTCTGCTCCAGAAGTCAGTAATTAGGCTGTCACAAAAATGTTGCAGTTCACATCGTTTGATTTCTGGGTTTTGAGAAGGAAAAAGGAAAGAGTCAGTGAGAAGGGGAGAAATATTTTTCTTTTTAGTTTTGATTATTTTTTTTAAATAAACTGTGTACAAGTAAAGGCTGTGTAAACATTAACAAAGAATGAATCTGTTTTTAAACTAGTTTTACTTGATAAATAACCTAAATTAAACCATCACTAACTTTCCACTTACATTAGTATTTTGTATCCTGAACATCTTTTTTTAGGGTATGTTTTATGGCCTTCCCAGAAACTTTAATGGAATTACAGACGTACTGTGGGCAAGCAAAAAGAAGTCATACAGTTTGCAGGAAAAGTGTGTAGTCTCACTTCAGGAAATTTGAGCTCTGCTTCTCTCTGTGGCACAGGTTGTCTTGTATAATCCTCCACAAGATACTCTGTTTGCTCATCGGTACTTATCTCTCAAATAAGGATCCTTTTGGGATGCTTCTTTTTTTCATAGGTGTTTACATACTGTGATTCCAAGTGCCATAATGTATCCTGCAATTTAGTAACTTGCAGTGTTTTGCAAATAAGATTCGGATACCAACTGGTTTGTGTGAGGAATTTCTTGTTACGCCTTCTTTTGCTGTAATTTTGCAAGTGATGTTTACTCTTAACAAAAGAGAAGTAAATAGCTTTCAAATTGTCAGTGATGAAACAAAATGCAGGGAGCTTGGTGTCTTGATTGACAGTGAATAGAAGCAAACAGGAGGTTCTGATCTGGAGTGCCAGGAATGAGGAGCATCAAGTGCTGCATCCTCAGGCTGTGATAACGAGTCTGTACTGAGGAAGGAGCCGGTCCGAGGGCTCCAGTGCTCTGTGCTGTCTTTGGCAGATCTATAGGTGTGCTGTCATCGTACATAACCTACCAACATGTGAAGTGTATTTCCTTCACAAATACGTTTTCCGTACATGCATCCATATTTTAACTGAACCTCTGCATCCTGAAGAATCTTGAAACATTTCATTTCAAAATAACATTTTGAATTGCATTGCTATCAATATTAATGGAATTATATCACTAATTGTATTCTTGGTTTAAAACCCAGTTTGGAAAACAAGCTACAGCGAGGCAAAAATACTGCAAACCACTTGAGCCATTTTTGTAAACTACACTTTCCAGTATGCTCCATACCAAATCGTAGATGGGTTCATTTTGTGACTTGCTGGATCCTGTGGTTATAAGACCTTCTCTGTACTGTTTTCTGGTATCCACTAGTATTGAGAGCTTAAATGCTTCTACTGTAGAACTTACTAAATATGATATTGCTAACATCTGTTTATTTGCAGAAGTGGAGAAATGCTTTCTTTAAAAATTAGAAGAAAATACAGAAAATTTAAAAGAACACATAATTGACCATCCGTACTTATGTGAAAATATTTTGACGTCTTTCATCCAGCCAGCGAACACAGATTTTATGAGCCAATATGAATCACTTTAGGAAGAAAACTCAGTAGTGTTTGGCTTATGTTAATGAGCTAAGCGTCTGTCTTTCTCTGCTGTAACTGTGAAAAGGCACAGTATCATCTTGTACAGTACTGGGGCAAGTGCTCTTGTCAAAGAAACAACCCATCCCCAAGACACAGGTGTTTCCTGCTCTTCCAGTGGTTTCACATCAAAGTGCTGGTCAGGCCTAATGCAGTGCATATTGTGGTGGGAGGTTGCTGCCTGGAACCCCATGCCTGAAAAATGATCAGTTAAATGCAGTCATATCGGTTTACGGGCAAATTGCCTGGTAATTGTTTTTATAAGTTTCAAATATTATTACTCAACAGAGATCATTGGCAGAATGGTGTAGTTTTATACATAATTCACCATCATGGTTGGTGGAATTAGCAGGGACCAAAGATGCGGCAGCACAGCAATCCAGCGAGAGAATGAATTATTTATTAATTTTACGATATCATTTATATATCCTGGTTCCATAAAGCGATTGGACAGTGTTCGCACTCCTTCCAGGGTGATTGGTCTAAGGTCTTAGACACCCATTAAAAAATATTATGTTACTGTGCCCCAAACATAAGCGAAAAAATAGCAGGTGTGAGGGTTATTTACAAAAACCTTACTGTTTACATAGCTTGCATAGCAAAGGAAAATTCTCACAGAATTAGTGCAAGGGGATGGAAAATCTCTCTGCTTAGCAGCTTTTCAGTATCCACAATGGGCAGATAATTTTAATGCATTATTCACTTTGAGGAGATCTTAGCTTCTTCAGTGTGTCATGGACTTTAGTCAGGAAAACTGAAGTTCAAAGTGCCAACTAAATGTTTTTGAGCCTTGGGTTGAAGAATCAAATGTGTTTGTTTAAAATATAAACCAATTATTCCTGAATTATACTGATCACCATGGTAACCTACATTCATTGTATTTTGTATGAAGTAATTTAAAGTCACTTAGCGGAAAGAAATAAGTGGTGTCAATTATTGATACATGAATGTAGCCTAATTATATTAATGTGAATCATCTTTGTAGGTTGAATATTTCTTCATGCATTGGAGTTTCATGTCATTGTCATAATTAGCGTCAGTCATTTATGTGAACTGGAATTCTGAGAGAGGTTTCTGTTATTTGTGGGGTTTTTTGTTTTGGTTTTGTTTTGTTTTGTTTGGGTTTTTTTTGTTTTTTTGGGGGGGTTATGGGTTTTTTTGGGTTGCTTTTTTTTGTTTGTTTGTTTTTTTGGTTTTTTTTTCCTTCCATGTCACTCTTACACCATGTGTTATATTCAGGACTTTTAAATTATTTCAGTTGGTTACTTTTGCTTGCAAATACAACTGGATTGTATTTGAGAAGTACCAGATGCCTGTTAGGTTATGGGTTAAAGCTATAGTCACATACATACAGATGTGTATCTGTAGAATGTCACCTGTATTATTTGTCTTTTGTTTATTTTCCTCGCAGAACATTACTGATATGATCTTGTAAAGAATATTGAAGTTGCTGGGAAAGTTTCTTTGATCCTGATTTTTAATGGCTTTTTGGTTATATACTTGATTAATCAAACTGTGTCTTATTTGTTTAATTAATTAAATGCAGTGATGTTTGAAGGCTCAAAAAGCAATGAAGTAAACAGTCTATAATTGACTGAAATGGGAATTCTGTTTGAAGAACTGCTAGAGAATCAAGTTCACTATGTAATCTTAAAATGCAGAACACTTTTGTTGTTTATGTATGCAGCTCCTGTTTATTATGCTGAAATTGAGCTGAAAATTGTTTTCTTTTGCTGCCATTAATTTTAGTTTTTAAATTCAAAGCAAATTAAGTTGCTAACTTCGGCAGCTATTGAGATGACTTCCTAAATATGAGATAAACTCAGTCTCCAGCTATGTCTAACAAGCCTCATTTTGCTGGGTTGTTTCCAAATACCTGCAGTGAAAGCCAATGTACTTGAAAAAGAATTTGTCATTATTGCTCCGACTAGTATAAACTGTGCATTGCCAACAGTAGGCAAATAATCCTCAAGCTTTACTGTTGAAATGTTACATGGCAGTTTTACCTCTTTCATTGCAAATCACTTCACCAGCGGTATTCAGATCACCTAGTAGAGTTGGATAGCACAGAAGTTACAGATGGGAAGAGCTAATTACCTCATCTGGCGCATTTTTTCGTTGGTTTTTGTTTTTCTTCTTTTTTTTTCTGTCAGTACATGATTTTTCCTGCAGTGTGTTTCTTATCATCTTTCCATTATCGAAGTTATGAAACTGCAGCCAGTTGCCTTGAGAGTTTTCCATATTTTGGTGTTTTTCTTATTTTGATTTTTATCTAGCATTCATAGATCTGAATGAAGTGCTAATCAACTGATAGCTTAAACCTCTTTGTAAAAGAGATTGAGTTCAGTCTCTTAGTATGCACAGAGCTAAAAATAAAAGCAGTTACCATGTTATATTTGTTTTCATTCATAATTTCCGTGAAACAATATGATTTCTTCATTGTGGTAAGGAAAATGCCCAGGTAAATACCATCTTGTTCAGTAAGTTAGCTTCTGTTGTGTATTCTTATTCTAATCTGCTCACTTTCTGACAAAACTGAATATCCAGACTTGTACATTGCATTTGATCTTCCAAATCATTAGCGGAGGAAAGAGTATAAAAAGGAAGAAGTCAACTATTTTTTTTCTTCTTGGTCCTAAGCAACAGGTTTTTCAATCAACAGAACTGTGAGCTGCTTTTGATTTTTATTAGCAATGGATCATTAGCCTAGAAAGAAACCCAGAGGCTATGTTAAGCATTCTGATGTTGCCATGAGGGAAAAGAAAAGGTTATGATAATAAATGGAGCATATTTGATCTGGAATTGTTTTGAGAATAAATGTAGGGCCTTGTGAGACTCCCATACAGAGTCATGCTGGGATGATGTTTTCAGTGAATACATACACCAGTCCTCAAAATAATACAAATATTCTGGTGTCTAAAACTCTTAAAGAAGGCAAATGGTTTCACTTTGGTCAGTTGAAGTTATGGTTGAACTTTCAGATCCACGCTTCATCTTTGTTTGTCTGTGTTTGACCATCTGTGAATGCTAAGGTGCCTAAATGTGAGCTTGAATAGTGCCAATTTCAGGAGATTGATTTTGGTGCCCATGTCACTCTTAAAAGGTAACTTTTTCTTCGCAGCCTTGGTGTCATTAAATGAAGTGTATTTCCCAAAGTGTTCCATGTTTACATGGAAAACAAATAACAACAGAACTCAGTTCAGTTCTCAGTTTCTCCATCTGAGGGTTGGAGAAAAGCTTAGACTCCTGCCTATGCCACGACTGAGGAGATCCTGGAAGAATGCATTAAAGGTAGTAAGCACTCTTCCAGGGTTAAAGGTGAAGATGTGCAGGGATGTCAGGATCACACATTCCTCAGCAGAAACCCAGTAAGCACTTTGACAATGCTCTCAGGCAGGTGTGATTCTTAGTGTTGCCCTTTGCAGGGCCAGGAGCTGGACTTGATAATCCTCCTGAGTCCCTTCCAACTCAGATATTCTGTGAAATAATTTTTGTTTCTTTGCCATAATCCTTAGCATCTTCTGTTTGGTGTCAGTTGCTCTGACTGAATACAACTGCTATGAAATAATAAAATAATCATCTTCTGAATAAGAAAGAATTCCCTCTGTTTTATGCATTTCTCTTTGTATAATCTTTGTTGTAAAAGAGAATTTGGATACAGCTGAAGGATTTGCATTGACAACTAGAGTGTGGAAAAAGCTAAATTTATTCAGAGCAAGAGAGTTGTAGCTTTTAACTGCTTATACAAAAGTTTTAGTGACAGAAGACCAAAGTTTTAGTCTGCTTTCTGAGGCTGTATCATACTGCCGTGTATGATAAATTGTACCAGCCAGAAAATTCATTTAGAAACTGGAGGAGCATAACTGCTGTCATACGTGGACATAGAGTTACCTCCATGTAACAGTGCCTCACTGCTTTATTTTAAATTAACTATTGCTTCTGTTGCTGAAGCTCTTTTTCATGTGTAAGTGTCAGCACAGTTTTATCCTTTACTCCTTAGCAAAATAGGTTGCGACACCTTTTAATAAACTGCCTGAACAGCACAGTGTGGGTTGATTTTTGTGGTGTTCAAGTCTCCAGAGTCGCTAAATTGCAATTGTAACAGCAGCCTCAACCATCTAAGACTCTCTGATAGTCTCTGAAAACTTCAGAGTAGCTGGAAAATGAGTGATGTATCTCCACTATGTGCAGCATAAATAGTGTTATGGCAGTGTTCAGTTGTTTGAGTGAGTACTCAATAGAGCCTCAGAGGCATTGAGGGAAGAGCTCTGGGGGCGTGTGGTCAGCTGCAGGTAGCTGGTTCTGTCGTGCCTGTCTCCGGGAGGTGTCTTAATGCGCTTTGTTACTGTGCCTTGAATTGGCAGGATGAGTGCGGAGGACGCCCGTTTAATTGGGAGGAGGAAGAACGTCTCCGAACACTTTCATCTATGACAGTGTCTGTCAGAGAACATGAAAGACTATTCCTGTGGTACTTAATTAAGCCTTGAGTCTTTGTAACAAAAACAGCAAACAATTAATTAATGATTAAAATTAACTGCGCGTCCTGTGTGTAGTGATTTATGTGCATAATTAATGCTGTAGCATTTTAAGGTGTTAGCTGTCCTTTACAGAGCTGCGTAATAAATGGTGGCTTCAGAGGGTGTTACTTAAAATTCAAATTAACATTTGCTCCAAAAAATTCTCAGTGCTGAGAGGATAACTAGAAGCCGAGTAGGCCCCCCTGCCAGTTTTCTATGTGTGTGAAGAGACATCAGTCTTGCACAGGGACTACTTTATTGTTCGTACCTGCTCTAACTGGCTAGACAGGCTCTTGCTGTTTCTAGGAAGATGATTTAAACTGCTTGTGTTCCTAGGCTACCAAAATGACTGATTAGACAGCCCTGTTGAACTATAGATATGGGTACTGATGGACTGCTGAAAGCAGACGGAAGTCCAGCATCCAAGGAGAGCGAGGTGTTGTATTTCATAGTTGTTAGGCCTTTTGGATCTATTAAAGCTTGATTCAGTTAAGCCCTTCAACCTCAGCAAAGCAACAGGCACATCTGTGTTAAAAAGTCGTGCCATAGTTTTACTTTTGCACATGATGGACAAAATGGGAGGCTGAAATTCAGAAAACATGTGCACATTACATTGCTCTGCCCACAGGAGTTTTGCTGTATCAGTGATGGATTTAGGAATGATGGCCATTTGCTGTTGTGTCCGGCCTCTTCATCTGCACTCCATTTTTGTCTGAAGAAGGTTATTTCAAGGTTCACTCCAAATGCACGTTCAATTTAACTGCGGTACCTTGTTCCCTTAAATACTTTTACAAATCCTTACACTTAAAATAGTATTTCAAAACAGTTTACTACTGTGCAAAGGAATGTACTTTTATGCTTCTGAAAATACAGTTTCAACTACAAGCATTGATTGGAAAATGAAGGTCTAAAGGAAAGCTGTGATTCAGTGGCAGTAAAATGCTTAAATTGAATATGTGAATTAAGGAAGAAGCAATTCACTGGCTATGAAGAGCTTGAAATATCAGAATTAAGGCCACAAGGAAAAGTTACTGTAGAAGTAGGCTTTGATAGAAATTGGTAATTTATAATTATTTTACTTCTCACTCTACCTATGATTGTGGTCTAGCTACATTTGGGATAATAAGGAGTTAGATATAAATAATTCAGTAAAGAGGTGATAATTCATTTCATAAAAATTGATTTGTAAGTATAGGGAATTCCTATATATAGAAATTATAATAAAAAGGCTGGAATAACATGGTAACCTGGGAGTTTCTGTTCTGGATTAGAACTATATCTGTTCTCATTCATTCTTCTGTCTTTACCTGTGAGACCTTAGCAAGAGAGAAGAGAAACTCATCTTTTTGTAGAAAGTATCTTGCAGAACTGAATGTATTTCTATTATAATATGGCATATGCTCACAACTTTTTTTACTCAAAACCACAAAGAAGATAACAGCACAAAATGCCAAATTAATCTCTTGTATAACTTTCTGTACCCTAATAGTACTCTTAAACATCAGGGAAAACTTGTTCAGCTTGATTTTCTGATATATGGCAGATTGTGGAGAAATTGTATTTTATCCTTCGGCATCCTCATCCCCACCTCTCCTCTAACCCTTCCATCAAAATTGCTGTTCCTGTGTATCTGATGCCAGTGAATTCCAAAACATGTTGATGGGAAAGTTTGTGGTCCTGAGCTGTGACCTCAGACAAAAGAGTGTGTTGTAGGCAGAATAATTCTGATAGCGTTATTTGCTTATGTGTCAGTAAATTTAATCTTTACCTGCATCTTATATAATTATTTTAAAATCTTGTATGACGCTGGTAATTTCAGCAGTAATTAGCAACCTGGTAACAAGGTAATTACGTCTACAGAGACCGTGTTTTCTAAGTGAATGTTTAGCAGTCTGCCTAACAAGCCACACCAATGAAAACAAAAACCAAAAAGAATATTTCATTTAGATTAATTACAGATTTACTTGTATCACTGTAAAATCAGCACAAGTTACTGAGAATTTGGATGATAATCCCTCTCTATCCAGTACCTAATTAATGAAGGTTAATCAGATTGTTCAACAGCAAATCCTTCTACAAAGAGTATCTCTGCCACTGTTCCCATTGAATATCAGGGTCAGGGCCCTGCTTATGCCTTTGCATAAAACCTCCCTGTGGGGTATTTTTAGTATAATGTCTTCATGGAATGTGCACTGTGTAGCGGGGAGGCAATGGTCCATATCTGAAGCCCGTAAGAAATTTAGGTGTTGAAAAGATTTGAAAAACAGTTGACATTTAAGGTGTGATGGTAGTTTTTTTTCTTAATGGACCAAAGTGCTTTTTGGTATTAGCAGTAACTTCGCTTATCAGATACTCTATCAGTAAATCTTAGAGGTTAGGGCTCTAACTTACCACTTGGAACCTTCTTCCCTCTCAGAGCATCATTGCAGCGTGTGGTGGGGCCCGTGATCCCTTTCAGTCCTGCTTGGCTTCTGGGATTCCTGCTGGGATAAGTCTGGAGCAGTGCAGCGCTGCACCAGGAATTATCTGGTAGTGTTGAAATCCCTGAAGTAGAGCATTTTTTGCTTTGTTTTTGTTTGTTTGTTTGTTTGTTTCGGTTTATTCGTGTGAATAAACTAACACTTTTGCGTTTTTGTGTATCTGAATAAATGCACTATTTTTACAAAAGGAAAAAAATACTCCATTTCTGACAGTAAAAGTGATACTTATTTAGTATTAAGCCCTTAAGAAAACAAAAGGATTTTTATTTTTTCATGCCTTATATTGACTAGCAAATAGGGCAGGCTGTAAAGGGTTTTTGCCTTTCCTTTCATTGGCTCTGCAAGTGAAAACTGTTCTGTTGAGATTTCAAGGCAAGAAGCTGGAGGCTGGAAGGTAGTACTAATTCAGAAGTTTCTTGAGTCGTAGTTAGTTGAGACATTTACTATGGAGCCTATCAAGGGAATCTTCTCTCTTTTACACCAGTTCATAATTCCTTGCAGTTTTATTTGTACTTGTTTAGAAGATACTGTGTAAGTATCAGTGTATGTTACCCAAAAATTCCAACAAGATGGCAGTGTTTTTCCATCTTTCAAGGGCATGTCATTGGGGATCTAGCTGTATGACTGAGTGCCCTCCAGATGCTTTCAGCAGTAGTAGTGTCTTGGCCCACAGACTTGTGAAGTTTCATTGTCCTGTGAGAAAGTATAAAACCCCAAATGGTTGTTACTTCCCTTGCTTTCAATGTGTCACCAAGGCAGAACCTGGAGATTGCCTAAATACATTTCTCTGTGCTAAATTTCAATTTGGTTTTGATGAGTTAATGTAGAAATATTTCTTCATTCTCTTTATATTCATGGCAAGTTAGATGTTCCACAACCCAGGAAGAGCGAACAGAGCTCATTTATGTGTGTCGTAATTGAGTGTACAGTCTCTGTACATCAGCAGGATCTCATGGATGCTTAAGTGCCACAGCAGGCTCTGCATCTTCGTGTTACAGTCTTTATTTGAGGTGTGGGAAACTCCTGCTGAGAACAGCTACTGAGCACATCAGCTGTATTCTGGACTTTACATAAGGCTTTACTTTTGATATATTCTGTATACACATTTTCACTGCGTTATTTTTTTTTTATTCAGAAGCATAACCGGGTGATTTTAATATAAGCCTGTTTCTGCACAAAGAATACTGAAGTAGAGATTGTGTCTTAACTCTGTTTCCTTCTGGTTTGCTAACTCCTTCTGGTTTACTAAAAGTTCTCTTGCTCTCAACTTTAATACAAGCTACTTCCTCTGTGTCCTTCAGGACTATGCCAACATCAGAAAAAACATGAAGAGTAATGTAAGAGTGACCCCCCTAACTGGTAGAAACTTCCTACCCCATAAGTTTTAGCTGCCAACTCAGACACCAAGCTGAGGGCTGTTAGTTCTGGATGATGGAGCCAGAAATCCTGACTTCCACCATTCTGAAAAGACACCACTTGTTGGCTGCTTTTTTTACTAATAGAATAGTTTAAATTCGTTATGTAAGAAGGAAAGTTTCATGTATACCACAGTAAATGTGTGTCTTTGAGATCTCCATGATCAACCCTGGTCCCACAAGTCACCCTGACTCCTCTCTAACTTAGTTTTCAGTCTTTGGCTACTTGTTACATCTTTGAATTGGGATTGAGGGACTGGGGAGGAGTGCTGGTCCTTCTGTCATTCTTGACCTTTCTTGGGGGATGGGGGGCTACACGTGTCCTGTGTGAAGCTGCAGTGAACCACACCTTACTGTGCAACCTTCACTTGCTGCTCTGTCAGAAGGAACCATGGTTCTGTAAAGTAATCACTCCTTTCTTTCATGTTTATGTTCTGACATCATTAATAGTGACAGTACAGCTCTGGGAATCATTTGCTAGTTAGATTGAACAGTCTTTCTGCTGTCTCAGCATTGACAGGTTGTGAAATATTTAATGTATTACTTCATATTGCAAACACATTTCAGTAACAAATCCATTAGCAGATATTTTGATTTTTATAGATGCTCAGAATTCAGAAGTAGGATCAGTCTAAAATTTTAATGTATTGCTCTTTCTTAGCATTTTCATCTGTGGGTAGAAGTTCTGTGCATAATCGTTGCCATTCACAGTGCTGGAACACTCAGTCGTACAGAGGCATTCAGGGAAAAGTACTCAAATGAAACCTTGGTCAAGTGTCTAATCCCAGGGGATTGCAGCCATCTCATAACATAAATTTTATGCTTTATGTTGTTAGACTAGGCAGTACCTCTGATACCAAACCCAGTAAAGAGATAGTGAATATATGAAGAAAAAGTAAAAGCATGCAGTAAGAAACCTTTGCTGAGCAGAAAATGCGTTGTCTGCTTTTTGGATCTAAATGGGTGCTTTAGCACATTTTATGCATGGCTTCTCACATCAGAGTACAGGAATTACTCTTTCAAATGCAATAAAGATAATTTAGATAGCTGATTTGCCAGCTTTATTATGCTGTTGAGTGTATAAAGCATCTAGCTAGTTCAAATGCCACCGGTGGATAGAAATTAATGGTATAGGACAATTATAAGAGGTATTTTTAAGGAAAATGATGTGTTAAGTATGTTTCCTTCACCTTTTGGATCTTTATATTTTGAATGTTTTTGTAGATTAACTGTAGTACGTAACATTTCTAGTTAAGATTTTATCAGAAGTGAAGTTTTATTTTGATTAATACATATGATATTTAAAATATTGGGTGACTTCCAAGTAATTCTTGTTTTTAAATTTGAGGGCTCCCAGCAAATGTCAAGTGTTAATCTTAGGCCCGCTCTTAAATTCTAATCAGCTAAGAGCATAATTGTTCAGTAGAGATTGAAGTAAATTGCCTTCTTATACGCGGTGGCTTAGAGAACTAGTGGGAAGGAGGTTCCAGAATTGGTGGCCATGTGCTCCAAAATGCAAGGAAATGCTCTGCATACTGAAGATCCCATTAGTCACCCTCCCTTTGAAGAGACAAGGGTAACCTTTGTGCCCTGGCATCTGGAGTATTCTTGAAGTTAGTGGGACTCCTTCCAGCGAGTGCCAGGATTTTAAATGACATCATGCAGGGGCTGGCTGTTGACATTTGGATGAGAATGGAGCAGTGTCATTAAGTGCTCTACATTTTAGAAACTTTGGAGCCGATTTGTTCTGATTCTTTCTCGAGGTTACAACTTTTCTAGAGCCTAGACTTCTTTGTGCATGTGCTGTTTCTGTGTGCCATCCTTTTGGAGCAAGCTGCATAAATATGCAGTAAAGGAGAGTATTGTCCCTTGAAAGCAAGCGGTGAAGGCTGGTGGATGTAGCTGAGTTCATATAAGGCAAAATCCCCTGATATGCAGTTGTGGGCAAAAGGTGATTTTGGAATCACTGTGGATTAGGAAAAAAGTGGTTTATCTTAATTTTTAGGTACCTCTAGAAATCTGGTCCACTTGCACTCTTAACTTTCAACAAGATCTGTTGTACTTGACTGGTTCCTCGGATGCCTCTGGCATGACATCTGAAGTAAAGATTGAAGATTTCCCAAGGGAAAGTGGAACGTGGGGCTGTGAATGTGTTCTCACTATTTAAATAGTCATTAGGCCAGATTTTGCTGGATTCACAGATGCCCAACCAGTCTTCCATATTCATGAACACTCTTCATCTGCTTTGACAAATGGTGCAATCTGAGAATTGAGCTTTCATCTTTTCGCTTCTATTTAACCAGTTCACCTTGGGTTCAGAAGTTCTGAGGCTGGTGAATCCAGAGAAAGCTCCAGGTGAATCTGGCCATTTAATTTTTATCTTTGGCTGGAGTGTTATTCAGTGAAAATTGGTAATGTAGATTTTACTCCTATTTTCTGCACATCTTCTGCTAATTTAGAACATAATGACTTTTTCTGTGGAACAGGTTTTTGAGTTACCTTCTTGCCAGCTCCTACAGAATCTCCCAGTATCCTCTTCTGTATTCATAAAATTTAGAGCCTAGTTTATCACTTGGTGGAGAGCAGGAGGAAAAGCATGTAGTTCTTTGCTGTTGAGGGAGATGAGGCAAAAAGATTTAGTGCAGATTCTAAATCATGCTTTGAATGAAACATCATACTTCTCAAAAAAACGTTTGCAGTATTTCCTCTAGTAAAAACAACAGTATTAGTGACTATGCCAACGCTCAACATTTGCAATTCCCATGTTAATATTGTCAGTGTGTACTATTGCATTTGGTTTAAAAACTGCAGCAAATCTACCTGACCACTAAATGTCACTCTTTCCTTTTCGGAGCCAAAACCAGAGGAAAAGTGTTTAAAACAAAGCTGAGGGATAATATGCAAATGTTTATTTTCTTATTATCTAGTCTCCAAGTTGTTGTTTGTCACTAAAAGAAAATTGACTTGGTTGTTCATTCTTTGCTTTGCATTTGGTATGACTGGTAGAATCTGAATGGAAACTGATGAATTTGTTGTGGCTTGGGTTTAGCTGTTGCATGGTTTGTGTAAGTGCCTTCTGTGGAGAACTTCACCCGTAACATGAAGAGAAGCAACTGAATTTCTTTGCAAGTTAAATTTTTATTTGATTCATGTTAGGAATTTGAATTACTCCTCATTGATAATTTTTTCTGATGTTTAACGGGGTTAGAGCAAATCTAATACAGGCCTGGGTGGAGGCCACTGAGGTCTGGTTATTCTGTTTGCAGCATCAGTTTGTATGAATGATGCATCATTGTCCTGTGTGGTCTGCTCTCAAGTTTTTCAGACGCTTTCATATGGTGGGTGCCGGTTCATGGTCAGTTAGCAGACATCTGCATGTTATGCAGACTTACTACCTATGCAGAGGAAAATATTTTTTGAAGAAATCAAACCTGTGTAGTTTTATATCTCATTTTCTGATACATGATTCTTCTTTCACTCCGTTGAGTTCTGTGGGGCTGCGGTGTATATATCAATATCAGATTTGAAAATGATGGCAAGAGGAAAATGGTTTTGATAACTTTCTTGAAGAAAACAGCCTCCAAAATGCTTCTCTACATGCTAATGCTATTTTGCTTGCCATGACCACTTGTATGATTGAAGACACTGGCTTACAGATCAGTACAACTGGAGCATCTCAGTCACACCCTTGAAGTGTGACTTCAAATAACCAGCTCTCACAGATGGGGGCCTCAGTTCATCAAGTCCAACCTCCCAAACAGCAAAGTGATGATACTTTGCCAAGTTATGCTGTGCAACTTTAAAATACATACTTGGCAAACACATATCTTAGTTTTAATCTTAATTTAAATATGTCTGTAGACAGTCACCAGTTTTGTTTAGTGTTTGGAGTTTTTTTCCCCCAGTAATTAGTTTGCTTTTAATGCTACTGTTTGACTTCTGTTTATTTAGGGAGGTCTGGAATTTGCACCCATACAGGATCACATACAGTATAGTGCATCTTTCAGTCATCTTTTTGAGAAGTTGAAATGGTAACCGAGTTGAGCCTGACTTCAGTGACCAATTGGAATTGGTGTCAGAGTCACCAATTCCATGTTTGTATAGCCAAGGTTTGTGTTGGACATTTTTGCAGTGGCAGCACACTGAGTTGCTGCTTTGCTCTGAACCAAAACTGTACTTCAGAGGCGTAGTGATAGTCTGCATTCTTTCTTTCTAGGGCTGTAATCCTGCATTGAGCTCCATTTAAGCAGTGTTTGTTGTAATAATCTGGTTTAATTGCTCTTTGAGATTGCTGAGCTTGTCTTGCATTCCTGTCATTTTGATCCCAACCATTTTTGCCAAGCACAATCTATTCCTATGTCGATTTATTTGTCTTTAAGGTAAAATATATTGCCCTCAAAGCTTGGTTGGATTTCAAACGCTAGTGAATTTTTTTTTTTTTTGGAATATTTGAGACTCTTCGAGAAAGTGTGAAAGGGCATCACCATAATGATCGATGGTTTTATTGCTTTTCAGAAAGATGCATATATATTACTTGGCGTGCTTTATCTGCAGCATAGATGTATGGCTAGAAGTCTGTACTTCTGAAAATCAATTGGAAAAATTCTGCTGTTATTTTGACCATTAATTGGAAGAACTGCTCAGATCACTTACAAACCTGGCATGGCAGTGACCTGTACTCTTCAAAGTTTTGCATCAGGACTGTAGTATTGAACTTCTGTAAGAACCACAGGATGTGCCTGTGCCACATGTCAGGTCTGATGATCCCAGTAGTTTCGTTTGGCCTTGAGATCTAGTAAATCATGTGCAGTAAGCACAAAGCATAGCAAAATCTGCAAGCTGTGCAAATGGGAAGACTTTTAAAACTGCAGGTACATCAAATAGTATTCTCTTTCCCAGTTTTCTTTGTGGCATGGGAGGCTTTACGTCATTCCTCAACTGCCACTAACCTTTCTTGTCACCTAGCCAGCTTGTGAACATCATTTCCCTGGTATTGCACGGAAAGCTGTGTGAACAGCCTAGGAAATTGCTGTACTGATTATCTTCTGGAGTCCATCTTCTGCTTGCTGTTGCAACACACCTGTGAAGAGCCTTCACTCTGCAGCCCTCTGAACATCCAAGTGTTCTTCCTTTGCACCCAGGTTTGGTGGGTGCCCACAGGAGGAAGGTGTTGTGTATTCCATCATTTAACCTCCTCTTCCCTAAAGCCTCTCCATTTCCCCTCGTGGTTCAGAGGTCTGTCACTAGGTGCTGGCCCCTCCCTTTGCTGCTGGAGTCCTGAGTGGTAAGAGTGTGGGTGATGACCTATCCACTTCCCTCATTTCTCCCCTGCTTTGTGGTTACACTGGAGCAGTCGGCTGGAGCAGTAGCCAGCTGCTTGCTTACGCCTGCTGCTTTGCAGGATTGTTAAATGACTGCAGAGACACTTGGGCTGAGTTTGCTCACCTTAAAGAGAGCAAAGGTATAAAATAAATTGTTTGCATTTTATAATAAATACGGAAAATATGTTCCCAAAGAAAAGAAAGTGGGATCTTTTCTGTTATGGGTCCTCTATTCATTTCAATGTCTGGTGTAAATTTCTAATAATTGATACGTGAGTGACTTCTGTGAAGGCAGGAATGAGTCTGGAATGGCTATGACCAATGTGCTGCTGTAGGGACTGATCACTGAGTTGCTTGTCATTAGGGTTGACAGAGGCTGTCATTCTGAAGCTGAAAATATGTATGACTCTACTGGCAGCTGTACCTGGTGCTCCTGCTAGTGACTGCCAGCATGGCTGTAATAGAAAGCCAAATAGCCTCATGCTCCTACAAAACAAAAATACCTTGTGTAATTTTCCTGGTGAGCTTTTGTTGTTAGAATCTGCAAGGAAAGCTGATGATGTGATTTTATTTAATAATTTCTCTTGGGAAACTGTGCTTTTGGAGGTTTATCTGTGTATTAATTGCTTAAATAAATTTCTTGTGACTACAGCCATTCAATACAAACCACAAGAAATTAATACTGCTTGCCTGTCAGTCTTTATTTCAGCTAGGCCAAGAATAATAGTTGAAGCCAGGAGACTTGTGCTCCTGAAAACACTTGCTATTGAATTTTGACAGTTTTACTTGCAGTGAGTGACAGTCGAGGATATTGTTGTTAGAGTAGTCATTCCTTCAGGGGATTGTATTATGCCTACAGAAATGCCCTGCAGGCCTTTTTATATTCCTTCTTTTAAGAAGCCAGTGTCACAGTCACTCCTGTTTCTCTCCTTTTCTTGAAGGCATCACAAAACATAAATAGAAACCCAAATGTGATCAAAAGCAGAACTAAAACTATTATTCTTCTCTTGGCTGAAAAAGGAAGTTGGAGGCAGCCAGCTCTTGCGACTGGTGGCATCCCTCTTAGGATTTCGTCCATGTCCTGCAGGAAGAGAGACAAAAGTTTCCCAGTTTCTGGTACCTTATGGCTATTACCAGGGCACATCTTTATGCTTGCACCTGAAATTGCCACTTCAGTACTACCTTTTCCATTCTTACTGGAAAAATCGAGTTTTGGACTGCTCTGTTTCCTTCCGTCACCCAGGACCTGCAGTGTCTTTCTTACTACCCAGTGAGGCAGCCTTGCCAAGAATATCAGAGGCTCCCAGAAGGGGAGGTCTGGGTGAGCCTTGCTTCCCCCATGAGCCTTCTTGCAGCTGTATTCCATGGTAAATTAATTTAATGAATTTAACCAGTTATCTTCAAAGCCTCTTTGGGAATAAGCTGATGCACTTGTTTGGCCCACATGGTGATTACCGCCACGCATCCTAGACCAAATGACCTAGCCTCCACTTTTTACTGTGATAGATATTCATACTGTTCAATTTTGAGATTTCTTGGAATTCAGCATATTTAGATATGATTGGTGGGGTTCAGATCATTAGTCTTAGGTTATAAACTTTCCCTCACACAGTTGTGTATTTATGCACACAATTCTTATTCATGCTTGTATCACAGAACAAGTCATAGACTAGAGTGCTAAAAATACAAGTTTGTGACATCATCCTGACTGATTGTGTTGCCAAAAGCTAATGCAAGTTAGTTGTTATTTTAAAAGTGCTATTATTAGCAGTAAACTAATGCTTTCTGACACTGAGAAGTGATATCTACCTACTGGATACAGAATATGCTTTTATTTTTAAAGGTTGATTTTTCAATTCCTTTGTAGGCTGCTTGGAACAATATTTGCTTTAAGTAGTTCACTGTGAATAAGAAAGTAGCAGAAGCAGCCTCAAGCACAAATAGATGTACTTAGAATGTTTTAGGTGTACAGCTGAAAAACTAACCCACTTAATTTTCTGTAAATGCAGTTACAGTTTCTCCTGGCCTTGCTACAGTGATCCATTATTGCAGAAACTGCAACAAGGAATGGTTGGTTGTGGAGAGGTCAGCAGGGTGGCCAGAGCTATGGAACAGGTTTTAAACAGGAACAAATGCAGGTAATTCAGCCTGTAAAAGAAATGACTGGCCAAGTATCCAAAAGAAGTCTGTAAAATCCAGAGTGGAAGGTGAAGGTGGAATTGTGCATTGTCTTTTCCAAGACACAAACTGGGGGAGTCAGATGAAACAAGCTGGTAGCAAGTTTAAAGTGGACTGATAGGAATATTTTTTCACATAACCTATATTCAGCTTTGGAAGTCTGCAGGACACTGTGGATGCTACAAGTTCACACACGAATGTAAGTAACTGAACAAATTCATAAAATCCCTGGTTATTCATAAAATAACCACTGTCTAAGAAGCAAGTCTGCAAATGACTGTAAGCTGGGGGAGGCTGCTTGAGAAGACTTATCAGGAGTTAAGATGCTACCTGAGGCTTTCTGCCCCAAGAGAGACCAAACTACAGTCGTTCTCTCAATACAGTGGAGTTAACAGAAAATATGCAAGAAGTGGGCCACCAGAATTGTCATTACCTACGTGATTATTTTAGGAATCGGTGTTTCCGTCACTTACCGTGTCCGTAGGGTCCTTAGGTGATCGGGGCATACCCTTTCGTTCAGGATCAGAGTTAACATCAGCATTCCATTAGGCATGAACACTGGAAAATTACAGTTTAGTTTCTTATGCATGGAGTACAGGTCACGAGACCCAAATTTCACTTGTGGCTCTTACCTTATTATCACAGGGGCTTGTGACAACAGACAGACTTAGGATACAAAAGCAAGGGTGCAGATAAGCTCTGTGGAACTGCTGGTGTGAGAGAGGAATTCCCTGGCTCCTGCTTAATGCCACCCTTGTACCCTTCACGTTTGCATATCAGCGTAGATAGCACAAAGCAGATATGTGTGTGCAGCCTTTGTGAATACTATAAAAGAGCCATGAAACCTAAGAACCTGATAGAAGGTAATTCATTTGCCTGTAATGGGCCTGTAATTGTTGCTGTTACAAAATTTCTGATTGTGACTATGTTGTGTTTAAGAGCTGGGCCTGTGGTTTTATTTCAGAATTATTACAGCAAACCCTTTGGGGACTGTGAGCATATACACTCATTCTCTTAAGTATTCACTTGGCCAATATTGTGAAATGTAGCTGTTTCTAAGGGACAAGAGGCTCTAGAATAACTGTTGAACTAATAAAAAATAGAGATCCATTTAGTTTCCTTTTTTCTCCAAAGACCGTCATCAAATCTAGAATCAAGCAGCAGGAAAATTAGGCTTTTTTATTATTGTTTTTTAATATTAGGTTTGTTTTTTTTTTAGTATAAGTAGATGGGCAAAAATAGCTTTCACACAAAGTACCTTGACCTTTTGTGTTGCTTTAAAGAGAGTGAAAATCTCCTTGGGCTTTAGGGTTTAATAACAAAATAGTAAAAGACTTTATTGTGTTTCTAGGGCTGAGAAAGAGGTTATGGAGCTGAATTAATACACTTGGTTTTGCTGAAGTGTTTCGTGCAGGTGATATTTGGGGTTGATGGAGAGACAAGTCAGAATGCTGGTTCTTTTCTGAGCCCTCTGAGTGGCCCAGGACTATCAAAGGACGTATCTGTGCAGTCAGGAAGGGATTAGCATGGTGGTTAATCACAGTTCTTCCTGGACATACCAGAATTAATAGATTGGATTTCAAGATCCTCTGGTGTACCCTATTTCTAATGTCAGCAGCTTTCTTGGCAGAATAGCTTGACTTGCATATTTTAAATGTTCTTTTTCTATCCTCAGCTCTTCACTTGTTCTCATCTACTAAAGGAATTTACAGTGTATCCACTCTTCCTTTCTGGTTGGTTGTTGTGTTTGTGGTTTGGGTTTTGTTTGTTTGAGCAAAATCTCTGTTTTGAGTGTAACAGTTCTTTGTTCTGAATTTCCCTTATCTGAGGAACATGTATAGGGGTTACATATTTTGCAGTTCTTCCTTGTCCTTTGCTCGGAGCACCTCAGAGGGTTGCTTATTTCCTGAGCCTTTTCATGGCAGAGAGGCGTTTAGGAAAACATGTGCCAAAATGTAAATGCCTGCACTGAGAATTGGTGTTCCAGATTTATTAAAACATAACGTCTGGCCTTTGGTAGTAAGAGGGATGTGGGATTGGATACTTGGGATCCAGATGTTGCTCCCTCATGCTCTAGTCCCCAGTCTCCTACAGTGACAGCTGATAGACATTTCAGGGTAAAAGCATTTAGTGCTTTTCCGTGCTCCTGGCTGCTTGCCTAGCTTTTGACCAAAGTGGAAGAGTTTTTGATGTAAAACAGCATCTGTTTCCAGACTTGATCTGTCTCTGGCATGATGAGAGCTGATAATTCTAAACTTCATAGGCATAAATGTAAATACTTTGAATTGTCAGGGTAAGTGCCCAGCTTTCTGAAATCCAGAAATACTTCACTGTTTCCATGTCTCTGTGTCATGATTCTCTTATGCTTCACTGCACACTGCATATGAACATTTCCCTTCTGTTTTCTCTAAGCAGGTAGTACCTGCTGCTAATTTCATCTTGCATCTTGTGTCAAGGGAGACTTTTTTGATAGCACACAGTGATAACCAGATTTTCTTTCTCCTCAATTAAAAAAAAAGGGGAGAAGAGTGTGTACAATTAAGCGTTTGAAATAGATGATGTAAATTACATCCCTAGAGCTTAAAAATCTTTTTATTCTCTGGAGAGACACATTCTATTCAGTAGCTGTTAAAGGCTTTCTACTGTCCTACTATTTAGGGAATTAAAATTTTTTCACTGGTTGGTTCAAAGTAGAAGAAAAATGTTTAATTAGTCATTCTCATTGTTCTTGAAACAGCAAAGGAAAAAAAAAAAGCTAATGTTTTTCTTCTCCAGATGTAAAGATCTGTTTTGATAGTGAGTGATGTTCTGGGACTGCTTAAACCAGCTAGGGTAAATCTAAGCCAGCACTCCTAGTGATAAATACATGGGGTACTTTTAAAACACTTGGTGATGGAAGAAAACAAGCTGTATGCATCGTTAAACTGAAGGATCTGGGGAGAAACTGTGCAGCTTGAAAAGTAGTACGGATCTTTTTATAATAGTAGTCTATGAAGTTAGACAGACTGTTTATTTTCCCTTTCTGTAGAATTCTCCTGTACATGACTTGTAGTTGGTAGGTAGTGTCTTTTGTTTCACTAAGAAAAATATGTTTCTTTAATGATAACACGGAGTAACAATGTTCCTCCAATTGTGTTATTTCACTGCATTCATTAATAGAATTATTTGCTTGTTCATGTAACTGCGAATAAAGGACTGAAAAATACCATCTCACTTGCATGCAAATTGCTTATTTTTTTTTTTTCTGGAGGTATTCACTGTGTAACACATTCTGAGATACTGAATGTTAGTTTCTTAAAGAGACTCCTACAGGTAGTGTAAAATTGGCTTATTGTTCCCCATGTTGGTTATAACTTGAACAGTTTTTTCCACTGTTCTGGAGGTACGCATCAGGAATAATGTAGTAGGCTGAGCCAGCTGATTATGTTGATGGCTTTGCCAAACACTGACTCAGATGACTGAAAATTCTGCTTTCCTTACCAGTTCATGTGGGAAGGCTAAATTTTTAAATTCTTGCTGTATGTTAAGAAGCAAGTTGGACACGTGAGAGGATTTATGATTAAAAGGAGTGATCCCTTAGAGTAATTGTTTTTCTGATGTTTGTGATATTTTGAGGCTTGAACAGACTTCGATTCATAAAGAGTACAGCATGTAGACATCATGAATGGTCTTTTTTGGGATAATGTAAGCCACGTGTAAATTAAAAAAATGAAGGTGTAGAAATGAAGCTACACTTAAGAGTTGAGTTTGGAATGTAAAATGCAAACGATCTTAAGTAAAACAATGTCCATCCCCATCAGTGTTAAAATTGAGAGTCCACATTCAAGCATGTTCTCATTATTTTAATGCACGTTATGACCAGATAGTAAGAGCATACACTCCAGTAGGTGAAAATTACTTGCTTCTGTGCCATCTCTATTTCATGACATTTTAGTTAATTATACTGTCCCATAATGACTTACGACTGTGCATAGAGACTTGAGATAAAAAGGAGGAATTGTAGTGGTTTTCAAAAGTGAGACCGAAGAGTATTGCTGTCTAGAATGGGGGAATAATAAATTCCATGAGCTCCAATCACTGGATGACCACTGGGTTTGTCTTCAGCTGTAAATTAGGGGATTATACAACTCTTGTATAGCATTTATCATTAAACAAAAGCAATTTCACGGTTTAATTCATTAGTGAAATTTCTGTAAAGAGTGGGAGACTAGCAGAGTCTTCTTTGTTACTCTTGATTCCCTCTTTTATCTTTCTTTGTAACTGCTCTGATGGGCAGTGCCTGATCCCTGTGATGCTTGTCACCAGACCATTTATGAGTTCTAAAGCAATAACTTGATATTCAAGTAGTACGACAGGTCTTCTGAAGAAAAATATGTATTTGCTTCATCCTTTATGCTCCCTGTTTTTTCAGTGTTTGGTTAAAATTCAGGTGCTGAATATCAGTGGTGCACTATGACAAGCCTATCTTTTTGCAATTCTTTGACTGTAAGTAAAGAGACTAATAGACATAAATTTTCTTATTTGCACATATTCAGTTGCTGGTTGTAATGCGAAAATACTGTTTCGTAAATTACTTGGTGCCTACCAAGCAGAATCGTGCTAGTCTGCTGGTTGCACATAATATAGTAGGATGTAAAATCACCTAAAATTCCATTTTTCTTACGTCGTCTCTTTTGTGCAATGTAGTTTGCATTAGTTTCATCTTTATCTGTTGTGCATCAAGCTATAACATAAATGCTACTTGCATGCCTGTAGTCAGTATAGCAAGTTCTCTTTGTGTATGACCATGCCTTGGAGATGTGCCTCTATGATAGTGACAAAAGATCGAGTAATGCTGGTTCCAAAAAAAAAAAGAAAGGTGAGGCTTCAGTACTGGTCATCTTAGTCACTTAGCGCAGTGTGCACATTAATATTTAAAATACAAGCATAAACAGTGCTGGACAACATCAGATGAATTAAATGCAATTACAAGCACTCCCCGAAAGGTTTCCTTCTTGACAGAGCTGCCTGTGCTCCAGCTGTTTGTGCTGCCTGCTGAACAGCTCAGAACTGCTCAGAAAGCAAAAAAGGCCTTTGTGGAAATATCCAGGCCTCACCTGACCTGTTCCTGTTAGTGTTTCAGGGTGTTTGTGGAGCACCAGTGTGTCCTGTTGGTGTGTGCTGAGTTTGGGCTGAAGGTAATTCGTACCCTTGCAGTAAAATGGCACAATTAGCTGTTCCTGACCCAGTCAGGGCAATGTATGGGTGAAGTTTTGCTCCAGTTTTGCTTCTTTTGTAAGGGGAGCATAGGCTATGCCAAAGGCGTGCTGTCTGTGGGCAATAAGGAGGCACATGATTGTGGAGGATGGAATAATAATAAATAAATGTCACAGTTCAGCGTTCCCGGCTGTACCAGTCTTGCATAAATGTATGTACCTGTGAAATGTGTTCTTTCTGGTTTTGAATTGCTGAGAATTTGCCACAGTCATTCTGGTTTTACAGGCTATGTTATTGGATGTGTGTGCATGTGTGCACTCTATAAAATAGTTCTGTATGTTATAAAATACCGTGTGTCTTTCTGTTTAAACGTAGGCCACCACATTTCTTCTGGCTTATATATACTACATTTTATACATACAAATATAGGAAGCTGTCATGCTTTGTTCAATAAAACTAACTCTTAATTCCAGCTTGTATTTGTTTCAGAAAGGTATACCTTGGCTGTAAAGGAAATCCATAGATTCAAAATCAGGAGGAGTGGTCACTGGTAAAAGCTGAATTACTAGTGACACTTAAAATTCAGAATTTAAGAACATGTATGACTTGTAACATATACAATTGTCTGTTCAGAGGTCAGAAACTTTTGGATATTCATTTATTAGTGCTAATTGAGCCAAATGCTCAGCTAAAATATGTGATCATTCTTCTAGTTCTAAATACTGTCTAAGTTGTAACAATCAGCACAGTAATACAGATAAAATTTTTATTAAAAGAAAGCATGAGTCAGTATATCAGATATCACTTCTAGACCACTTGAATTTGGCCTTTTTGGAGTAAAGTGAGTCATAATAGTTAAAGGTGAAAAATAAATGACTAATTAGATTTTCTCAAATCTATTTTCTTACAAAGTCTGAAATTCTAGAAGGTGGGAGGTTTGCCTGGAAACCACCCATTATTTTCACCCCTATTTTCAGTCTGTGATGAAAAAGAAGTGAATCATATTCTATGTTATTTATGAAATATAAGTCCTTTTAGGACTCAGGCACACCAGTGACTTAGAGCAGACTGAAAGCAGATCTTTTGCTGGGTAAAACTTAGTGAATGATCAGTCAATGGCAAAAAAGTGAAAAGTAAGCACGTTAGGAAATGTGAAAAACAGTGGCATTTTCATTGCATGTGACCACAGTGAAGTCTGATTAATCATTTGCATTTGTGTTTATCACAGTATGAATCGATTTTTTTCTTTTTTTTTTCCTTTAAAGTAGAAACTGAGTTCGCTGTTTAACACTGATATTTTTTATCTTTGCAGTGTGCCGGGAAGACTCATACCAGTCAATAGTGTCATGTGCTGCTGTAGTACTTACCCCTGTAGAGACGACAGTGGATACAAGGAAAAAAGAACAGATGATCATGCCTGATGTGTCCAAACAGTGAGTTATTCAAATAACATGATCTTTTACAAGTGCAATTTAAACACCAGGCCAGATTCCTTCTTGTGGCTGTGCATATACACCCTCCTTTCTCTTTCATCAGGGCTTTCATAGGTGTTTCCAAAAGTAGAAACTGGCCTGAGGCTAAGCTGCTACTTTTGTTCATTAGCCTACATTTTTTCCCAAGACTTTTGGTAATGACATTTATAGAGAGAATGGGCGTTTGTACTCTCAGAAACAGATTTTTAATGAGCTGGATAAGGTGATTCTTTTGTTTAAATAGTCCATTCTTGCAAGTAGTTGATTTTTATAAAGGTGATTTGTAACTGCTCAGCTCATCTGAGATATTTCAGTATTTTCCAGTGGCCATTTTAGCTCTGTGATGCAAGATATGATGACATCTTCGAAAGTGTGGTAGTGTTCTTCCAGGGAAATTCTATCTACTTAATTAGACTGTATTTTGATATCTTGCAGTAGATGAGAATCATAACCACAGAGTGCACAGTAACATTTGCCTTACAATACCAGGCAGGATGGTTATTTCTTAATGATTGAGTCCTTGGAGAATAAAAATAATTTTGTTTTCATGAAGAGAAGGAAAACACAATTGTAAGGCTTTATCACAACACAGACTTGGGGTCTGTGCCTTTTAAAGTGTGGAAGGTAATTAAAAACATGACAATGGATAATATGACGTCATTGCTGTACTTACCATTTCTGTTTAGTTTTCTGCTTCTTTTGATATGTACCCATTTGGCTTTGAACTTGTCTGTGGAATCCTGGCTTGTGTGCCTCTTACTTTAAGAAAATGAAGATATCCCCTTACATCCGCAAAAAAGCCCTGAAACATCCAAAACACTACTGGTGGATTAGAGTAGATTAGATGGGATGCGATATTGCTACAGATCTATGACCTAAGCTAGTGTCTGACTGTGGTATCTTTTTCAATGTGGTGATAAACCCATTTCATCTAGACTGCTCGTGCTTAACGTTTAACACAGTATGTTACCTGTTGTCTAGGTGTTACCGCAATGGCCTTATGTTTGAAACACTGTGAGCATCTAATTGTTGTGGTGGTTAAGTTGTGTGGCTCTCTGAATACCAAGGGATTGGAAAGGCAATGGGCTGCAAAATACTATGCTGAAATCCAGAATAATCTTCCTGGTTAGTTCAAGCAGCATAGAACATTTTTCCTTCTCTTCACTAAAAGAGAAACCTGCTCTGTTGTTTGATCGGATTTTTCATCTACTGTGATGAGATTCAGCATTTAATATTCCATTATGAATTCAAAGTAGGAAACTCTGGTATCTGTTTCGCATGTGCTGAATGAAGCCTCCTAGATTTTTAGTGTGTTTGGGTTTTTATTTTTAATTTTTTTTACAACCTGATTAGTGTTATCTTCTCAGAACACAGACATATGTAAAACTTTTCCTAAGCATTTAGAGATGTTGGAAACATGCTCTAACCTCTGCTTCTCTTCCAATACTCATATTTAAAAACATGACCTATGGCTCTGGAATCCTTTCAACGAGAAACAAGGTTGTGCTTAAACAGATTAAATGTATTTGAACTTCTCCATCCTGAATTGCATCCATGTATTATTGGTATTTTTAAACCAACATTTCTGACAAGTATATTGGAAATGAACAGAACCATTTTGCTGGAAAAAGTTTGCAACTGGAATTCGGTAAATTTTGTAGAAACCTTCAAAATACTTGTAGGGAGGTGAAAGCGTGCAGTTTCAAGAAAATCTCCAGCATTATGAACAAAATATCAGCTACTGTTCACATCTCCCATTTCACCCTGTGCTTTCTACATGCAGATAGTTTTCTTAATATCCAGTTAATGGAAAGAAAACAGATCCTAATTCCCATGTCTAAGTATCCCAGTGTCATCTGTCTCACATGCAAACATGCCCTTGGCACTAGCTGAATTCCCTTGACTTGACTCCATGGCTCCATGTATGAGCTGGTCTGCATGTGTGGATTATAGTTATTGATACTCACTTCATGTGGGAAACAACGTTGATGCTTTGATTTTTATGCTTATCTTTGTGTACCTCTGTGGTTTTGACTTGCATGTCCAAAAATTGTGCGTATCCCAGAGGGCCGAGCAGTGGCCAGCCATCGAGGTTCTGTAGGGAGAAGTTTCTGCCTTCAGGCCCTACAGGGACAGAGTAGCTTTAGAATAACTAATGCTTTCTAAAGCTGCATAAGAAAGTGTGTAATCCAAACCAGATAAAATGCATATTAATGATAATAAAATGTTAAACAGATACAAATAATTAAAAATAATCTTGTCTGCCACAGTAAAATTATATCCAAGACTTTCAGGACTCAAGAAGCTGTGAAGACTGGGCAGAGAAAAAAGCTTTTAATGCTACTTGTATAATATTTGATTAATGACGTTATTTTGTTTTAGAAAGAAACTGTTTAGTGGTTTTAAATAATGTATTTGCTTAATGTATTTTTTGGTGAGCAGCAAATGGTGCCAGAAGTGGTAGCAGCAAAGCTAAACGACACTCTGTCAGTGATTAGATACTACCAGGATTGCAGGAGTAAAAGGCCAATTTTTTTCCCCCCTGTATTTTTTCTTAGAATCTCAAACCATTTCACCAGGGAGTAATTTCATAGTGATACCCAGGTAATTGCTTGTGCACTGGGCAAAATCACTATGTCATTTATTCACCAGGAATGGATTTGGCAAGAGGAAGAACACGCGTTTGTAATTTTTCTTTCCACTCCACAATACCGAGGCAGAGAATTGGTCAGTGTAAGGTCAGGGTGAAAAATAAGAAATGTGAGCTCTTCCTTACTTTGTCTTCTCAGCCCTCCACATTGTCTAGCATGTTGCATTAACTTTGCTATATTTTGTAGAAATACAAGACTTAAAAACCTCTTGCTGTTTAAATAGTTGAAGCTATCGAGGTCTCTTTGTGTTGCCATAGTGATACATCAGTCAGTTGTTCTCAAAGGTGCCCAGCTGCTAAAACAATTGGAACATTTTGAACAGTGAATTCTGCTTACAGAGTCCTAATTTTAGTCCTTCCTATCTGAATTGTAATATGAATAAATCAGCTGCTGGTGCAGAGCAATGGCATGAGGAATCCTCACTTCCATTTCAAGTTCTTATGAGGAAGCATGGGAGAGGAAGCATGGCCCAGGAAACTTGTACGTTATGCTTTAAATCAACTTAGCTTCAGCTTCACTGGGCAAACTCTCAGCTGAAAGGTCAACCTACAAAGTGTGGAAAAAGAAGTGTCTAAGACACACGTGCCCCTGAACAATCTTCTGCTGCTGTGTGATGTTCATATGTAAACATAGAAAACCATTCATAGGCTACTAGTGCATAAAAAAAAGCACAGTGAAATTCAGGTGCACCATTTTTTATCAGATTTAAAGTTAAGCTGGTACATACCTACTTTGATTAGTTTCTTTGGATATGACTGCCTTGCAGTTCAGAATACCGATGGCAGCCTGCAGCCCTCTGAGCTGGCCATTTTAAAGGTGGTTTGTGCATTAGTACTTCAGCTGCTGTCACGTTTCTGACTTTGATTTTTATTTAAAGATATTATTTGCTGTTAAAGTGTTCTTAGAGCTACAGATCTTGTTATGTCGTGAAGCAGACACAGTAATTTGACAACTCTTTTTCATGTCAGAAATATTTTCCTGAGTTTCAGGAGAGATTTACAGATGAAGATCCTAGAAAAATGATAGCACAAGAGGTAATGTTTTTAAACTGAAAGAAGGTAAATTCAGACTGGATCTAAGGAAGTAGGTTTTTATAATGAAGGTGGTTAAACACTGGAACAGGTTGTCCAGAGAAGTTGTGGCTTCCCCACCCCTGGAATTCAAGGTGTGTTAGATGGGGCTCTGAGCAACCTGATCTAGTTGAAGGTGTTCCTGCTTATTACAGGAGGATTGGATAAAATGGCCTTTAAAGGTCCCTTTCAACTCAAACTTATTCTGTGATTTTATTTCATGATTCTAGATGTCACAGATCATTTGACAGTTCTTCCGACTCTTAAGATCGAGTCAGATTTTTTCTGGTGAACGCCTGAATGAGCCTGTGTAGTGAGTCTTTTCCATATTCTGTCTGTGCCAAAGCTGTTCCACTTGTACCTTGCAGCTGCACTTACCTGAGCGAGATCCTTACGTGTGAGTTCAGATACGTGAGGAAGCTTCTCGGAGTCACAGTGACTGCCTGGGTGCTGGCTGATGGAAACAGGGTGCTAAGGGGAGAGTTACAGCTCTAATGCCATTCTGTACAGCGCTCTTTAGTACAGATGCCAACCCAGGATTTGGTACTGATACAGATTGGAGTCTAGAAATATTTTGGTGCATATGTAGTCTAAATTTATTAGCTGCAGTAAGCATATTCCAAAATTTAGGAGCTTTCTTCCCTCTCTCAGTTTAAAAATGTAAAATTATAATGGTTACGTCAGAAAGCTGGTAATCCTTTTGGACTCTTGCAGCCTTGCCTAATTGCTTTCAAAAGAAGTTCAAACCAAGCTGATTATGTATTATTCTTCACTTATTCAGTTGTGGATTTTCTTTTCATTTTTATTTTTTTTCCCTCTATTTTTTTTTTCATTTTTGATAAATCCCAGGGAAGATTTTTTTCCCCTCGAAGCAACAGTGTGGTTATTTTACCTCTGTAATTTTTGATGCTTCTCTTGCGATCCTGTTATTGAGAGATGCCTCTGCCCAAATGAAGGTGTAAATGAGGGGTTGAGGTGATCCCAGCAATATGTGTACAAGCAGTTACTGCTCCACAGTTTGCCACAGTGGGAACCCTTGTCTGGATGGATTACCCAGGATGTGCCAGGCCTGGAGCCAGGCCACCCTGCCACTCCATCCTGTGCTTATCTCATGGCAAAGTCCTTCTGTGGTCTTAAAATCACATTTGCCTGTCTCAAACACCATTTAAGTCCTTACAGCTCCTCAGTGGTGATGTGAAATGTGGTATCTAAAGCAGCCGGGTTGTCAGGTAGTGGTGTCCACGTCACGATTCGTGAATGCTCTGACAAAAAGCCCTTTCAAACAGGCATCTTCCAATGTGAAAAAGGAGTGCTTTTCACGCTTGTTCGGAAAACCGGATAAAAGATGATTGTGCTGTTTCAGTTTCTGGATGGCTGGGACAATGGGGTGTGGAAGCATTTGTCACTCTTTGGGTAGTGCAGAGAATAGGGATGCCCCGTGTTGCTCTGGAATGACAGTACTTTGAAAGCTGTGGTTCCAGCTCAGCTGAAAAACCTGAGACATCAGCTGGATTGCACTGTACTCTCCACCACTACATTTTAGTGATAACAGGTAGGAGAGGTAAAATTTACATCCATTTCTTTAAAGCAAGTACTTTGAAATGGAGTAAACATAAGCAATGTGTTTATGCTGTCAGTGGTTTACTTTTGCAGTCTTTTATCTGTTTTGCTAGTTAGTCTTTAAGCTCTGTTTAGCAGCTTCAAGGGGAACTGAAAATTTCTATTTTCTATGTTATGTGTCACATGGTCTCCTTGTACATCCTGTATTGCTTTTTGCACATAATGGGAAAATAAGTTATTTTACTGTACTCATGTCTCCTTTGAAATGGGAAACTTTTCAGAAAATAGTAAAAATATAGTATTTTCACTTCTTTTGTTGTCTACTAACTAGTTGAAACTCCTGCCTGACATTGCCTCTTGTCTAGGCTGCTCAAATTCATAACTTCTTTCTGCTTGCTTTGAGGAAATACTAAACAAAAAACCAAACTCTTTTTTTTTTTTTCTCTGTGTCCAGCCACTGCAAAAATGAGAATGATTTTGTAAAATCAATTATAACATTAGTAACAGTTGTGCAAAGGAAATACAATTGCACTGCAAAGTGAATATGGAAGAAACTTTCTATCTGATCATAGAACGGGAGCATTATCAGTTCTCATGTTCCTTCTCAGTCACTGCAAGCATCGATTTATAGGAGAGATTGACAAGAAAGCAATCTACGTCTGTTATTTAAATATCTTAGGCAATTGTTTGCAGCCTAGGGATTAAGCAGTTCTGTACAGCTTAATTTGATTTTGAGTTGCAAATGTTGAATAAGCTGGTTTTTGAGAGCCACTAACTAATTGCAGTTACTGTACTTAATATTTTTAATGTTTTGTAGTTCGATTCCTGTCTTTTCCTGTGTGCTGGTGAGTAATGCAGGAGGCAGAGGAATGATGGCAGTTGGCCGATGGAGGAAAGGTGTTATGTAGATTTTATCCATAGCCCTACCAAGAAAGCCCTGATCCTTTGCAAGTCATTGTTTGGAAAGCTTCCTCCTTCCTATGAGAAGAGATTTGGTTTCTAATGCACCATAAACTACGAGTGCTTCAATCATTTCCCTTAAAGTATTGCTAGTGTGACTGAACTCAACTTGATAAAAAAGATATGGGGATCCAATGTTAAGCAAGGTTCTTAATGAGGTCACTTTGAATCAAAATGAGGAGGATCAAGAAAACTATGGCATTTTCTAGCTGAGATAATTGTAACTTGGAAATAAGATGAGTGCATTGTATCATTGTGTAGCTAGTCTTCATTAATAAAAGAAATTTCAGGAAATAAAAATGTGTAGGGATAATACAACTTTGCTGATGATATTTCTGAGCACCAAATGGTGAAAATTTGAATAGAACTTTAGGAGTCAAAATATAGTTACTGTAATGTGCATTGGCAGAGAGTGTGGCCAAAGTTGATTTAAAACATTGAACTGCACAAAGGACAGTGCAGTTATAGTAATCTGGAATACAAACTTCCCCGGCTTTAAGAGCAAGCACTGAACAACATAACTGCATCTACAAGTACAATTTCTGAACTAGATCTGAAGTAGTCATAAGAAAAACATTGTCACCAAATCACAGTGAAGTTTAGCAAACAGCTTTGCCTAAAGTAAGATCACTTTGTTTCATTCATATCTGTAAAATTCTATACCTTTATGATACCATAATGTCATTCCAGTTTTGGCCATCACCCTAAAAAGAATGTCCTTTGGAGTAAGGTTATCAATTTATTTATCAGACCTGAGAAAATGTTTTAATTTGTAAATGAAATTAAAATGTATGCATTCCCATGCATCCTTCTTTGCTCTGTTCTCCGTGAATCATCACGTTCTCCACCGGGCACTTCTGCAATAGAGGAAGCTTTAATTATGTGATTTGCTTGTACTTCATGTCCACAAATTTCCCCAAAAGAGACACATCAAGATAAGTAATTGTGCACTATTTATTTAGAGGGCTTATTTGAAAATATACCTTTGTTACATTTATATATGGGCAAGTGCTTAAGATAGACTTGGTTCCAGAGTGAAAATTTTATCTTATGGGTACTGTAGTGTCTAGAATTTTCTGCTTTATTTACATAACAAATCAGAACACCAGTATCAACTTAAATCCAAAATAGGAGTCTCGCACTTGGCAATCAAGAACTCTTGTAAACTGATGGCCTTGAGTAATCATTGCAAAATATTCTTGGTATGTCTGTTTTAATTAGAACAATGAACCGTAAGACACAGTTTTGAATTTTAATTTTGTGCTGACATTTTTGCTGTGTGATGAAATAGGAATATGTCTGGAGCAAGTCTAAAAGGAGATGTAGTTGAAGTAAATAAAATCTTACCTGGTTCAATCGACCTTGAAAAGGATGGTTACTATAGGTAATGCAGGCAGAGATGTTTAAGACAGGCGTAGGCAATTGAAAATCAATTATTTTATCTGGAGATCTCCTTCTGAAGAGCTGCTGTTCTGAGTTGTAGCGTTACACACTTAGAGCGTGTGTTACTCCAGTAAAATTGCAGAGTTTTCTGTTATCTTAGAGGCAGCTGCCTTAGCCCTGAGGAGCACACCCATCATCTGCTGGGATGACTGCAAAGCCTCTCTGGCACAATGTCCATCAGAGGCAGGGCTGCAGCTGGGCATGTGGAAAATGACTCACTTACTGACTTTGGATTTAAAAGAAAAAACAGACTTCGTTTTCATCCAGCCTAAATTCACGTCCAACATAGACACTCAGAACAAGCATTGTTATGCCCTCAGTTTCATGTATTAAAGGAGATGTACAGTTTTTATTTACCAGGTAAATTCAAAGGGCTGAAGGCACTTGATTTCAAGGCGGCACAAGGAACCTTCAGCCTTATTGTCTGGACTTTTCCTTCATTTCAAAAAAGCTGTTTTTTGGATAGTCTGAGTGTAAAGTTAGATAATATAGGGGTTGTTGAATTTGTATTCCAGTAATCAGTTCTTGTAGCATCCTGCATCGGTTCGGAAGGCAACGTTCGATCCCATTGTTAACCTCGATGCCTGGTGCTGCCTAATGAGAATTTACAGTTGTTGTGAAGCTTCACCAAAGCAAGATGCTTTTAACATACAGAACCAAGAGATTTGGGAGCAAGCCCATTTCACTCAAATGGGGAGAATGAGAGGAGTGCTAGCTGGGCCCATTTTATTCCTTTTTCTTGCACATCCAAAATCTTAAAAGTATTCAGAAATTATTTTGCTGTAAAATCAGGACAAACATGGTTGTTAAACTTCTTTAACTCAAGCTTTCACTAACTTAAGTGGAAGTGCTCAGTCTTAGGAACCACTCCAGAAACAGAATTATACTTTCTGGTCTCTAAAAGCATAGACTGTTGGTAAACTGTAACTCAAGATCTGTCTGAGACACAGCCAGAGGTTGTATTTTATCATCTCACAAGGAACTTAAGGCAGGTTTGGGTCTGTACCTTTGTGCAGCAGAAACATCAGTCTGGGGTAGCATTATCTAAATGCTGAAGAGATGAGGGTGGGGTGGTGGGGGAGGAGGGACCAGGGAATCGTTTGTTTTTTAATTTAGAAGCCTGTGGTGTTTGTATTAAAGTACAACCTCAATTCTTACAAATTAGATTTCAAAACATAATTGCAGCATCAAATATAAAAATTAATCAACTATGTTATTACTTGTGAACAATTAAAGCATCATAAAATGAAAAAATATGAAGGAAATACAGTTGTACATGTAATGCTAGGATTGCAAAGTACTTTACTTGGTTAGACAAATGTATTGTAGATTAAAACTAGAAAAAACAGTTCAAGTATAGCAGAAATATTTGTTTCGCTTTCACAGTAATTTAATAATGTCTCTGAAGCATAAAAAAGAACAGCATTTCTTAGAAATTACTGTCATTGAAAGGGAGGAAATGAGGGATGTCACAGAAAAACTAGGTAGATTTGCATTTATAATTGCATGGTGTAGCTATTGGTCTATTGTGCTGTACTGTTTTACAGCTTGTTGTATGATTCCAGTGAAGGCATTATCAGGTATTTTTTTGAATCTGATGGGTGAAAAATAATGGTGTTGTTGTGGTGGTATTACTGGCTCATTGAGGGGTTTTCTAAACCAGTTACTTTGCAGAACATTCCTGAAAACCATCATCCTGTGCAGTGGCTGTATTACAGTTAGCTTTGTTAGAAAATACACTACTCTTGAGTCGTATTATCATGACTTAAATAGGAATACCACTCGAGAAAATTAAGTTCAATCAGAATAATGCTTAAAAATATATAGAGTGCTTCATGGTGCTTAAAGTTGAGATAGCACCTGCATCCTAGAGGGGAATGAATTATGTGAAAAAACATATATACCTGCATGCTATGTTTCACATACTATCAGGAGGAGTTCACTTTTTACTTAGCACGACTAAATGCAGAGGGATGTTCCAGAAGTGTGCTTAATCTAAATATTAGTATTTCTAAAAGCAAGTTTTGGTCGGTTTTGCAGAGTAAAAAGGAGATATTAGAGAAGGACAGAAATAATTTTAAGAGCAATCTCCATATCCTCACCTCTAGCTCCAATTTGTTTTGTTCTTATTTACTTTTTCCTGGAGGTACAAAGAAATAGAGGCAATATTCCCCTTTCTCTTCCATGTACATTTTTCAGTGTATCTGTGAATAGCCCTGAGAGCGGTGATTTTAATAACCTATCAAAATCTATGTTTGCAGTGAGTATTGAATACATTATTTTTGCTTGCATGGATTTACTGATAGCAGAGGTGGAAGACTATAGCTAAAAAAGGAGAAGTGGTGCTATCTCTCTGTATCTCCTCTTCACACTCCTGGTTTTTCCCAGTTGATACACTGGCTGTGTTGGTCACCATATGGGATGTATTAAACACCTACAGCATAAAAAAACCAACGAGAAGCAAGATGGGGAATGGGGAGGTGGGAAGCAGAAGAAATAGAAGTGAAAAGACTGTGCATCATCGCACTAGGACGCATGCAGTGTCAGTGCAGTTGGATTAAGACATAAATTTGCAACTATATTGCAGTAAAGTTAAGGTGTAAAGACAAAATATTGTACCAAATAAGTGGATTTAAAAGGGCCGAATGCTGCAGAAACGATCTGTACAGTTATGAAGTCAGTACAAATGTAAGTACTTCCTCCTGTGCTCCAGGAGCAGGATTAAGCTCTGTTGTACTGAGAACATCAACTGGCCCAGATGCTTTTTATCAATAATAGCTACAGTAGCCACCATCTAAAAAGATGCTTGTGAAGGAAGAATATTTTTTTGTTTTCTTTTCCTGTGCTGAAGCTCTGAGTATTTCATGTGCTTCCAGGTCCATTTACTAATTCTTTGTGGATGTGGTAGGATTTCACTCCAATTGTTTTGACTACAGATTGTTTTGATTTTGGTATTTTAATCCTCTCTTTATCATTATATAACGGAGTAGTATGTTGCTTTTGTTGCACATCAAAAAATATTCGCTGCTGCTACATTGATTAAATGTGTAACAGCATGTATTGCAGATGTATCCACCTAATATTAGTAATAATCCAGATTTAGAGCTTCCATCGCAGCAGCCCACAACATTCAGCTTGTGTACAGCTTTAGTAAATGTCTTCAAAAAATAGAAGCGGGGAAAGAAAAAGAGGCCCCTGCTTTCGTTGTAAGTGTGATGTGGTGTTTTCAAAAGCAAGTAGATATACACTAGGATATGGTAGGTTACAGCCTCTTTTTCCTCCAAGATCAGCTGTTTTATATCTTCAGTGCATCCCCTTAATCCCAAGAGGATTCCTGTGATCAGCAATACAAGTAGGAGGAGGGAAATATAGATGGGAGGTTACTAGGAGTGAGCTCTTGGGAAAAATCAAGAGAAGCACAGGCAGGGAGAAAAGTGAGGTAGGTTTGAGGTAAACTTCTCCATGTTTTAATTAGTCAGGCTTATAAACTATTCTCTTGATAAAACTCCTTATCTATCTATCTGTTAGTTCTTTTGTTTATGCAGAAAGCCTTTAGAGTAATCATCCAAAAATATGGTAGTATTCTTTGTACTGATCTACTGCTCCACCCCCAACCCTTTATTCAAACTTGTTAATACTGATTTTTCAGGAGCATTCCAGCCTCACTTCCAGTTACCTTATTATTAGGTCGTTTTGTAAAATCAGCATATTTATGTACAATTTTAATATGTGCCCAGGTTGCTGCTTTAGAAGATACAAAGTGTAACAGGACTCATCTCTCCTGGCGGCCATAGGTGCAAAGTGACGGAGACCTCAAGTCAGAGCGCAAAACAACCTGGAATAAACATTATGAGAACAAAGAATGAAAAACATTATTTTATTTAAAAATACATTTCTTGATTTTTTGATTGCATCGATCTAAAAGGTCACATGCACTCACACAATTTAAAGGCAGAGCAGGAGAAACAGAATTCCTTTTTCACAGATGAACTAAATGGCAAAGTAACGCCAAGTTATTTTGTCCTACAGCAGCCCCCTATTAATAGGGCTGTGTTTTCGGCCCTTTTTTGGTAATCTCCTTTAAAGCTTAATCTAGTGTTGTAATCTTATTTTTCTCTTCCTTATCTAGATCTGTATAAATAGAAGTGATTGATACTTTTGACTGGAAAAATACAGATGGTATAGATAAATGTTTTAAGAGATACTGTGTAGATAAACATTGCTGTATTGATCATTTGTTGTCAATTCTGGCAGAGTGTGCTTCAGCACTCTAAAACAGGTAAATAAAAACCTCCTCATTTTCTTGTCCAAGGAACAGTGCACTCTGTTTGGGATAATTTGTGGAGGAGATAGAAAATAACATTTATGGGTCAGTGAGAAAGCACAGGTGTTCAGAAGTAAGATTACCTGTTACTTTCTAAATACCGTGCTGTGGGAGCAAATATACATAAAGCTAGTGTTTGATACCAGATGGACTTGAACAATGCAAGTAAGGTGTATAATAGTAATAACAAATACTATCTGCAAGTTCTCGACTCTTAACTATGCTGTAGATTAAAGTCAGAGAATAAATGCAGTGCTTATACAAACAGGGTTATTTAAGAAAACTTAAGCAGGCAAATCATAATTCTTCATTTATTCTCCCAGAAATTACTTCTGTTTTTTGAACATGTCACCTAAAACCAAGAATAAATTCACAGGGCTTGGAATTCAGTCCAGATGTGTAACAGGAATGAGTCACAAAGCTGAGCCATAGTTCAAAAAGGAGTCATATCCCTATTCAGGTAGGGGAATTTTGGTACGAGCTCTAGCAAGGCTTGTTTTTCCCCATATTTAAAGTTGAAGTTACTAAAATTCACCTGTTCAAAATAATATTTGATGCTTCCAGCTTCATGCTATCTAAATTCTTCTTCCTGAATTATTTTATTAATGTAATACTACAATGCACTAAAATGTAGTAAATGCTTTAAATTTCAAATTACTGAAAGCAAACCTGGATTTATAATGAATGCCTGATAGAATTCAGGGAATCCATAATTTAGACAGCAAAAATAACACACTGATTCTAGCTACAAAAACAGATTATATTTGAAAAGGCAACAATTAAATACGAAGAATGGTTTTGGTTACTATGGGAACAGTTAAAGCTTTTTCAGCATTGCAAGCCACTGTGTGTATACAAGAGAAATGATGTTCTTCTGAGTCAAAGAAGCTATGAAAGCTTTTCAAGGAAAAAGCTAAATAATAAGAAATATTTAAAGCAAAAGCTATTATATATATCTATGTAATATGTTGGTGGTTTTATATTCTCTCGTCCTGCTTTGCCCCCATTTTTCTGCCACTAATTTTTGGAGTTAGAGGTTTTTTGAGTTGTGTAGCAAAAAGCTCTTTGCCAAGAAGATTAGTGAATGAAAGAGCAATGTGAATAAGTAATTTTATTTCTGGATCTGTTTATAAAAGATCTAATCCTATCTCATAAATTTCCTTAGATGAAGACATTTGTACTATAGAGTCACACTTTCTCTCAAATACTTTTCTATTTATTCTCGTGACCTGGAAATAATGAAGACACAAGTTAGAGGAGGAAGAAGTGGGGAAAATTATCAAGTCTGTATTTCACTAAAGCCTAAGTGCTTTCAATAGAGTTGCACAGTCATGGTATGGATGCTGTACTTAATATTATTGCTAAGCCAGATGTTAACCTTTTTTTTTTTACTTTAATAATTATCATAGTTTCTTCAATTTTTTATATTTGTTAAAATAAAAGAATGGCAGATGGATACTAATTACAGCATCAACTTTGCAGCAGACCAAATGTTAAAAGTATTTAAAGCATCTTTTATACTTGATCTAAATCAGAGGTTTTGTTTATCTGTTGAGGAAGCTTTGAAAACTTCATCATCAGGAATGCTCAGTCCTGCATGGAAACTGGCACAATCTGCAAGACTTAGGATCATCTGAAATGAGGTCCCTTGGAATAAAAAAAGGTAGTTGAAATGAATGAGCACATTTATCTTCATGATATGGCAATGAATTTAACATGGAGAAGGTTCTTTGAATTCTTTTAAAAGAAATAAACTGTCTGAAAAGTGTGTTATCAGCTATTATTTAAATATGTATTAAACAATACTGTGCTATTTCTGTGTATATTTCAAACTTCAGATGTGGGAATGTGCTGATGTTGAACTACAATCCAGCAGTTATGTAAATTATGCTAAATTTGTCGTCTAATTTTCTGTGCTTACTTGTGAGGTGAGTGCTTACCTTGTGATGCTAAGTGCCATACAGCTCTTTGATTTTTAATACTGAAGCAAGAGTACTATATTTTGAGAAAAACATGTTTAGGGATACTAAGGAGATACACTTTATAGTCTCAGCTCTTTTTGGATGCAATATTTATTATGAGATTGATGTGCAGCATTTTTCACAGTGGTATATGAAAAAAAAAGAAAGATTGTGTTGTTGCAGGAAGTCCTTTTGTATCCTGATTGAGAGACCTGGGAGTAAGGTGTGTGTACAGTCATAGGTGAGGGGAAAGTCTCTACATTTTGACCCGTTTTTGCTTGTTTGTGTCCCTTGTTGTGCCTGTGTGTGCAGGTCTTGTTTTCTTACAAGTCACCACTAAGAAGCAAGGAAGCGTTCTATGTCTCGCAACCACATTTCATTTATAAAATGAACGTTTCTGGATTCTGCATTTTGGGGAAAAGAAAACACATCTCTTCATAACTTATTTTCACTTTCACCCACATTCATTTGTTTAGATCGTTTAATAACCTCTAACTTCAAATTGTTGTCTGGAACAAGTGAATACAAAACTACTTGGGTGAGATAATGCTGGGTAGCTCAGTGGCCTTCTCAACTTCCCAGATATTCATTGGCTTTGACATCCTCCTCTGTGAAGAAGGAGGCCAATAAGTTGTGTCACAGATGGTTTTGTGCTGACCTCTACCAGTAGTTCTCTGTGGAATTCCCACTGAGCACCACTGCAGGGTGTAGCTCCCACGATTTTCATGTGCTGCTGCTCCGTTACCATCCTGAGCCTTTCCAGAGCTGTATTGAAAAGCTGATGAAATTGCTTTTAATGGGGACTGAGACAAATCTGTTGTGCTGTCTGCAGACAAATTGTTAGCAGGACTGAAATGAGTTTAGTGCTCAGTGTTACCTGTTTGAAATCCTTGTCTGAGCCATGTTTCCCATCATCTAGGCTGGTGATATCCCTGATAGCCAGGGAAACGAGCAGTGAGAGCAGGCACAGCCTGTACATGGCTGGGAGGAACGGGCACGGATGGGCCTCCTCCAGCCGGGCAATAACTTCAGTAGCACTGACACAAGGCAAGGGCTATTTTTCTTTGCTTGTTGATGGCTGCTCCGAAGATGACCTCAGAACATGTCAGGAAAAGCAATAAAAGACAGACAAGAAGCCTGGCTTTAGACAAGAAGAGGTAATGAGTACATTTTTATAGATTGCTTCTCTCACCTGGGCCGGAGAAAGGTAACTCAAGCCTAGCCATTGCTGAGGCTTCATAAGCAGTGTTACAGATACTCTGGTGATTTCAGGCAGTCAATACTTCATAAGATGATAAATTTCTTTTCGATGAAGTAAGACCGACCTTGTATTCCATAATTTTACAGGTGGCGTTGGCCCGATCTGCCACATTTAGCTGTTTTCTTAAATAACCCTCGCAAAGTGAGCAAAGGGCAAAACAGATCATTCAGAAAGCTTCACTTTTGTCCCCTGCTTTTGCTAGCACTGGTTATGGAGAAAGCATAATTCTGTGGAAAGTCTGGTAAGTCATTCTTATTGGACCAGATAATTAATTAATTCTTTAAAATCTTGTCTTAAAAATAGTTACTTATGATTTTCATACCCGTTCTTGAGGGATGGAGTTACTTTTCTGTGCTGCAGTTTGCCTAAAGTCAGGTAAAGTAAGCAGTGTTCCTTAATTTCAAACTCATTTTCCCTAGGCCCTGAATATTTTCTAAAATACTTTCCAAATATAGCTTCCTCATTATATATAATGAAATAAAGTCAGTGGTAAATAGTCAAATGTAAGAGCAGAGATCATAAATGAGTTTACTTAATAATGCATCAGACTACCTTGTGATCATCTTCAGAGCAGTAGCTTTTGGAGGCAGTAAGAATTTCAAATCCATAGGGAAGATGTATAGGCCGTGTATCTTTAGGGGTCTTTAACTGACCATACGTGAGATTCATAAGGGTCAGTTGTGTTCCCTACTTTTTCTTTATACCAGGGCCAAACCAGAATAATGATACAGGCTTAGGGAACCTCTGGTTATGCAGAAAGAATTTTATTTACTTGTTAGCTGCAATTTTGTTGGGGTGAATGGGGAGAAATACTTCATGTGAAATGGGATGCTTGTGCCATCTGCATTGGATTCATGTGTACCTTGCCAATAAATCAGGCTGTCCAAGGCACTTGCACTGCTTATCCTCAGAGGTGTCTTGTCTCAACAGGGAAGCTGCACAGATATTTCTTGCATAAATATATGCAATTATGCCTCTAGGTGTCAGTGGTTCAATACAATGCCACGACAAGAAATCTAAAATAGGTGGGCAACCTTCCTTGCACTCCAGAAACAACAGTAAACTTAGTATTTTCTTCTTCACTTGTTAGTTTTACTGAAAAATGGAACATTTTACCTTGAATGAAATGCTACCTAAAGTGATTGGAGTGTGTCTGCATATCACTGTTGGCATAATAGTGGCATATTGTCAAAGAGCTACCCGGAAATAATCAGAGATTAATTATTTTTAACAATTTCTGTTTTGGTTGATGGAGTTGATCAGTGTAGGAAATGGTTTTATCAAGTATGGTTTCGATTTTTTTTATTTTTTTATTGTAACTCTGTAGATTCTGCAGGAAAAAACTTGATAGTTCATATCTGTTATACTGGGTAATGTGTCATGTAAACGTTCTTCATTGGTGGTGGTGAACAGAAGAACAAATGTTAAGCTTTGTTCAATCATCATGCTTTTTTTACAAGAGGAATTATCATTTGATGATTTTGATGGGGCTGTGGTGTTTTGTGAGGCGTCTAATGTTGAATCTGTACTTGCTTACATTAGGACATTGTTTTCTGACAATGCTGTGTATTATGTGATCGGGACTGCTGCTGCAAACATGCACTTCAGCCCTGTGTATCCTATGAATGCTGATGAGCAGAAAGGAGGTTTGCTGTCTTGCTGTCTACTCCTCAGGTTTCTTGGGGTTATGAATCCCATTGTATATTGATGACACAGGGATAAACTTGTTCATTCGAGCACACCTATGAAAAATTCATGTCTGTTCTAAAGATCTGTCACTTCGGATGCATATTGGTGGCTGTGTGAGCACATCACAGCATGTATTGGTCAAAGGCTGTATTTTTAAAATTTTTGTTCAGAATGGCTCTATCCATCTGCCAAAGCAGAACTTAAGGAAAACCTTTGGTCAGACAAAATTTATTAGGAAACTTTGATTGAAGAAGATCATGCCTATCCTGAGGTTGCTACTTCCTCCACATAGTGATGAATTAAGGTATTTAAAAGTTGTAACTTTAAAGCATGAGTTATATAGCTAGATAAAAATAAATGTGGCAGCTGCTTTACTGTCTTCAAAAAGACTAATTGCAATCTCCCTTTTCATATATTAATGTACATACAGTGGTAAAGCAGTTGATCAGTTGAGATTTGCTATGTAGAATTTAATTTCCTGGCATTAAAAGGTTTATGTAGTTAATGATAAAATGCCGGATACTGCTTTTTGCCGAATGTTTTTGCCCAGTAGTTTGTACTGGCCAGGAGTAGTGCTGCTGCTCTCCGAAAAACTAGTAGAGAACATGCCCTTATATGCACGTGCGCTTGTGAAATGGGGGCCTTCAGCATGTAGAAGAAGTACCTTTAGAAATCAAGTAGCTATTGATTTTTTACTCTCTTTGTGGAAATAGTGGAGGTTGTTTTGTTGGGGTTTTTTTTGCTGAGATACAGTGGCTGTGTGTATTAGAACATTATGAAGTCAGCAAAGTTCATGAGAACTAGTTGGATTCATGTGCACAATTCGATGCTCAAACACCCCACTGACAAGAGAGAGGTATAGGAGAAGATTTGAAAATTCTTTTTTTATTACTCCCATGTCTGAAAGTCATAGATTCTGATGTATTGAGTTTTGCAGAACTCAAGTAACTTACCATAAATGCACTTTTATCTGAAGTCTGAAACTGTCATAATGAAGTTAATATATGTTAAAAATTCAGCTACAGTACTATGAAGATCTGCATAGTTATTCAAATTTAAGCAAATGACTGGTCCATTGAAATTTAAGCCTGTGCATAAGTCTTTGTGGCAAGCTTGTGCTGTTTTATCCAGTGTTCTTTCATTCAGCAAAGTAACTGGGATGATACATGTCTGTGAAATGTAAATATAAGTACATTTGCATGGCAATATTTAAAGAACTTCAGGAAAATAAGTACTGAAACACAGAAATTAAAGATAAAAGCATTCTTATTTCCAGGAGAACTAGTCAGAAATTTTCAACTATGGGAAAATACAAAGGACAAAGCTGTGATTCAAACAGCTGAAGGTTGTGTCCTTGTAAAGAGTGGACTCTTTTCATTTTGAATAATTTAAACTATTTCTTTCTTTTGAGGTGAACATTGTAGAGCAATAAAATCTCTTGTACCGTTTTAACCATTAAAAAGAAATTTGGTGATGTCTTACCTTTTCTGTCCTTCATTACATGTGCATTTAAAATTCACTTTCGATATTAATCATACTTAGAAATCCATTTGCTACCCATAGTGGTTTCACTAGGGAAGACTCAAATCTTTCAGGGTAATGGAGTTCTAACTAAGTATTAGTTATTAGGTACTTAAGATCTTACTTTTTCCAGATGGCGATGCTTAATCTAGATCTTAGACACTTCTGATGGGTAAAGATTCCAAATCACATTCTGAAAAAGTAAAGAAGTTATTCTCACAGTCCAGTTGAATCAGGTGGTAGCTCTACACCTGGCACAGAAGCTTTCCCAGGCAAGTGTCACCTTCTTCAGGCTCTAAACGTTGTTCATTGTGACTGGCACGGTACTGACACCTTCCAGCAGTGAGGGAGGTTTAACCTGCAGTCTTAAATCATCTTACCTGAGCATTTAGGGAAAGATTTCTACATAGTTGCACAGTTTGCTTGAACTGGAAATTGAAAACTGTTAGCAGTGTTCTGAGTCCATGCCGCATTTACTTAGGCCATAGTTATTCTCAGCTATGGATAATAAAAAGTAAGGTTCAGCCTGCCTTATTGCAGCATGTCCCTCATCCCAGACCCACTTTGAGATTAGGTGGGGCCGGGATGAGCACCTGTCTGCTTGCTTCAGCATCACTTGGAAGCAGAAACCTAAACCAGACAACTGAGGGAGAGAAGTGAATGTCTGAAGAAAATTTAGCATGCTACAGTAGATATTAGCAGAAGTGGGATTTTTGTAAAAGCCCATCCCAGTCAAAGTCAGTGCCCTTGAATAACAAAACAAAATATCCAGTAGAGTCCACTGCTCTTCACATATTTTCTTTATACTTGCTATAAAACTAATCCTTCTGTGACAATCATTAAAACAAATATCAACTCATTAGGAACAGCCATTAAAATAAATCTTAACTATGAACAAATCTCAAGACTCATTAAAATAGGTCTCAGCTCATTAGGATTTTTAGTATACAGGTTGAAAACGGAAGATGAGATCATTTTTAAAAAGAAAAATCAGGCGTCGTGGCCTTTTTTGCTTCTTTTACTTCCTCAGCAGTGAGAGGACTGGGGCTGCACAAGGAGCTGGGAGGGGACACAGCCAGGCCAGGTGACCCTAACTGACCAAGGGGGTATCCCAGACTGCACAGCATCTGTTCAGTAGATACAGCTGGGGGAAGGAGGAAGGAGGGATGTTTGGATTGACGGCATTTGTCTTCCCGAGTGACTGTTGCACAGGATGGAGCCCTGCTCTCCTGGGAATGGCTGAACACCTGCCTGCCCACGGGAAGCACTGAAGGAATTTCTTGCTTTGCTTTGCTTGCGTGTGCAGCTTTTGGTTTACTCATTGAAGTGTCTTTATGTGAACCCAGAAGTTTTGTAGCTTTTGCTGTTCTGATTCTGTCGCTGGTCCTGCTAGCGGGGCAGTGTGTGAGCAGCTGTGTGGGACTTACTTGACAGCTGAGGTTAAACCACGACAGTCCTGCAGGAACTGCTGATACCATAGCTGTCCATGACAGTGTTCCTTAGCTGATTTTTCATGATGCTGTTTGGAAGAGAACTGAGAAGTGTGAAGTCCTACCAAAATGTTGGTGTATGGGTACAGGTCCATTCAGTGGAAACTTTTAACAGTTGCATGTGTATTTATATGCACGCTCTTATAGTGGAAATATTTGTCTTTTCTGTTAAAAAAAGATGCTAATGCTGACAATTTAGAGGTACATATTTTATGACAGAAAATTCTTCACTCTAAAAAAATTGTATTACATCAAAGTCCTAAAGTGATTTTGACTCTGGATCAAAATCTTCTCTGAAACCGTGCTCGTATTCACTGCATGGTTGTATTCATTCACCTCTGCCTCATACGGACTTTGGTCATTGCTTTGTTCTTCAAATTAAAGGAAATTGATCTATGGGAGTTGAAGTCAGTGGCTCAGCTGAATAAGAGTTACCCATGCATACCTGAGGTCTGAGTATGAACCATTTATGTTTAATTAAATGTAGTGGTCTCAGTGAAAACCAGATCTAATCCCTGTTTGTTACAATGCAGGAATGAGCAAATCTAGTTAAGCAAAAGAATAGCAGCACTGTGTGGGATCTAAGGGGCTGGAAGCATTGTTAGAGGTCTAACACTGGAGCTTCATCTATGCCAGGAATAGATTGTATAGATGGCTTTAATTAATGCTGAGTTGTAGATTCTGGTACTAATGAATTTCTAAAATTAATAGAACAGTGTTGTAGGAAAGGACAGCTCTGTGCAAAAAGTGTCAGCCAAAGACAGCATGCCTTTGTATTAACTCAGTTTTTAGATAAGCATTTGAAGCTATGCCAAATATTTCTTAAGGTTTTAAAAGCTTGATGTCTTCCTTTTAATATTTATCAGACTTTGTGGTGAGATTTTCTTGGAAACTCACTGATTGTGAGTGTACTTATAAAAACGTGATATAAGCACCGTCTTTCTAAGGGATTCAACAGGGAATGCAATGCCATCTTTTTCTCTAAAAATTACAGTGGTATTTTTAACCCAAATAATGCAGTCTTTTTCAGGTGGTTCAAGGCTGGTTTTTTTTTCCAGAATAAAATCCAGATTTTATTCTGAAATCTCATAATCTGTATTTGGCATAGCCTGAGAACAGAACCTAAGGGAGTGTTTATTCCTACTGAGCTCAGAGGACATGGAAGCTAATCTGTACCCTTAATGTTAGGGATAATCCTTCCACATTTCCTCTAAAGACTCTTCCATGGAGTCCTATTAGGCAGATAATAAAAGATCAAGTTTTTATCAGTCAAAACTATTTTGGCAGTATAAAATATGCCCTTTTATAAAAAGCAAAAGTTGCTAAAAAGCTGCATTCAGTGGTTTCAAAATTCTTAAATATTCATCTGTCTGTAGTATATTTGACAAGACACAGACAAAAGCAGAAAGCAATCCTAGAAGAGATGGTTTGTTATTAGGGCAGAGACATGCCCCTGCCCCCTTAGTTGTTAGGCCATTGGTTACTTTCATTTACTGAACTCCATGGTACATTTGATTTGTACAAATAACTGCACTGATTCATACAAATAACTATTACACTGAAAAATCAGTTTAATAGAATCTTGTGGTTTTGCAAGTGTGAGCTATGGCTGCCTTTTTTCTCAGCCTTCTGTGGCACGTATTTCATGCCAGTCTGTATTTCCACTTCTAAACTGCTGCTGGTTACAGGAGCCGTAGCTGTTACACTCTCTTCACTTTGTTAAGGGTAAACCTGTCACTCTTACTAATTTTTCTTGCCTATAGGTTCATTTATGACAACCTAGTCAAAGCTCCTGGTGATGTCCAGTGTTCTTGGCAGTAATTGCACAAGTAGAATTTCCTCAAATATTGCTGCACAAGGCAATAGAAATATATAGTTCTATTTATAGAATTGAAATGTGGTTGGGAAAAATACAAGAACATTGATTGTACAGGTTGTACATGTTGTGTACATTGATTGTACACAACTCAATGTGATTGCCAGCTAAAAATGAATATGGGGTTTTGTCTTTGTTTTTGTTTGTTTGTTTTTTAATCCAGAATTCATGAGGTGCTCGCTGAAGCAAAGTGATTAGGTTAAGATATTTTTTCTGCTTGTTCCAGTGAACTCATGCTGTTTGAAGCCCAACAATATTGCTTAAAATCTCAATTTTCTCACTGTTGCACGCATTTTATTATAAACACATTGAAGAAAAAGAATCTTACTTGAATTATATCAGCATGCAAGAAAAGAGTAGTGTTAAAAAGTTCCTTTGAAAGATTTTAGTGTTGTTAGTACTGTGCAAAATCTGAGGAGCAGAGAAATCGTTTGCCAAATGTAGCAAAATATAAAAACTTCATTAGTTTTGCACAAGATTTTTAGATGGTTTATGACACATATAAAAATGATGTATTGGGAAAAACAGCTTTCAGATGCTTTTTCTGCCCTCTGTCCCACTACTGGAAGTTGGTTTTCACTATACAATACCTTTAGCTTGCTTACCTGCTTACATGAAGATTTTGTTTATTTGCTGTAGGGTTTGGTAATTTGAAATGCTCAGCTGTATAATCTAATCTAGCTCCAGAGAAAAATCTTGTCCTTTCTCAATAATTCTTTGTTTTCATTCTGAGCAGGGCAGAGTATGTTTAGGATGTTCAAAGCCAATGAATCTCTGAAAAACTGAAAATGTTCTGTTCTGATGTGCAGCTAACATCTAATGCAGGATGAATCATTAAGTTTGCATATCTTGAATTTAGAAGTCGTGGATGTATGATGAGAAGATACATCATTGTGATGTATCCTTTTAGATGTCAGGCATGCACAGATACCTACACAGATAAAACTCCTTAGTGTAAATTCTACCTTTGTTTGGATATATACAATGTCTTGTAAGCTGTTGAAGATTCACTTGAGTGATTGAGAATTTGAAATGGGCCTCTTTCTTTTCCTCCTTCTGAATATAATGTAAAAGATCATCTGCTGTGCAATATTACAGTTTCATATAAAAACAAAAGCTTGCGTGGATGTATTTGACCTTAGGGAATATCAAGAAAGATTTACATCAGACAAGATAAATAAACTGTTACTTTTTTTTTGCTGTCAAATCTGTGATTGGGCAACAAGTTTCATTTTGTTACTGAAACATTTTATTGCTCCTAAAGTTGTATTTGGATCATATATTATGCTGCATTCTCATGTTGCCTCAGTATTTCCATAGTACTGCAAAGTTCCATAAATAAAAAGATATGAGATTGCCAGGCAATTTCATATTATTTTAATGGATTATAGTGCAAATTGCCACATGCAATTGATAATACTTGCTACAGTCAAGCTAAAATGAATGAAAAATCCCAAGCTTTGTCATAAAATATGTCACTGAGCCCCTGATACCCATCTCTAACATGGCTAATTACAAGTTGTCTTCTTGCTGCGAATACATAGCTGGATCTTTACCTCCAGATGGTAAAACCTTACTGAAGATGAGGATCAGCTTGATTTCATGCTGATCAGTTTTTCCTGTCTCTCATGATTACTTGGGCCCCAGTTCCTGTCCACAGCCCTCCTTTTTGAAGATTCAGTTGTAGATGCAAGCTATGTGCTTCTCCCCTTATGCCTGTGCTAAACCAGAGTTTTGCCACCAGATCACGTTACCCATGACAGATGTAGTTTGTGTAAACTCCTTGCTCACACCTCTACCTACTCACATTCAGAGTAACCAGAACTATTGCTGCCACCCACCAACTCTGTACATTTAAACCCCAAGTTTAGAAGCCTGGCAGCCTCAGGTGCCAAAAAGCTTTACACGGTTGCTTGAGTGCTGCCTTTGCCCAGCTTCACTGTCCCAGCCCTGGCTCTCAGCTCCTCCCCATCTGGCCAGGTCATATTGCTGAAATTTAAGACTCTGAAATTAATTTATTCCCTGGAGGGAATGAGGAAGATTTAGCTCGTACAGGTCATCTTCATTTCATTAAGCATAAAAGGGGTTACGGTGCGTGTTGGGAGTGTGAAGGGTGGAAGTGAAACACACGATTAGAACCTGTGCCTTTGTTCTGGTAGAATCCCCCTTGGGACAGCAGCACCTTACCAGAGCTTCTGCCCTGGTGGGTGTATGAAGGAGGCTGATGCTGTGAAATTGCACCAGCTGTTGTTATGTTTGCACTGAGGACCCCAGCTGCTAAAAGGTTTATGACTGTAGAATTTTTACCACTGAACTGATATTTATTAGGCACTGATTTTTATAATTTGTAATGGCAATTCAATTTAATCCTGATTTACAGATGTGTATTTTCCCAGCTTAGAAAAAACACCAACAGTGGTGTTTTGCTTGAGGACCAGCATACTGGCTTTTATATTTCAAATTATTCTGTGTGAAAACATGAACTCTGTTCCCTGCACTGTAATCTTGAGTCATGCTAGGAGTCAGATGGAGAGCTGCATTCCTTGCCAAGTGACAGGACGGTTTCCCAGAGAAGCCTAGGAAATTAATTACACTGGGCAGCAACCATCCGTATGGTGCACGGAAGCTAAAAGTGTAGCAAATGTTGAAGGATGGATGCTGTGGACAAGTAGCTGAGAGCAGTTGCAGTAGCTGATTGTGGGGATGTGGGAGATGTGTGGGGACAGCACAGCTGGGTGTGGTGGTACAGTAGGCACAGGTTATTTTTTTTTCAGTAATCATTTCTATTATAATTATTTTAACATACAAAAAACTTGCATTGTACAGGTAGGGTAGCATTTCAGGAGATAACATGTACTTTTGAAGTCAAACATTGATGCCACCCTTTTCCCCAATATAAAGTGAAGTATTTTGTCTATACCTTTATGGAATATGTTTTTGTAGGCTTTGCCAGAAGGAATTAATGCTCTGCATCTGCAGTAATGTCAGATCTCCATGGTTTATTAATCGCACAGTAGGCTGGAATTTAACCAGTTTTCTTTTGGTTTTCTTCTTTGTGTTGCCATGTAGTTCTTAACAGTAGGGAAGAAAGCTACAATCTTTTATGCTGGAAAAAAGAAAGAATATTGAAGGCCTCTGTCGTGTTTTTTTAAGCACACTCTTCAGTTTCATGAGCCTGACAAAAGGAAGAGAGTAACAAAAGTTACCTCAAAAGCTGGAGAAGGCCCACAGTTCAGCACTACTTTCATCATTATTATTCATTTGAACTGGTTAAAATACTTTTGTAAATTATGTGCAGTCAATCAACAACTGGAGGGGCAAATCTGGAGTGAAATCTGCTTAGTGTAGCTTTTATAAATCCCTGTGTCCTATTTCTTCACATGATACTGTGTTGTGTTTTATTCAGCACTTTGCATGGTGAAACACCAGTTTTGTGTCTGAGTTGCTGGCAGTGGTTCTTGCTCCTATCCACATGCCATTCATGGCACTGGCTGTATATCAGCACTATAGTTAGTTTTTTTCTTGCCTCTCCATCTAAAATACTCCCATGAAATACAACGAAGGACGCAAAGAAACAAACAAACAAACTACAACATGGGGAAAGAAAGGGGAAGTTTTTGTTAACAGAGAGTTGTTTAAAAATACTTGTCTTGGAGAATGAGACTGTAGACTAGCTAACTTCGTTTTCTGCATGAATTAATGAGCAGTGACTAGACCAGCTGAGGTTCTACAGAAAGTATTGACACTTTTTAACTGTATTCTCAAGTGTATTTGTATATATTGCTTTAAAGTATTTGGTGTTCACATTCAAATTTCCATGCCAAGTATGGCACAGAAGTTAAGTGCTGAGTCTAGACAGAGTTTGGAATGCAAGTTCATCAGTTAATGTGCCTTTAGCTGTCTTGTGAGGATGAATGTGATACTGAAATTCGGCAAAAAGGAGGTTCTAGTGTCCTCCAGTGCTGCTTTTGAAAGCTCTGCTTCTGGAGTATACGGTGATCATGCAGAAAGTATTCTGTCTTTATTAATGATGAGACAACAAATTAAGATTTAGGAATCTGTCTCTCCTGGCAAATTGCCTGATACCATCCTTTCAGAACAGTCATTGGATCTTCATGACTTGCATCAATGACTGAGTCTCCAGTGATGGCCTGTCGAAGAATCTTACTACATTTCGGAGAGGGAGAGAGGGAAAAAACTCCCAAACAGTTACAATAGAAATTAATGATTATTTATTTTTTAACCAAATGACTAGAGTTTTAGACCAATATGCTGCATTCACTTAGTTGCATAGAGAAGAGTCAAAGTTTGTAGTCAGATTGCAGGTTGAGAGGTAACAATCTAAAAGTCAGTTTCTGGCTTTCAGTTCCCCGAGTGACGTATATTTTCACTCTACTTAGGGGAAATAATGGAGGCTTCAGGCCTGTCATGTCTGTGATGACTTTTCTTATTGGCTCCTTTGATAGGAGAGGTTAGGAAAGCTTTTGGGGTTTTCTGAGAATTCAAACAGAATGAGAATAAAGCACTGATATTACCACTTTTCTTGCATTTTTCCACAGAAAGAAGTGTGATGGGTATTTTTTTTTATGGTCCACAGATATTGCTCAGTGCAAAGGCTAATGCATTCTTGAATATGTCTTCATGGTGTAAGTGAGAGACTCATTAAACGTATCTATTTGCAGTTGCACGCAAAAACCAGTCCTTAATTGCCTCCCTGGATATGGACAAGAGCTTAAAAAGAAGCAAAATATAAAAGATTAAAAGAGCATAATGACATCTTCAAAAGATGAAAGATATGATCTAAATGTTAAAAAAAAAGGAGGAGAAAAGCTTGAAATCTCTTTGTGTTTCCCCAAGTTAAGTAGGAAAACTTTGAAGATGACAGTAATTTTCCATTATGTTTCGTCTTTTTTCATAATAACATATTTTGAAATCTGGAATGAGTGTATCACCTAAATGTTTTTTAGGACTAAATAAGTTGTAGTATAAAGCACAATATAAGCAAGATTTTCTTCTACTTTTTGCTATAATAACTAAAGATTTGATTTTAAATAATTCTGATTTGGTGCATACTTGGGTAAGGTATTCCTAAAGAAAAAGGAAATTTATGCTGGTGATTTATCAGGTGTTGTTCCACAACTTAGTTGCAAACTCAGATCTTAAGGGCTCAAAGTCACGAGGTCTTGTTTCTGAATGAAGTGTAAAAGCATGGTTCTGACCATTTGTGGTCATGAAAGATCCCATGGTGCTTTTGGGGTAAACCCTCCTGTCCTGGCCAAATTCAATTTTGGTTGGTTGCATGGTGATTACTTCATTCTCCTTGCAGTTTTGGGTAGATGTGACGTTCTTTGCTTCCCATCCTGAATCCCTGGCATGAGTTGCTTTGATGTTGCTTAGCCTATAGGTTTCAGCCTGAAGGAGATGGCTGTTCATCACAGAGCTAAGTGGTTTGCTAGTTAGGTTAGAAGTTTCTGGATTCGTTTGGAAAAAATGCTTTTGCTAGGTAGAGATTATAATTTCAACACCAGCACAGGCAACGTGAATTTACATATGCTGGGCAAATGTCTGACCTGTTCTAATGAACACTAATGATGTATGTAATAATATGATGATGTATGTAATAATCTCTGCCAGAGAGCTGAAGAGAGGTTGTATTTTCCAAATGCCAGAAGTTGCTGGAAAATTCTTGACTAATGGTTCAAAACCAGTATTCAGTTTTTTTATCTGAACACAGAAGTGCAGATTTCCTGTGTAATGAATGCCAGTGTTTATGGATGTGCCCACCCACTATAAAGGGATTGGTATGCTATGTCTATAGTAAATGGAATTGCTACTATTGTTTAGATTATAACAAAAGCCCCCCTGATCTCAGAACACCAAGGAATCTGGAGTTTCTCATTGATTTTGGCACTGTCTGTTGGTAACAAAGTAGTTTGTTTAATTTTCCTGTGCGTTATTTGGAAGGGGTGAATGTGACTAGCATATTGATTATCAAGATTCTCAACTCATTTCCTGCAAATTTCTTTCTTGCTGAAGAGATGCCAAATTATTCAACAGTGGAGTGAAACATTTCCTTTATAGCTTCAGAGTCACCGTTTGTGTCAGATGGATTTTGATGGCACTTGGCAGAGGGGAGTTCTGTACTGCTGCTTTGTATTTTCAAGAATGTTTTTGCTGTACCTCTCACAGGAAAATATTACATCTTTGCAGTAGAGTTGTGTATCTTTGGAGTGAATGGCTTTTGGTATGGAGTGGAAACCCTTTTTGTTGATACAGCATTGATATGAAGAGCTTCAATCAACAGCCTTGTATTTACAGGTTGCTTAAAAGGTCCCTAGAAACCATCAGTCAATAACCTTTCCTAGTTATTAGGTGTGTTTCTGTAATACATGCTGCTGTGTGTTTGTGCGCACATAGGAATGACTGCATTAATATTGCATGCTAAATTTTTCGTGGAGTGATTTACACTTGATTTTATGTCTGTCCTTGTAAACATGCAGGCAATGATGGATCTGCTTGTTTTCAAGGAGTTTGGTGACAGCGCTAATTCGGCCTTGGCAGGAAGAGCCTGAGCTCCATCTCACAGCCTGTGTCTCGGCAGTGGAGTGGAAGAAAGTACAGTCCCTTGGCCATCATGACTGAAAACTGAAGGCTGGAATCTATCCTAGCAGGTTCCAGCCGTTGCATTGCTTTGCTTTCTGTGGAGACCAGGATACAGCAAGTACATGGGGTAGTTGGCATCTATAAACTCTGTCACACAGCACTCACGCCAAAGGTTGGTTTTACCAAATATGTCTCATTCCAACAGAAAACAAAATGTTCTTTACCCTTCTGTTCTTGTACGGGTGGGTTTAAAGACTGGGAGAAGTAATTTGCTAACTTGGGAACACCACCTTCATCTGACTTAGGGTGAAGTTAAATGGCTGACCCAGCATTAGGAGGAAAAGAGTTTGTCTTATGTGAACTGGAGATTTTTGAGAATTTAAGGATTCTCCCTAAGCTGTGACACTTTAGGACTTGAAACATATGAGATCCCCCAAACAGATGAGTTTCCCAACCCCGAGTCTCTGGCTTGCAGGAGGAGGCTGTAAGAGTGCAGCCCGAGCTGAGAGAATGCCCCCAGCATTCTCAGAGAGAGATTTCCATTTTAAGGATGCACTTTAAACATGAGGGTTTTGGGGTTGGTGTTTAAATTGCTTGCGATGGATAAGGTGTAGTGTGTGCTTCGTTCTCTGCATATCCCGTGATCTACGTCAGGCTGTAGCTGAGCTTCCTGCGTGTTGGCTGTGTGACATTTCACTGGCCATCCCAGCCCTTTCTGTCTTCCTCACGGTCTCCAGCTGGACCCCAGTACGATGAAGGCCATCTTTCTGGCTAGGAGGAAGTTTGTGCATAAAAAAAATCAGGCTTTAAATGAGGAGTGAGTGTAAATCTTACCTTTGCTCAATGCACTTGTCATTGATCATCATGCTGCAGGAGAGGAGCAAAGGCTTTGTGTCTCTAACAATATTTCTGGCTTGAATTTCTTTTATCGATTCCATTAGCATCTCAATACAGCTCTGCTTTTAAAGACACTGTGCTTTACTTAAAAAGATTTTAACAAAACAGCAGATAAAAAATCTCACATTGAATTGTATTGTTCTTTGAAACTGTTCAGCTTTTTTTGCTACCACATGGACCTTTCACCTCTGTCTTAAGCAAAAATAATTGCAGGTCTTCTGAAATGAGTTACATGAAGAAGTCATTATTATTTCATTCAGATGTTTAGAAGCCAGATTCTAGATGCTGTTTGAGGTGCTGACATGAGCACTTTTCAGTGAGCTACAGCAGCTGTTGTGCAGTTACTGCTCCTTAGCTAATGCTCTGAGACCAGCAGATTATTTATATTTCATTAACATTTAATTAGCCCACTGTACCTATGCCTGAATAATGACAGATGGGATACAGTGAACTTGAGAACTATCTGGCTTTTTAAAGTTTATAATTTTAAACCTGTTTTTCTCTTTCTTCTTGCCTTCTTTTTACCAATCTGGCATTATGGTAGATTTTATTTTATTTTAATCCGCCTTTGGATGTTTAAACTTGGAGAAGGAAGTAAGCCTCATCATAGTATTAGCAATCACAGAATGCTGTAAGACTGTGGCAGTTTCATGTTCCTTAAGAGAATGTCTCAAAATGACCTTTCCCAACAGATAATGGTATGGATACATACAGAATCATTTGAAGGGCAGGAAGTGCAAAAACAGTGTCAGCCACTTCAGAGGGATTGCTCCAAACATCAGGTTATCTTTGAACTACTGGAAAAAAAACCTGACCAAAGTACTTGTTTAAAGGAATATCTTAGTTATTTCTATAGTCTTTTAATGGCATGAGAAACCTTTATGCTTTTGTGAGAATGATTTTTAGGGTTTTTTTTTCTAAATAACATTTAATTGAAGTTATAGAAAATTATATCGACTCTCTGCTTCTTTATATGGACCCTGTGCTGGAATGTTAAAATGCAGAAAATGGCTACAGCATCAAATTCAGAAATGTTAAAATATTTTCTAGCATTAGGAGGGAAGTAGTGAAAAAGAAACACCTCAAAATAAGGAAAAACTGATTATTGTTCTGAAGTGCAACGAGTTTGATGTGAGACTCTTCACTGATTTTAGTATGGAAAGTAACAGGGCTCACTTCTTTCTTGTAATTCTCAGGAATCTAGTAAATATCCAGAAAACTGAAAGAACAAAAGCAACAAACAGTATTATTGACATCTGTCTACTTTTGGCTTTTTTCCTTGTATCCTTTGTTCTCAGAGGAAAGTCTGGTATACATCTGCTTCGAAAAATACTTGTTGTGACTCCTAGAGAGAAGTAACTGGAAATGGTAGACTTTGCTTACAGAGTCTAGAACAGAATTGAAAGCACTGTTCCTCAGAGTGGCAGGGAAATCTTTGATAAATGTGCATTATATCCACACATGCTCTCTTCACTTACTGTTCAGGTCTGTGAAGTCAAATATTTAAGTCCAATGGGAATCATACTTGTTACCACAAATGCCTAAATACTAAATCTGATTGGATTTACAAGGACAATGAAAAGGAAGAGCAGTGGTAACATTTGATTTTTATTTCCATGGCCTAGCTCAAGTTTATATTGGTGCCATCAATAAAAAACACCAATAAATTCAACAGTTAAAGATTACCTCTTCAGATATGGTCAGTGGTATCTGCTTGGTTAAAGTGATGACTGTTGACTCCTTTGTGATGAAAACCAATCCAGAAGTCAGGTCAATATATCTTTCTCAGCATCATAGGGCCAACAGGGACACTGACCCTATCTCAGGAAGGAAGAACATTTGTCAAAGGAAGAAGTTCGCTAAGAACTCTGTCCTGTAAAGCTCAGGGATGCTGGAAGGACAAAAAGCAGTTTGAGCAAGTAAAGGTTGGAAAGACATATGTTGCCCTTACCTCTGCCTGTTGGGATCTGTCAGTCAGTTCATTTAATGCTCTTCTTTCATGACTGAAATGGTTCACCTGGGAAGTCAGTAGTGAAAATGTCCTCATAAACCCAGAGTCTGCCTGGCTGCCCTCTGCCATACATCACCTCCTGGCTGTAAGGAGGGAGAGTTTGTCTGAAGTGAAGGAAGACATTGCAAGAAAAGCTGGTTTATAAACCTGCGTCAGGTGTAATGGATTACTGAGAATGAAGGTTTATGCCAAAACCAGTTGTCTGTCATTTCCAAATGCAGGTATAAAATCCAGGTGGTGACAGTGTTTCATATGTCATGTGTGAGGTTTGGGAAATGATATTTGAAAAGAAGCTAACATAAAATAGCCACTTTAACCACCCCGAAATTCCCACCTGGAGCAGCACCGGGCATCACTGGTGTTTGTGTCTGCCATAGGAGCATTGAACTATTTTAATTTCTAAGTATGAAGCCAGACACAAAAACTTGTGTTTCAGGAAGATGAATATTTTCATTCTCCACAGCAGACCATTTTATTTGTTGAAAAATTGAAAGTAACATTTGTGGTTGAAAATTTCTATTTTCAACCCTCAAAAAAGAGAGGAAATGAAGATTAATACACTCTGGATTAATTTTTTTGTTTTCTTTTGTGTGCATTTTTAAAAGGATGAGCTCTATTTCTTTGTAAGACTCTTATAGCTATTCTTCTATCTTCTAAAATATCATTATGCAAACTGATGACTGCATACCCCCAGGGATATTGCAATATAAAAATTCTGTTTTTGTGAAACTAATCTCTGTAAAATTGGATAGAAAACATAAGCAGCAAAGCTCTTGAAGTAAATCTGTTGACTATAGCAATTACATATGCCATTTCAATGCTGCCAAAGGGTGATCACAACTCAAAGGTATTATTTACATGTAGAAATATATCATTTCCTCTGTTTAAAACTCTTGATCAACACAATATTTTTGTATATTTGTGTTTGGTAACCACGGTTTGAAGGGTTTCATCAATACAATTTTCAGGTCATAGCGTAATTAGTTTTTCACAGTTTTACTTAAAACAATATTTTTAAATTCAAAAATTATATTATTTTGGGGAGATGAAAAAAACCATCAGGATCTACGCTTCCAGTTCCTGCCATCCTGCATGATGTCATGGGAGAATGTAGACGTGGAACTGCAGACTACTGAGCAGGACTTAATTTCTTACATTCATATCCTATGTAGTCTGTCTAATTTTTACCCTTCAAATTTGACATTCACACAATAGTCTGTACAGTTAATACTATTGTGATATTAGATGTGAATTCAGGAATTCTTGTGGCTCTGACAGAATTTTTGTTTTCAGGTACTTGGAGTAAAAGGCCTTAGGTTGATCTCTGTGATGATGAGGAAGGATATTCAGCTTTGAATGCTAATTCCAGTAAGATTGTAAGAGATTATTTTGTGATCCTACTTTAAAAATCTGAAAACATCCTGATAATAGACATTATTTCCAAACTAATTTTTTGTGCTAAGTGTGAGTGGGGAGAAGAAACTTTATGAAGTTATTTGTATCAAAGTTTGCAAGATTATCATACATATGTCACAACAAATTGGTGTCATTGTTTGGACATGAACTAAAAAATGAGAGCACAATGCTTTTGAAAGAGCTACACAAAATTATATAACTCTTCTAAAAAGTAAATCACACTTGTTTTCATGTATTTCTTTTTCACCATATTAAATCTCCTTTCTGACAGCTAAAATGAAATTACTGTGATTTAGGGAGAGAATCTTTATCAGTAGCTGACAGGTAGAAAAAAATGTTAAGTCCATATAAACTGTTATTTATAATAGCATTTAGCTGGAAAATGACAATCACTGAGCATTTGATTTATGTAATTTTCCAGGACAGTAGAAATACCTTCTGCAGTCCACCAGGCACTTTTTATGAGCTTGCTACTGAAGCATGAAGTCTGCCTGCTCATTCCACAAGAAACGAGATAAACGCAAAACTGGATACCACTGTGTAGCAGATAATGCAGATTCTTGTCCTGCTTAGAACTAATAATTCCTTTATAAAGTCAAGTTGATATTTGACTTCATTTTTTTTTTAATCCTGAAGTGCACACTGTGGCCAAACTCTGCCTGCTGATTTAAGTCTGCTACAATAAATGGGAGCTTGGCACAGCCATTGAAGATTTGCCTGGTAGAGGCAGACTAGTGGTATTGACTTCACTCTCTTTTCCATCTTCTTTGTGTTTGTGCTGTCCCAGAGGAGGAATTCTTTGTCATGTCTCTAGATGCTTAGCTGGTGTTTAGGGTGGAGGGATGAGTTCCCTACCTGTGTCGTATGTTACTGAGAAACATTGGTAAAACTGATTATTTGAAAACTCTAGAACTGCCCTGTGCCACATTACATTGCTTTGTATGATGGATGACAGCTGCAAAAGCCAAAATGTGGTGAGGCTATCTTTTCTTTTTGCTGATGTTCCTGCCAAATACTGAGGCAGAAAGCGCCAACCTTAGTCTTAACTAGAAATTCATCTTATGTCAGAATTTTATGGTTTTGAAAATAAAGGATTAAGCAGCTACATGTTTTGAGGTTCAGCTGAAGAAGCTGTGATGATTTGGGATTACTCCAGCTCCCCTTAGTTCCTCTCAATTTACAGGTGACTGTACAAAACAAGTATTTTGCTCATGCATGTATTTTTCCAGCTGTTGAACAAAACTGCTTCATTTTGCAGGTATGCAGTAAAAAGTGGGTGGACCAGGCGAATCTGTGGGGTTCTGGAGAGCTGATAGAGTTAGTCCAGGGTTACAGCAAACACATCCCCACGGAATTCTTTAAGGGGGAAAATGTTTCAGTATTGATAGAATACGGTTTCAAATCCCATGATGGTGTGAACACACACAAGTCAGAGATGATATCAAGCTAATTGGTGGAGGAGCTGTCCTGACCAGGATTAAAGCTCTAGGAAAGAACTGATGAAAGTTGAAAACAGAAGTTAATCGTTCAGTAATCATAGCCAAAGATGACTCATTATGAAATAGTTTTTCTGTCAACAAACCTGTTTTCCATTTTTTCCTGCGAGTTTCCACCCTCCACCAGCTGCTTTTGTCCATGGGCAGTGCCTTATAAAGCAGTGGTGAATTAATAAGCCCCCAGAAGGGCTCATAAAGAAGACAGCCTTTGGTACAAGAACTGCACACTTTAGATGAGGCCTCAGGTCAGCCTTGTTGTGCCCTACAAGAAAACAATAGCATCCTAAAAACCAGTTGTTACTATTGCATGAAGGGTACAGGAGAAAATTGTATTTGACCTTTACCTTTGCATGCAGATCTTGACAAAATATGATCACTCTCATTGCAGGTTTCTTTTATCTGTTTGTTAAAGCCTTCCTCTGCTGTGCTATTGCAGTTAATGATTTTACAGTGCTTTCCCTAGCAAGCACCAGTTAATCATAAGATGCTTAGATTTTTTTCCTTAAGTCTGAGTACAGAAATTTAATAGGGGTTTCAGTGCTTCAAGGAAGAAAAGTTAAGTAGTCTGCTAGCTGAGCTTCCTCATTATATTACCTTATGCTTAGCTGCTCAGATGAAATGAATAATAATTTTCTTCCTTGGCAGGATTAGCTCTACAGAAGCACCATAAGCATCCAGTCAGGCAATTCTGCGTGTTGAACTGTTTTTAATACATCCATTTGAATACCAGTTTAATGTGGTTTACTGTGATTCTGCCATCGCACATAAAATGGCATATCTTTTATCAATTCTTTTTAAAATTAATTTTGAGCTCGCTATGTGTTAGGGTATATATATGTAACTAATGATTCGTGGAGGTGTACATCTCTGTTGCACAATACGCATCAGTTGTTTGAATAATTAGATAGAGGCACTGAATGTGGACTATGAAATAGAAATATTCAAGCGGAAATCCTAATCTGCCACAATAATTTAATGAAAAGGTTTGTCATTGCCTCTTGTAAATCTTGAACAGTTGTCTTGCAAAGCCACAACACCATAAAATTTAGCTTAGTGAAGTAGAGGTGCTTTTCTAATATTCTACATGGAAATAAGCATTTCAGAAATAATATATAAAAAAGCACTGAAATTTCAGTAATGGAGATGAATTTCTTCTGAAATGTGTGGTGTTTTAAGTAGAGGGTTAAAGAGATCTAGGAACTAGGTCATAAGATGGGAAAGGTCTGAATGCTTTGTCATTGGCAGTGCAGAAGACTTTAATGTATATTAAAATAATGAGGAAAAAAAAGTAATAGTTCCTCTTATTCCGCGCACCTGTCACAATGTATTTCCTATCTCTCAGTTACATGGCTTTCCTGAGAGTGAATTTTTCAAGATTTTTCTAGATATTTTTCCTCTAATGGTTCATTCTCACATTTTGGCTTTAGATAAGCTAAAGTACTTTGGATCCCAGTACGGAGTTGTACTTTTCTGTGGTGCACAGCCCTGTGCTGCAGGACATGGCCCTGTCTTTGTTGTTGGTACAAGCTGACTCTGTAGCTGTTTTCTATTTTCCATTTTAAGAGATTACATCTTGTGCAAGATCATGATAAAATTCCTTTGGACTTGAGACAAAGGGAAGTGTTTGTCATTTCTTAACTTCTTAGTGCATTATTGCGGGCCCATCTCGTCTCATGGCATCCTGTGATGGGATGGTGAAGATCAAACATTACTTGTCAGAGTGACGTGACAAACCAGTGTTAAATTACTGAGTCTTGCAGTTAGTGGTGGAGAAGGCCTTTGAGTCATCAATTTGGAAACCTAAGGGTGTTAAAAGAAGGCATTCCTTGCCAGGGAAAACTGAAATAAATCACTTTGTAGACTCAGCTGGCTTTTGTGAGATGTTGATTTGCTTTTCTGCCTTTCCCCCTCCCCCTGCTCCCCGCTTATATCATGATTTATTTAATTTGTCAGTATTTTACCATTCTCAGATGAGCCTAAGTAAATTATCATGATAATAACAGTGTGATTGCTTTCCAAGATTCTAATGGCTGCCATCTCTGGTTTCCTTTTCTGTGATCAAAAGTCATGGTGGAAGGAGCTAAGTTAATAAATTAGAGGATTTATAGGTGCTGGGAAGAATTTAGGTTTGTCTTTCTTGAATGCTTTTGAGAGCTAGGTAGGGTTTCCAGTGTCTGTTGGAGAATGGCAAGGGTTGTACATTTTAGATGTGGGGTTTGTATGGTGTGTTTAGAGTTGTTCTTCTATATTTGGCTGCGTTAACACGGTATAATTTTGCTTTCTGTGAACTTCACTGAATATTTACTGGTTTTGCTGAGTCTTCTTGTCATTAAACTCACTTGGAAGGAGATTTGGGAGAAATGACTGCATGAAGTACGCAGAGAAAAGCAAAGGGAGTTACGGTTTTATTTTCTGTTTGTTTCTTTCTATTTTTGTGTGTGATTGTGAAAGAATTTAAGATATTCCCCTGGGCTGGGAAAGCATTTTGCTTCTCTGAATGGGAGCAGTTGCTTGGAATCAGTGAGGGCTCTGTCATTGATACCAGCTGGAGCATTAGTCAACTTGTTGCAAGATTTGCCAACAAAACCTGGCCATGGTAAAATAAAATTTATATCTCCAAATATTTCAGGTCTAAGACTTGTCACATATATTTTTCAGTTCATACTGTTCATTTTTTGCTACTGTATGGGAACTAAAGATTCACTTGCAATTTTTTTCAAAAATGCTGTAGCTTGATTATATATCTCTTCTTTGGGATGATATATTAAACTAATTTCTGAAAAAGCCAAAGCATTTAATTTTTTTTAAAATTAGTATTTTATCATGGTTGTGAAACAAACTAAACTGTAGATAAATAATTCAATTTTTCACATTGGAGATAATACTACTACACTGTATCTCAAACACATCCAGTATTTATCTGGAAGTTAGTTTTTTCCTAAGATAAGAATGAAATTGTATTCACACTTAGAATTTTAAACCTGTAAAACAAATTAGGTATTACCTTATATATTTTATTACTTATGTTATTTTAGAAAGGATTCAGGTAATTGCAGATTTAAAAACTACAAACTAGGAAGTTTTATTCAGTTCGGTTTTAATGTCTTTGCTTTATTATATTTCTGTTATTATTGTAAGAGGGAGAACAGAAATATTTTTACAACCTAGCAGTACTTCAGTGGTGTGTAGATTAATCTTTTTGTGTCGATCTGAACTTACTTTGAGTGTCATATTTCAGCAATTGTCTCAGTTTCTTATCATGGTTACATACGTTGGATGTGTTCCAGTTAACCAGTAGGCCAATCAAAATGCTTGAGTTAATATTCACTGTTAGCAACTCAGTACCAAATGCAAACTATCCAGTGGTTAGCCCTTAATTTTCCTCTGCTTTTATATACTCACATAGTAGAAATCATTAGAGGCACAAGGAAATAAGGAAGACAAGCTCTGACCACTCTTCGCTTGTCAACCAGGTTCTTTTGTGCAAAGTTCTTTTGTGCAAAGCTGCTTTCTATCTTGTCAGGGCCCGCTCTGTGTTGGTGCATGGTGTAATTTTGGAAGTAGGAAAACAGGTCCATTTTTGCTTCCTCCCTCTGGCTTGCACTCATTTGGTAGAATAAGGGTGGAGCATGTTCTCATGGCTTAGATGCCTAAACACAATAAACAAAATCTGAGTGTCAGTCTGACAAATGTAATCTGTAACAGGGCAGGTGTTGGGCAGTGCAGGTTATAATTTTCCAGTTTGGGATGTCTCTGACATCCAATTTAGTCACCGTAAATGGAAAACATCTCAGAAGGTCTCCTGTGAATGTTTCTTGTGGGTTGTTTTAAGTATTTCTGTTCTGAGCCTGTTCTAGTTTTAGGCAACTTCTCTACCCGCTTTACAGTAACTTTAGGTGCTGTGCTTTCTGCTCCAAGGAGCTGGGTTCTCAGCATCTGTTGCCTTGTTCAGTGTCACAACCTTTAAGCGTCTCTTGTATCTTGCCACAAGTGACTGGATCACTCTGCATAATTTACTTGACATATTTAGCTTGGTTTTTTCTGGTTTAATGTTTGTGAAGAGAGTTCTTGTTAAATGAGTTATCTGAATAGCCCCAAAGAATGGCTTTGTCAAGTATTTTTAAAATCTTAGTCCTAATTGCATGAAATTCATACCTCAGATTCAAAATGTGTGCTATTTCATCAAGTTGATCTCACTCCTTTTGTCATGGCTTTCATTCCTTTTCCTGTGTTGAAGTACTTCCCATGATTGCAAGCTGAAGATCACAATCTAGCACAGTGTATTTCCTGTGAGATTTGACTGACTCTTCATGAGAGTAAATGAATCTTTCTCTCTAGTAGGACAATTTAGTGCCCATTATTCCTCACAAAAATATGTCACCTGTTTGTTTGAACATATAGCTGGATATATTTTTTTTCTTTACAATTATGTCAATGTGCAAGCGCATACGTAGAGCTATCAAAGGAAAATAAATGTATTTAAAATCCAGTTGTTGCCATTGTGACTGGAAAGTAAGGCAGAGCTGACTGGCAGACTAATAACCTGATGTGACAAGAATTATTGTGCTTTTTAGATACTGACAGATTATACTGGATAGCTATTTATGTGAATAAACTTTGACTACCTTAGATCAGGTTCGTTCATGTGTTTGGTTTTTTTGTTTCCTAAACTCCTGTTTAGAGTTATGGTATCTCCTAATCTGTGTAAATGCAAAGGTTATAGTTACAAGGTGATAACAGAAAACAGATCATGCAGGCACCTTGTTAGACCCTTCTGTTGCTGGGTGTACTGAAATGTTGTGCTTTGCATTTTAAAATCTTGACTTTCAGATGATTTTTCACTGGCACTCTTCACATTGCTTATTTTTTTGTTTTGAATATAAGCAAGGTTTAAGAATAGATCCAAAACAGGAGCCATTAAGTGTCCTCATTTTCTAATCCTAGGGTGGGCTGAAGTATAAGAGGATCTCTGAGATTCATTTAGGTTAGGGAGTAGAGGGATAAGCAGAAACATTCTTTTGTATAAAGGGAAGCATGAGAAGAGTGTAGTGTTAAGACAGAGTTTCTTAAAGAAGAAATAATTTTAAAAATGCACGCACAGTTACTGCTTCTCTTGTCCTCTAAAGCTCAACCCAAACCAGATAAAGCCCTGAGGGAATGAAAAACCTTCCAGGAACAAATGCCAGGAGTAATGGTATTATCTAAGCAGTCCCTGTTTTGAGTGTAATAGGCAACCCAAGCTTCTCAAAATGTCTGAATCCACGCCCAAGGGAGAGGCAAAGGTGAGTGGTGGGGTTAGCAAGTGAAGGGAAGAAGGTTGTGTTTAAAAGAAGGTGCCTTCCTGGGAAGGCTGCTCTCCAGCTGTGTCCCATCTCTTTGTGGAGGTGGCAGCTGTGTACACGTCATCCCTGTCCTCCTGCATGCGCCAAGGTTTTTGTGGAAATCAAATCTAAGCACAAACGCTGAAGTGGTCCAGGACTGACCGCAAATGGCCTCTGGCCTGCTTATCTGCACATAACACGTGCATCTCAGAGCAAACCTGAATGGTCACCAGTTAGGATACAGTTCCTATGTCACCTACAGAATGCATTTGGTCTATTTTTATGATTTATTTCCATCTTTGGTAGCAGATTAAATGTATTGCTGTGAACAGTCTGGAAAAAAATGTTTAAAAGAAGGTAATTAGCAGGTCTACTGCAGGTAAACTATTAAGCTGGCAGCGGGCAAAATATCTTACTTTATAATGGAGACTAAACTTCATTCAGAAGAGTTTGCTCTATGCAAAAGCCACCATGTATTTTGTGCTGTAGCTTTTCCAAAAAAAGTTAGAGTAATGCTGTTTCGTAATGCTGTTTCATAGTGCTGTCTATGAAAGTCTTTCAGAAACAACAGAATTTGTGAAGTTGGTATGTTTAGTTGTGACAGATCCTAGCAGGATTGGCATTAATTGAAACATGTTTGGAACAGAAGTGTTTAACACTGGTAACCACAAGAAAATGTTTTGATGAACAAGTAACCTAGGTAAGAAAGGTTGATTATAGTAGTAAAGTTACTTGTTATATGATATTAGTGAAAATGGTGTTTAATTTGTAGATCTCTTCCTAGTCTTCATAGTCTGGCTTTAGAAACATGTTACATGCAAGTATTATGTGCAAACTCCTTGTTTTTAGTATCAGCCAGCTTTGTACCTTCCATATTACTAGCATTTTCTCCAAAAGAGAGTTGTCGTGATTGCAAAATCAATTGCAGAAAAGTTTGATGTAAAAATCTCTTCCAGAAAGCTGATGTAAAAATCCCTCTAATTTTCTAAAATATTACTAAAATTAGATGTTGAAATAAAAGGATAAAATGTATATTACATTTGCTAGAGGTAATGTTTTCCAAAGTGCCTGGAAGTACAAAACACAATAAATGTTTCTGCTTCAAACACTTGAGCTGCTAGATTTCACTGCACATGGTGAAGTGTACAGTGAACACATAGCCTAGATGACAGCTGACTGTAATTCTTCAATTAAGAAATTTTTGAGAGTGTATTATTAGGGTGTATACTAAGCTGAATGTGTGTTGTGGCTGAATGGGAAGTTTCAAATGAATCCAAGCTTCTAGGTATGTGGAAATTCTGTTTACTACCCTACTTGAGTGCTTTTGGAAATAGAAGATCCATTTTCAAAGTTTCTAAAGTTTGTTTTTCCAGTCAGTCTTATTGATACTTTTTGGAATTTGATCCATAAAAAGGCAAACTTCTAAAGAAAGAATAGGATTTTAAAAATGCTGTCTTCTGCTATCTTTATTGTGGGCAAGGAGTTAGAATAATTGTTAGATTTTTACCTGGGATCTCTCTTTTTTTAGGCACCAAAAGACATATCAGGTTGTGCTAACCCAGAGGAGACTTTGTGTCTCAGCCACTTAACCTTTGCTCTTGAACTGTTCATGCTTATGGGTACAGTGTTCAAGAGGAGCAGTGTCTGTCACTGTGCTCCACACTCCTTGGAGGGCTTTTGTCTGGATTCTGAAAACAAAAGCCTGTGCAATTGAAGATAGGACATATTCAGTAGAGATTTTTGGTTTGAGTTCATTCATGCCCCAGGTGGGAAGTGACTCCAGCATGCCATAAGGCACGGTGCTTAGAGGCAGTTGTGTGGCATCTTGCTCGGTGTTTTGAGTGATCTCTTCATGTGACAGTGAGATTGCTGTCTGTAAATGTACTCCGAGCATGAGAGAGGGGGTGGTGATTGCCCACTGCACCAGAAATACCAATTCCTTAATAAAGGATGCATCTCAAGAAAGACTGCAGAATATACCAAGCAGTCTCTTCAGTGAAGGCTTACATTATATATTAGATTTGAAAACAATGGTTTGGGTTGGAAGGGACCTTAAAGGTCATCTGGCTCCAACCTTCCTGCTCTGGGCGGGGACACCTTCCACTAGACCAGGGCCCCATCCAGCCAGGCCTTGAACACTTCCAGGGATGGCACAGCCACAGCTTCTCTGGGGAACCTGTGCCAGTGTCCCACCAGTCTCACAGTGATGATTTTCTTCCTCATATCTAACCTAAACCTACTCTCTTTCAGTTTGAAGCCATTCCCCCATGTCCTGTCATGGCCTGCCCTTCTAGAAAGTCCCTCTCTGGCTTTCTTTTAGGCTCCCTTTAACTACTGGAAGGCTGCTATTAGGTCTTCCTGGAGCCTTCTTGTCTCCACATTGAATAACCCCAGCTCTCTCAGCTTGTCTTTGCAGGAGAATTGCCCCAGCCCTATACAACTTTCCTCAAAGTACGATAGATAATATAATGTCTGTGGACTTTTTTTTATTTCCCCATTTTTATATAGTGACATAATTTAAGATTAGCTGTCAGATCACATTCAATTCTCTGAACTATTCTGTAGTTTAGATGAAAACAAATCTTCACACAGAAGAAAGTGAGAAGAGCATTTATGCCAGTCAAGTTTGTAGACATTTTTCTTTCTCTCCCAAATTTTCTTCCCCCTTTTCTCTCCCCATTGCTGGTAACAATTGCATCAGTCTTACGAGAGCTATCAACTTAAGCTTCATGCACCCCAGTGAAGTTGTTTTTATGCAAATATGGTTCAGTTGCTTTAGTTTCTCGTTTGAGAGAATTTTTAGTAGGAAACCTGATAAATCAAAACTGGAAAGTGAGTGGGTAAAGCAACATAAAAAACCAGAGTTCCTTCTTGAATTATGGCCTTGGGGATTAATTTTTTTTTCAGTTTAAAGGACATTGATTAAGTTTTGAGTAACGTAATTTTGTTAAGCATAGCTTAAACGAAGTCTGAAATGCTTTAGGATCACCAGCTATACTGGCATGCTTTGACTGAAGTACAGGCAACTGGACAGACTCCCCCTATAGCTCCTCCTGTGCATTTTCTTTGAAGCCAAGCAGTGCCCTCAGGGTTACCCCTGATGAATTTGGAACATTGCGTTTGTTCAGCAGGGGGGTGCGTTCATTTGCATCTCTCTGCTTACTCGAGAGATTTGCATGTTCCCTAAAAGCATTTGTCTTAACAGCACGGTGGCAAACAGCTTCTGTCACTGCGGAGAGAAACCAGATACCAAAATGTGATTTCAGCAAACAGAGCAGTGGGGCCACAGGGACAGACTCTGAGAACATGGGGAAAAGACCTGCTAGCTGGCACCATCAGATCATTTACAAATTGTTTAAGGCTGACTCTTTACAACAATTTTTATGTGTCCATGGGATTACACTTTCTGACAAAGATGGTTTTAACAACATGTAGAAAGACAGTGAACTTCAACATATTCTGGAAAATAACCACCAACACTTGGTGCAGTTCTAACAAGGAGCTTCCAGTGGTTTCTTCTCCAGCTTCACACCCATTTAAAGCTAAGCTTTCATTTTTCATAGCTGTGTTTGTGAAATCTTTCATTTCTGCCCATGAGACTGTAATGGGCTCATGTGGATACTGGAATGCTGCTAGCAGGAGAATTTCTCAGCTTCTTGCATTAATTCTGTGAGAATTTTTCCTTTACCATGCATTATGGAAACAGTAAGATAGGTTTTCTAAATAACTTTCACATCTGGTGTTTTTGTTAAGTTCTGTTTTTAGTATGTTGAACAAATAGACTGAAGTGGTTGTCTAGGGCTTTAGCCAATCACCCCAGGACAAGTACGGACACTGTCCAATGGTTTTATGGAACTAGGATATGGAAATGGTATTGTAAATTAATAAATAATTCATTCTCTCGCTAAACTTCCGTGTTGTTGCATCTCTGAATCCCTGCTAATACAGCGACAGGCTCAGGTATCTCATTCTGCACCTTTGAAGAATACAAATCTTAACTCTTATGCATGTGGGTCAGCAGTACTTAATGCTGAATTGATGGCTGACTTCTTACTATTGTAAGTTTCAGCTACAGAAAGGTATAGAAAATACAGTTAACAGTGAAAATAAACTTTTCAAGTTCTTAGTGGGTGGTACTTCTTAATTAGGTTGAAGAAAGAGTCTGAGAATCACATAGTAAATAGGCTCTGTCACTTGATATTGCCAATCGCGCAGTGTTAAAGTCTGTGTCAGCAACATGATGGACCTTCACATCACTAAATGGCTTTGTCTGTTGAGCATGGGAGGAATTGTTGCTGTGCATGTGAGTAGTGTTCAGATTTGGCCTCTGCATCTGGAGAAGTTTCAGTAAAGATGGTATTGAAATGGGCACTGGCTGGCCTAACGCTCAGACCTGTTTTCCAGTAAAAGCATTTGCAAGGCTATAGAGATGGAGAAATCCCTTTTTCTTATATCTTTATGCCTGTTTAAATCCAGAATCTTAGTATTTCGTATTCTTCCTGACAAAAATAACATCACTCACTGTTATTTTGTGCCTGTCAGTTTTAAAAGCAGAAACAGCAGGGTGGACAGCACAGAGGTGAAGACAGATGAGAAGAGTCTAACATTTAATTGAGACTGAGCACTCTCGATTTTAACCAGTAACCTGGCAGGTTGTTTACTTCTTTTTCTGTTTCTGTTCTGCATTAAAAGTTAGTATAAATTTAAATTTGCCTTTGTTTGCCTTCATTGCATGTACTTAGACTGAGAGCTCATAAGTGATGTTTTCCTGTAACTTAACACAATTTTGTAACTTCCATATGATGAGCTGATATGTAGCTTGATTTGTACAGTGATCTCAAATTTATTTTCACTTTAAGAACTCCAGTTTGGCTACTCAAGTTAGCTAAATCTCATTGTTTTCTACAACAGTCTATGTTCTTCATAGTCAACTTGTAGCGTTTGAATAAACAGTTCAGAAAGCCTGAGTATAATGCAATTGCATTATTACGCTTTGGTTACTTGGCAGTTTAAAACTATTTTCTTCCAATTTGGAATTAAAGCCTTTATTGGCAGATATGGAACTAAGTATAAGCTGGATATCCTCAAAGTATTTTGCTTCTGTTTCAAACTTTTAATGGTTTCTCTTGGCCTTTTTAAAAATAAAATGCTATTTTAGTTACAAGATTTCCTTCCAACTGAAAATTGCATATTTTTAAAAATTATAAAGACTAGCTATTTCTATTTTTTTCAAAGGATTTCCAAAAAAATTTGCTCGGAGTTGTAACTCTTCTTCCATTTGATTGAATCCATTTTGCATTCGAGTAACATTACAGCAGTTTCTTTGCTCTTTCATTTTTATCTTCTTAATGAAGGCTGAGGAGGTAAATTGAGTAGGCAAAGAATGTTTTCCTTGCAGTAGCTTTACAGTTGCAGCAAACAGCCAAATGTTTGGCTCCTCTGTATGTTTAAAATGCCTAGATTTCATGTTCCACCTCGGAATGTGTGTGTGTGTAGGCCTATCCATCTCTGCACACTTACTTGGTTACACTGTCCCTTTCTGGGTATTGTAGTGGCTGCAGGAGTTTTTCCTTGAGTCCCTGGCCCCAGAGCAATTCCCCTTCTCTCCTTGCATTAACCTGCTCCGTTATTTGTGGTTACCTGCAATAGCAATGGAAGAAATCATCACGTGCTTCTGTGGTGCTGTTAGAGCTGCAGCAGCTCCCCTGCTTACTATATTTTTTGTTGTTCGAGGAACTTGTGGACATCTCATAGAGAAATGAAGAAATTTTAAACTTTGCACAAATTATTTCATTTACTGGACTTTCCTTTGACTTGTGAATCTGGGAAGTGATTACACAGTAACCTTGGAGAGGCCTTCTAGGATGAATCCCATGATGTATTAATAGATTATTTCAAGTTGCTGAAGGAAGAACTGGCATGTCTCACTGGAGACACAAATACCCTTTTTTCTTTGTGATCAGGTGTCATCTCCTGAAGTTGCAATGTCTGTTAATAACTCCCTGACTCAACAAACTAAAATCTTCCTCTGTTCCCTGTTTCTGGACGACTCAATATTTCCACTTTATTAATAAAGTCCACTGCTTGAACGTTTTATTCTATATTATCCTCTAAAGAGAACAGCTCTGCATAACACAAACATCTATATTGGATTAATTTGTGAAGCCTATTAATAGCTCTGGACTGAGACCAGACCCAGTGGTAATCAATTGCTTTGGGATAATATTAAGTTTGTGACTAACTCTAAATCACATCACATGGTGTTTCAACTGCCTTAGCAAATGAAATATTGAATTTAACATTCTTTACAGCAATGGAAGTGTGAGGCATCTTTTGGTGAATTCAGCATTATGTGACAACATATGAGCCCTAGTCAAGAGACAGTTTTCTTCTTAAGATTTTTGATTTTTAATTTTTTAAAAAAAATTAAATATATTACTACTCAGCACTCTGTTTCTTACTGCTATGTCTTCTCTCCCAGTATAATTTTTCTCGGACAGACTAGTTTGTAAGATCTGGTAGGGTTTATTAGCAGTGGAGCTGCTGACGAATAGACTTCACCTGAACACGGGTTTGACACGTTGATTACATTTAAAATTTTATATTTTCTCTGCAGAAGAAAAATACTGAATGTTTTGGGGTTTTTTTTATTTCTACTTAGTACTCAAAGTTCAGAGTGATAATAAATAAGTTTACAGAATTTCATGCTATAAGGAGATAATTGTTGAAATTAATTTGTAGAATTAAAAACCTAGTTGTACTGAATCATTGTTTTTCATACTAGAACTTCACTTGCTCTTATTTCACTTTGGCATTTGACATGGAAGATTTCACAGCTCTGCTCAAAGACTGCAGCTGCCAAAACTCACTTTCCAGACGTGCATGTTGTTTGCCCCTAAATTCTGCTGACTGGCATAGAAGGGCATCGTCTGTCCTATTTAAGTATTATGGGTCTTCTGTGTTCTGAATGTGTAGGAAGTCTACCTAGACTGGTTTATTTTGGTCAATAGCCCAGAAATCCTGGCCATGTTACCTTCCTCACCCAAACACACATACCACTCAGAAATGCAGTTTTCAGTAGGAAAAAAGGAGTTACGTGCATTTGGTCAAGGTGGATTGATGTACAAGATGGGAAACAGAACAAAAATCCCTGCTTGCTGAGGGTTTTTTTCCACTCTTCTATTACTCTTTCCCATAGAAGCCAGCACAAGTTGTGCAGAATTTTTTGTAAAAAGAAAGGAAGTCTTTGCAAGTTATGATTAAAGTCTCAAACAGAGGGAAGTATTATAAAATTTATAAAATAGCTGTCAAGTGAATATTTAATTCAGTAGAAATAATGTCAAAATCTTATTGTATTCAGTAGAGCCAGACTTCTAAACACTTTATAAAAACTTTTGAATGAAATTTTTGGCTTGTATTCAAAGAAATTGATTTAATATATATACACTTGAGTTCATGTATATATTTAAAATAGATTTAAAAACTGAATTACGAATGCCAAGTACATATTAATTTCCTCTATAGTATACTGTTAGTGATACCACAGAAATGCGTTTTTATCATGAATCTGTTTTCTGGATTTCCTCCCTGTTCCTGGAACCAAGTCATAGTACCAAGCCATCAGTCAGCCAAGAAAAGTCTTAGGAGGATTATTCCCACAGAAGAGCTGCTGTTGCTTAATCCACCAGACACAGCCCACTGTCAGAAAATCCCTTCATGTGTTTTTTCTTTTGTTAAGGTATAAAGAAAACCAAGGAATGAAGGTACAAAAAAAGATGAAGTTAGCAAGCTCTTTTTTTTTTTTCCCTTAAGGCTTCAGTAATTGTTATTATTGTTAATTCATTATTACAGAAGATTCTATAATTTCTTGAAGCAGGGATTGTCTTCATGTATGCTGAGATCAGCCACAGCAGTCTTTTAGTTGACACACCACCAGCAGTAGCAGTAATTATGACTTAATTAAGTAATTTTTAATTAATATGTTTATTGCAGTGTTTGTACTATTCAGTGTTATTACACACATGCACATTACTGTCCAAATTTATTAAGAAGCAAATTTGAGGGGGGGAAAAGGGGACACATTAATGTTCTATTATGAAGAAATTGAAACAACATCACTGAGAAAATATTTTACTAAAAATTTAGATGTAATGTCTCTTGGGGAGGATTAGTTGGTAAATGTGACTTCGCATCTCCCTCTGGCCTTTGCCCTGAGCCTTCAGTTAGCTATTGTTAAATTTAGATTTAAAGAATTTGCAGTTTGCTAAAAAATGGCAGCATTTGTCTTTGTCAACTGGTAGACATAGACAAGCTTATTTCGTAAATGAATTATTTATTACATTTATGTGAAGGGCAAAAGTTCAATTAAATTAGTTGGAAGGTCTTTCCACTGTTCATTCATTTGAACTAGATCATATGAGAGAAATAAAGTTGTGAGATGTAAGATGCATTAGGCTACAGCAACATAAAGTAAAATAGTGCCTTACTTCTTATTTTACGTAGAGGCTTTTTTTGGGCATGGTGGTTCACAGGTTAATGTTGAACAAAAAGAGAATATCTGGATGATAAAGCACAAGAGAACGAGTATGACTTCAGTTCCACTGTAGAGGTGGGAGGAAATAATTCTCTTGGAATATTGAAGTTACCCACACAGAAGAAAAAGTAAAAATTAATACATAAATCAGACACAAGCAAGAAAACCTATTATGACTGACTATTAAAAGAGATGGGGAACATATTTGAAAGTAATGGCATGCAGAATAGAACTTACTCTGACATACCATATTAAACATGGTGCTTTGCCTAAACTAGAAATGATACATCACCCACTATTTATGAAATAATAGTAGACATGCTTGAAATAGTCAGGAATGGTAGGATGTTTATATAGGCAGTATGCTGTTTGAAATGAGGAAAAGTCAATGCTGTAATGGATTATGTAAATAAAGAAATATAGATAGTATTTGAATATAGAGGGGATCTAAATCAGCCTAACAGTCGTAAAACGGCATTGATTTTCTTTGCAAAAAGACAAGTTTGCAAAGTAATTCTTTGTTTGCTAGATACGGTGGCTCTTGAGGTCAGATAGTTGTGTGGATTGTTCTTATATCAACTGATGTGCAATGAAGTAGTAAAATTTATACCCCCATTTTTATTTTTAGCAGTGTACGTAATGGCATTGGTACTTTACTCCTTATATAACAAGTTCTTTTATAAATGCAAGGATGGAGGAAATGATTGTTGTATATTAATAAAGTGAGACTGATTACCTCATCAAAGTTGCTTTTGACAAACTGGTTTTCACTTAAAAGCTATCATGAGAAGAATTGATGTTATCCATTTCTGCTTTCTGACTGGCCAGCTTTCCTTCACAGTTACTCTCCTGTAATGCTGAACTTCTTGAAGGTTTTGGAATCCAATGTCAATACCGACAGTATCCTTCTCAAAAATTTGATACAGAACTTGATTTTTGGGGTCAGGTTGGTGGTCACTGTTAAGTTGGTGATTAATAGGTGTTAGGATCCAGTTATTATTAAGGTTCTTTGGAAATTCCTCTGCCGGAATTAAGGTGCCAACGAGACCATATGCCAGTCAGTAGTAAGGGTTTTATTTGATGGTAAATACGAGAGAGAGAGAGAGAAAGAAGTAGAAAATAGGTGGGGGGGACAGAAAGAGAGTGACAGGGACAGAATAAGGAAAATATCACCACTCCGTGGATCCCAACGATGTTCTGTTGTTCCTCTCCAGCTGGTCTTCTTGGTGGTGGAGGTCCCCCCGAAAAGCATAGAATCTGATGGGTTTATATACCCCCAAGCCAGGTGGCAATGTGCAGGCATGTTCCCCATGGGGACAGGGGCAGTCTCTCACAGCAGACTCTGGGTCTGTTGCATCGTGGGCAGTCCTATGGTGCCAGGCCTTTCACGTGAGAGTCCCGTGGATGTGGCCTGTGGGGCTGGGGGTGCCACAGCTGGGCCGGTTGGTGTAAGGGAGGATGGGTGTTCAGTGCCTCTGACCAGAGGTTCTGCCACACACCCAAAACCTCCTCCTGCTCCCCTCAGTTGAAGGGGGGGCTGTGTAAACCTGGCTTCTGTGAGCTGTGATCTCCCCGCACCCCAAACTCAGCCGGGGATGACTGAACAATGGGTTCCCCTTTGTCTAATCAGCAGTTTGACTTTCAGTTCAAAGTCCCAGTCTTCAGGGAGGCTTCTTTGGTTGTAGCTTCTTTATAATGAGCAAAACCTTGTATCAGCGTTTGAAGCATGAACTGTTTTCAGTCTCTGACAATAGGTTATGCTGGAGTAGAACTGTGCACATGTATGGGGGAGATGAGATGGAGTTGGGCTGTGGGCTGTGCCTGCAGAAGCACAAAGGAGCACACGGCAGCACAAAGGAGGACATGGCGGCTCAGAGAAACTTGTCTCCACAGACCCTGGGAGGAGGAGCCTGCCAGAAGCTGACAGGCGGGTCACCCAATACAGAGACATTCAAAGGGTGTGCTGCTGACATTGCAGTGTGTGATAGGTTGTGTAAGAAGTGTATAAAACCAGCTTGTTTGTGTGAATAAAGTGATTCAGTCTCCCTGCTGCAGTGGGTCCGTGTTTCAATCGCCGACACGCATGTGTATCCGTACTGCAGGGAAGCCACGGTTCTCTCTGGAATGGTTGCACACCTGTATCTTGCCATGGATTTATAGATGTCTGAGACTCATACCTGTGAGGGGAATTCCTGGCAGGCGCACACACGGTATTGTACTCCCGCAGTCATATGAGGTCCTCTAGGTTCGTGTTTGGTTGTCACAGTTTACAAAAGGCCATTTATAACCCTACGCTGCTGAGAGCTTAATGATCCCCTACTACTTGTAATATTAGGAACTTTCAGCCTAGATTAATTTGCAGCTTCCAGTTCTCTTTGCTGAGGAGTAAACCCTTGAGGCTTTAGTTGCACTGCAAGAAATTAAAACTATACTTATGTTGTTGTGCTGTCAGTTTGCTTTCTTTTATCTAAGTAGTGAAAGACAGGCCTTGAGTACAGACTAGAATGTAAAATTCCCAATGCACTAGAGTGAGACCAAATACAAATGTGAGTCATTGGCTTGAGGGGAATTTGCCAAAATTGCAAATAAGATCTGCTAGAAATGAAGTATTTCCTGTTGGAAAGATCTGTAGCTTTTTGCAGATGTCAGACGGCTGCAAGCACTGAATGTACTGGGATTCAATCAAAATATCTTAATAAATATGTCTTAGAGCGAAGGAAATTGTGAGAAGAATGAACTTCCCTTACTATTTTAGTTCTCATAAAACTATCTGTCTAACTAAATATCCATAGGAGGGCACACTTCCTGTTTATATTTCTAGATCTTATGTAGAACTAAGAAGTTAGTTTTATGAAGCATGGTAAGGCTTTAATTGTATAAATAGGTCAGTTAACATAATTTTCAGTCAAAAGTCTTGGTTAGATCTTGTAGGTCAAGAGGCAGCTGTTCTATTTTTTTTTTAATGCTATCCTGTCTCTCCTCTTTCAGAAAAAAAAAAAAAAGATAGAAAAATCTTTGCTAGATCAAGCCTTTTTGGAGATTTCTCACACACGCCCTGTACTCTCTATGTGCATACACAAGATTACTGAATATTGATGAGATTTTGTGTTAAAGATTATGATCTCAAACTACAGCAGAGTTTAATTCCTGGTCAGAAACCTGGAATCTGACCTGTTTTTCTTCCAGTGTATATAGATTTTTGTTTTATTTTGTTACTGCTCATGCCAGTATAAACCCCTGATACCTTGAGTTTCATTCTTCTGTATTCGGTGTAAATAAGCCAAGGCCAAGAGTAGAACTCATGAAAAATGTGAATTCTGATCATACAGTAAAGACAGTAAATCATAGATTCTCCTAGCTAGTTGGGATCAGCAGGTCGTCATGTCTGACCTCTTCCTTAAAATAAACACAAGAATTTCATTCAAGTGCTCTTTTACTAAGAATATTATGGCGAGGTGTACTTATAACCAACTTTAATGTATTTGCTACTCCAATCAAAGTGGATCTAGTCAGTTTTCCTTATGAAAGGAAGTTGTATGTGAAACAGGTAGGAGTTTATTTCAACCATCACAAAACTTAAGACTGGGATAAAATGTACACTGTAAAGGGCCTGAAGAAGGCAAGATAATTAGCAATACCCTGGTTGGGGCAGAAACTGTTGGTTGAGGTCACAGATAGGTAGTAACAGCACCAAGGGTCATAATTTTTGAAGCTTGGAATTAAAAAAAACCCTGGTTTCAGATGTAGCTTGTGTGTTTCATATTTTAGAAGCAATGATTCATGTTTTAGAAGCAATCATTAATGAAATTAGGATAAGCATCTAATTGCCTTAAATTATAGAACATAGGAAAATTGTTTACTTCAAATAGCTTCTAAATTTTCCCTGGGGTTTCTTACAGCCTCTGTTCTGGGAATCTTGAAGATCAGGTCCTCTATTTTGTGTGGTTTGAAATGAAAAGAATAGAGAGTAAAAGTGTTCTTGAATTTTATTGTAGTGGGTCTGACACTGAGGATTCTCCTTCCCAGCCCCCCAGACACTTTTTCACCATTTCATGGGCAAAGTGCTCCAGCCTCAGTTATTAATTCTTTTCTGGCTTGAGCCCTGTGCACTTAGCAAATGTGCCCTAATGCAGTATTTTCATTCTGTTTCACTCATGCCTCCCTTCATCCCGTTTCCTGCCTATTCCAAAGAAAGGCTGGAGAACACACTTTTCGGAGTCTGATGGCAAAATGGTGTGATGGCTTGATTCCTCTGTTGACATCAACATAACAGCTATGGAATTTTCAAACTTTTTTGATAAGAAGGAGCATTAGGAGCTTAAGGATATTAAAAACTTACAAGGTTATCTTTTCATCAGTGATTAAATCCAAAGAAACCTTGTGTCTTGTGGAAAATAAAAAGTAAACAAAAGAGATGATATGGAGAAACCCTCATACTAAAAGTGCTTCTGCAACTTTTCTATTTCTATATTTACTTCCCAGACTGAATTACTGCATGAATGTAGTTCTGACTCCAGGTGACCCGATTTGAGTTGCCTCTCTGTGTCAGTGTCATTTAGCATATCCTTGACTACTCTCAGTAGCTCTCTCTTCTGTACAGATCCAAAGATAAGGGCTTCACAGCGTAAATTCATTCCCTCATGTGTCAACAATTTAATTTTGAAGCACAAGTCTTTCATCCTCCTATTTTTCAAAATTCTGCTACCAGCTAGAACTTATTTACTATGCTGACAGATGCTCTGGAAATAAGAGAAGTAGCAAGAACTGTTTAGATCCTTAGTTCTGGTGTGCTTCCATTCAAATTTAGAAATTTTTTTTCCTCTATATGATCAGTGATTCATATTTCTGGAGGCAGTAAGGGGACTAGGCATCTGACTCCAAAGGAAAACACCACAGGTTGGATGCAGAAGGCTAGAAAATTAGAGTCCCTGTGAATTATACTTTGTTACTCAATTTCAAGTTGATACTGTCAGTCAGTCTTTTAAATTTGTCCTATCCTTCCTCTTACCAATTTTTATTCAATTATTTATGAAATTACTATTTTAATGTCTCACTGTTGTTCTCCAATATGCTGGTTCTCCTTTTTCTTTTTTTTTTTTTTTAAAAAAAAAAAAACCCTGCAATTGATTCCTACATCTTCTGGCTTAAATTTCCAACAAATAAGCCATTTGAATTTCCTTAGTATGAGCATAGGGCTTAAGAGGATGTGCTTATTAATATCACAGAACAGGAGCTAAGCCTTTTTGTACCGGAAGTGTTGTCTGAAGTAGTCATCACTTTTCTTGATGGATATTAGGTTTCATGTTGAGGTATTATTACCTGAATGAGTGTGGATAACTAATTTTTTCATTTGTAAGCAAACATTCCCTGTGTATGTGAAACCTATTTTTTGTGAATTTTTTCTGTGGAGAACTGGAATACATGACATAGCAGTGATGTGCTCATATATTTTAGTTGTTATTCTCTCTACCCTCAACCTCATTTTCCTTGTGTTTATTCCTCTGTGGTGTACATCCATTGAGTCCATAATCCCATTGATTTAACAACTATTCTTTATTTACCTGTCTGGTTGCAGCTACATTTATATGTATTAAGAGCCGTGTATGCCTAAAAATCCAACAATAATATCGTCTGTACTGCCACACAGGTTAGAAAGGACAACATTGCACTGGCTGTTGCCTGTCACCTTTGTAAAATATTGTTCTGCCAGTAGCCATTGATTTTTGTGAATCATTCAGGGTTTATGGAGAGTAGTGATTTGGGAAATGTCAAGACACCAATCACAAGGTGTTATGGAGTAGTTTTGTTCACAACTAGTAATCATTTTTACCAGTAAAACATTTTTATTGTGTAGTCCTATACTCCTGTCAGCTGTTGAGAAGTGTGACTGTCAGGAGCATGGGTCTGAAGGCAGCCTAGGCACTCTGTGTCGCTAAGTTTACACCTGCCTTCAACTAGCACCTGCCACCAAATGGATTGTTGGGATTTTCCTCTGAAAGGACTTACACCGTACATCATGCATTTAAAAAGGCTGATGAAAATCTGGGAGCAAGTGAAGAAGGAATATAAAAAGATAATGCTGACATTTCAGTGGGTAATACAAATTTGAATGATGGTAATACTGTTATTGTCTGCACTCCAGCAATGTGAGCTTTAAGAACGGAGTGCTGAAGCGTCATTAGTCCAGGAAAGAAATAAACCACAATCATCACAGCAGTGTGATACTACTTTTGAAGGAGAAAGAATGGAATATAGTTTGGGGGTTTATGATTCTTTATATAGATTTTTCGTTTGCATTTTATTTCTTTATTTGCGTGATATTTCCGTATTGTAAAGTGAGTGATATTAAAGCAGAGTTCAGTATTCGAGGCCACTCTGGAGCATCTCTTTCCTCTGTAAATGCTATTGGCAATATAAAGTTACTTATTCAACTACTGGAAGGAGACAATGCTTACATGGAAAAATCCCTGTAGCAAAAGGGAATCACATTCAAGCCTAGTCAATTCACCACCTTGCATAGAGCTGTGAAAGAAATTAGCTGAGTTTGTGGTTCTCTAGGCTATTGAATGACTGATTTTTATTTTTTAAGTGAACATTGTGGTATAGAGAAGCTCAGTAAGTGATTTCCCTAAAACCATTTAGCAGGTAAGTTCTTAAAGGAGAACCTGCATTTTTGAGTCCTAATATTGTATATAGGGTCGTCCCGTGTATTTGAGAGGAAATGCTATTGGAAGTTTAATTTCTCTGTTACTATTTCCAGGAGACGAAGAACATAGGAACAGAAGAGTAGACAGAGAATAAAGATAATATTAACTTCATGGTGTGTTTGTATCCAGGAAAACACAGAAATCAATGGTGGAAGTTAAAATAAGGATATCAGTTGTTATTTATGACTATTAATATTGCAGAAGTATTTTTAAAGCCTGTGTTATCAGTAGGTAGCTGGGGAAGACATGCAGTTTCATCTCTGAGAAAAAGAACTTGGTGTCTAAAGGTACCAAAAGCCTGAATAAGATTAAGAGGGAGAGGTACATGGCAATTAAATCAAAAGAGAGATGGAATATATTTGCAATGGAATGAATTAGTTGTTGCTAAGGGTTTTCTGAATGCTGGAGACAACTCTTTTACAAGCACAGTATTTTCTGAATGTCTTTGAAAATCTCTTTTGGAACTTGACAACTCATTTGGTAGATGTCGGCTTCAAGGTTCAAAAAGCTTGGCATATAAAATTCAGCTTGGAAAGGAAAATCTAGAGCAGCTTTCCTGGCAGATGCTCCCAGCAGCATCACAGAAAACTTCCACACTATAGGTGATGGGGTTTTAACACAGTTGTCTTAGTGCTAGATTAATTTGTAGACACTGTGCCATAGTTACTTGGCATTAGGGCAAGTTAATAAAGAAAGAATCAAGTTCACATGAAGAGGTGTGTAAATCTTGACAAAAGCAGCTGAATTAGAGCAGACACGGCATGAACTTACTCATGCAGTAGCAATCTGGGCTGTTTTCTTGAAAAGAATATGGAGCTCTATTGATTTTTAGCAGATAACCTTATTTTTTTCCTTTTGGTGAAGTGAAAGCTCTTGGAAAATACTGTGTGTATGTCATTAAATCAGTGATAATTTTCAGACAGGGATAAAAATGTTCAATTTGTCTGGTTATTTTCATAGAGTGTTCCAGCCATTAGTAGAAGTAGAAGGCAAAGATTATGTGCCTTGTTCTCAATCCATATTTGTCTGAGGCAGTTAATTATTCTGTATATATCATCTTAAATGTTACAGAGAATGAAAATACCTGATGGTTGCTTAAATGGAAATGTGTATGGTTTTTCTTAACTTTTCCCACTGATTTCTAGCATTCTTTATATGCTGACAGACCATTTGTCTCAGTGCTGCTATCTATAATATCATGTAATATTATGAAAGGGAAGCCTTTTTTTTTGCATAGGACATAAATTATTGAATTCAAGGTTTGACTTTTTGACTCTTTCTGCGCTCCTGGAAAAAAGATACAAGATCTCTGCTGCTGCTCTCACATGTAAATCATGATTTATAATTCTTTTGGTCTGTCTGAGGACAATTTTTGTTGTCCTTGTACCATAACAGGTCACACGGAGGACTCCTTATCAGAGATTAGGACCCAGCTGTGCTGACATGAAACAAGCATACAAGAAAAAGATAGGGCACAATCACCTAAACAGTTTGCAGTGGGTGTCAGTGTGTGTCTCTGTTCTGTGACTGGGATAACTGCAGACCACTCTTTTTGGTGGCTGTTACCTGTTTTCCTACCACACCTGGATTCTTTTTGTAAGAGGAAGGGCAGCCCTGTCCTAGGAGGCATCAAGCACAGCATCGCCAGCCGGGAAAGGGAGGGGATTGTCCCGCTCTGCTCTGTGCTGGGATGGCCTCACCCTCAGGTGCTGGGGCAGTTTTGGGTGCCACAACATAAGACATTAAACTCTCAGAGATCATCCAAAGGAGAGATATGAAGGTGGTGCAGGTCCTCGAGGGGGAAGCCCTACAAAAAGTGGCTGAGGTCACATGGCCTGTTCAGCCTGGAGAAGGGGAGATTGAGGGGAGACCTCACTGCATTACAGCTTCCTTGTGAGGGAAGGAGGAGAGGCAGACTCTGATCTCTTCTCTGTGGTCACCAGAGACAGGACCTGAGGGAATGGCCTGAAGCTGTGCCAGGGGAGATTTAGGCTGGATAGTAGGAAAAGGTTCTTCACCCAGAGGGTGGCTGGGCACTGGAACAGGCTCCCCAGGGAAGTGGTCCCAGGACCAAGCCAGACAGAGTTCAAGAAGCATTTGGACAAATGCGCTCACACACAAGGTGTGACTCTGTGTAGGCACAGCCAGCAGTTGGACTTCAGTGATCCTTTCTGGTTCCTTCCAATTCAGGATGTTCTGTGATTCTATGATTCTGCACAGCTATTTCATTATGCAGTTATGTAAAGTAATTTCCCATTGAAAAGTTTATGTTAGTTGAATAGGTATATGTGATATGCTCATGCCATGCTGCTTCTAAGACAAGTGATTTTTTGAACCTGGTGCCAAAGGATAGAATCTCTTCTAAACTGGCCTGCATGACAATGGAGGCAAGATGCATTGCAATCTTTTCAAGCTTTGAACTGAGAAGCCTGTAGGTATTTGGACAATTTTTGATAAATAATTTAGTAAAAATATTGTGAAGCCTGTTACAAATCTACTGCTAATATTTTTCAGGTTTTAAAGAATGTTTAACATCTTTTACATTGGGGTGCATAATTCTGCAGAATTCAGAAGAGAGCTATGACGTTTCTACAGAATTAAAAAACCACCCATAGAACTAAATAATGTCTTTTACAATACCAGAGTCAGAAAAAAATGTATAGAAAGAAATCCAGTTGAGACAGTGACTAGGGAAATGTAGGTAACTAAATGGCTTTAAAAATGTAAGTAAGAGCTTCCAGACACTTCCACTATTCACAAAATCTTTATCTAATTCATGGTTCCCAAGTTTATGCCTCTAGGCATGCTCAAAGTCAGTTAATTTTGACATCTGGCTCCTTTTTCAGCTCCTTTGGGATTCACAGAATAGGCATTGCCCTAACTTCTTCACCTGTGGAACCAGATGTTAGAAGGATGCTAACAGCGTTCTTTCAAAAAGCCACTGAAAACACATCAAGGAGCAGTTTCAGGTTTTATCAACTCTCTCGCATAAACCTCTTTCAACTTGACAGAAGTATTTCTACCAGTTTCTCAGTGATTTGATTCTCATGGTGTTTCTCCACTTGAACGCTGTTTTTCTGCTGGAAAAGAAGGACCTAATTGGCATGACAGGAAATTTTGGAACAGGTGAATCACAGATTTCTGCTTTATCCAGTAGGTCAGTATTTGGGAAGCCTCCATTTCAGTCTTTCTGGTGTAGATGACATGAAGCCTTAGAACCAAGTAGAGTTCCTGAATTAAATTAGTATTCTGAAGATATTTCCATCAGTTTTGCTGGAGCTCTTGTGTTTAAATTGGTCAGAAAATCAGTGGAGCATTCAACACTTTCCAAAAAGCTCCCCGTAGTTTTGTGGTTGAATCATGAGGAGGAGTAGAAACATGCAGGTCGAAAGTCCGTGAGGCAGATGAGGGATTTGAGTCCAAGACATCTAAATATTCTCCCAGATTCTTATTATCAGGCTGTGGAATAGAGAGGCTTAGCAGCTCATAGATTTCTTTTTCTGCTAATGCGTAAAAGTAGTTACCCTAATGTTTCTCTAATGCTTTTAAATGGTTTCTACCTTAGCATGCTTTTCACTGAAGAAGCCATTGAAATGAGTGTTTTCCCAATAGAAGGAGGTGATTTTTGCCGTTGCTGTGATATGTGCAACTTAGGATCACCATCTGCACTCCATCTCTACCTCACATAAATTACTGGTTGTTTAATTTAGCTTTTCTCTCGTGTCATTTATTTTCACATACGGAGGTAACAGCTTTACCAGTAGATAATAGGAAGTTATTAACTTGTTTCACCTTACATTCCCACAACCACATGCTGCTGTTTCTTATAATAACCTTGGCTTCAGTAATGTGGCCCTTTGTGGGATCTTTCAAGTGTGCTGTGTAATTATATTGCGACTACCGTGTGAATGTAGACTGTCATTCCATTACCCTGCTAATCTAATATGGTGATAGGGGTGTTGTTCGTATGATACTTTCCCACTTGTCTCATCTGATAAAATTCTGTTTGAAATTAACTGTTTCCTTTTTCTGCAACACATGGGTTCTGCTCCACAGTTCAGCCAGTGAAGGAGGAAGGAAATGTCTGTGAAACTGCTAAAACTGAATTGGTAAAATTGATGGAAATAATTTCCGTGGTTTGAAGGGACACTGCCAGCAGCAGACTCAACAGAATTTAAACTGGTTCTGGGAATTTTTTCAATGGTTTTAATGAGGAAGTTTAAAATATTTTTTTTCTGAAATGTTTTTACCTGAAACAATTATGAATAATACTTGTCGACACTGCAAAAGAAAATAAATATGTTTATTTTCTTTTTAGTTACGTATTGCTTGCTGTATTCTTATCGTTGCAGTTTTTCTTTGTAAATTCCTAAGTAAAATATATAGAGCATAAATAATTTAAAAATATGAGGGGGAGAGAGGCTGAGACTCCAAAACTAGGGAACATATTCAGCATGGGCATTTAAATTCTCTTTGTTATCATTTAGTGCTGAGTTTGGCTCCTTTCAAGAGTATTCCCATAATTGGCAGATTATAGGACTCTCTGCAAGGAGATGGCAGTAAATGCAATCTGCCATCTGTGGGCAAGACTTTTTGTGGCAGCATACCTGTATCAAAAATGGTTGTTTATCATCATGCTGCGTTTTGAAGTAAATGTCCAAATTTTGTAGTACTGCAGACCATCCTCTTCAAATGAAAATTAATGGAGTTTAGCTAATTAAGCCATGTGAGGTCTGACCCTGTTTTTCAAGATGTCCCCTATTGTTCATAAAATGACACATTGGTAATTGTTAAGAAGGATATGTTAGTAACTATTAAAAGTAAATGAGTTTCTGGAAGGTGGGAAGTTGAAAATGTGACCTCTAGTACCATTAACAAATGGAGACCTCTAAGTAGATACTAACTTTCTGATAATTGCAGTGGATCACAGGTAATGCATTCTCCCAGTCTAGTTTCCAGTATTTGACTGCTGTGGTTATAAATTCTTTGGTATGTCTTAGAAAAGGTCATCATGTGGCTTTCCTCCTACTGCAAAGAGACACACATTTCATACCGTGAAAAAACTCCTTGATCTGCACTCTCCTATGTTGTTCTTTAATAAAATGAAGATGGTTTCTATTGGAGATGAAGGGGATAATTTTGTGGATCATTGTAATAGAATAATTGGTTTATGAACCTGAAGTTCTTTAGAGGATGCCACAAATATTTATGATGTCCTTGAGTTTTACACCAGATCTGTAAATTAGCTGAAAGATGTGTAAAAATTCATACAGTCAGACAGCTCCCTCCTGGCTATGCACAGAAAGTGGCTCAGGAGCATAAATTATGCCTACTGAGGTCAATCATAATTTATGCTATTTTGCTTCTGCATCTGCTGTTCTGAGGAAGAAGAATATAAAGAACATCTGTATTTGAAGAAAGATTTCCCTCTTTGCATCAAATTTCATTCACTTTGGGAAATCTTTTGGCACAAATGATAATCTGAAGAGCTGTAATTTGAATTGGCAGGTCACAAGGGAAAAGTGCTGAAGATTGTATTTATGAAAGAGCTGAAAAAATTACCACAGCCTGGACATTTGAACCTCAGAGATCTGTAGAGATGTTGTCGTTGAGGACGTATTCAGTGCACTTCACTGTGTAAAAGTATGAAGTAAAAATATGTGGTAGTAAAAGATAACGACAAATTGCCCAAGTTAACCTTTGTTCTCCCAGTGTCAGATTAAAAACATAAATGTAAACCAGTAAAGAAATTCCAAATTACAGTGCCTAGAGCAATTTGAGCGCTGTCACAGTGCATGACTGATTTCCCACTGATGGCTGTGTGGAGGTGAAAGACTTGCTTATGTCTTTGGAAGTCTTATATGAGCTTGAGGCCCTCCTCTATTTGCCTGTGATTGTGACTAAATGGATCCTGCTCTTTGAAAAAGTTAGACAGGTATTGACAGAGGAGTGATCTAATTATGTCCTGGTTCTGTAGTTTTTCACTGTTTTCTTGGGCTGTTATATTCCACATTTAGTGAAGGCCTGTACCGTTTGCAAACACCATCTTCCTGGTGGTTTTTGTTGAACTGAAACATACTTGATGTATGTTTTACATGATGCAGTACAAAGTGTGATGACAAAATTGCTGGAGGTTTTGCTGAGTAATTGATACTTGTGCTTGAAGGTACTGGGTAGAGACAATGGGGGAGTAAGAGAATCTGGCCTTGTCCTGTTGAAAGCCCTCAGGATGCCTTGTCATCACCCTGCTGGGGTACCTGCTGCTGAATCGTGTATCTCTCTGTGATGCCACAGTCAGGAAATTCTGAAGTGCTTTTTGTTTACAGTACTGCAGATCCATCCTGTCAGGTGCTTTTGTCTGATAGGTTTAGATTTACTGCCATTCCTGACAATGTCAGGATGTCTAAGCAGCTAGATAGGTGATATGATATATCCTTATGTAGTTACAAAATTCTGACTTAAAGCAGCTAAAACTGGAAAATAGTGATTTAAATTAACTAAAATCCTGACAGTAAGTTGCCAGGAAGAGGAAACACGTGCAAAAATCTTAGTTTTATATTCCTTTATGTGTTGGGGAATGAGTTATAGCATGATTAATCTCAAGGGAATTTAATTTCTTTTGTATATGTCACATGCATATGAAAACAGAATAATCCTTTAAAAAAATTATAAGACCAACTCCAGTTTCTGTTCTATAGCATGTAGGTGAAACCTGGATTTCATTTCAGCAAAGTTGTATTTTGGTGGAAAGAATTGGTTCTGTCTTCGTGGTCACAGTGGGCACATTCAAAACTTGTCTGTCTCTTTAGTTTTCACATTTTATGTGTTCTTAGCTCCTTAAAGGAACTTTTTGTAATTTACCTGAAGTATATTTCCTAGAGAATACCTAAAAATAACTGAAGTAGTTTTAGTACCTGTGTCAATGATACGTTGCATGGATTAAAGGCTTTGATGGGGGTAATAATTTCAGTAGCTTGTTGCCTGTGATTCTTTGGCTTATTGTCCTTACTTTATTTGAATGAGTAATGCTTTGGATTTTGGATGTCTAAAATGAATAAAACTAGCAGATAAGGGCTGTAGTAATGCAGGTAGAAGTCAACAAAGTGAAATAAGAGAGTCAGACTATTCCTACTGCATAGTATTTCCTGTCTTTGTCTTTTGCATCTTTATGACAGTGTTATCTGAAATTACACGCATTGCATGCTACATATAATAGGAGGTCAAACTGTAAATTAACTTAAGTGGTTTTGGTAATTTCTTAATCTCTCTGATTATATATATATCACTAAATAAAGGCGGACTGTGCAGCCATTATGAGGAAAAGAATCCAATTTTTCTTTATGTCACTTCCAAACCAAAGATATGTCTGTGAACAAAGCGGTCAATTTAGGCAAGTATGAACAGGTTATTTACAAGACCTAGTGGTTGTCTTATCTCCAGTCCTTTTTTTTTTGCCTTGGGAAAAAAAAAAAAGAACAGGATGAAAAAATAATGTATCAGCTTTATTAAAGTGCACCTTTTTGAGACATAGTAATACTGGTGATTTATATTAGAAATGGGCTTTGCAAGTTTGAATTCACAAATGAGATATTTTTGTGTTATATTGCCATTTTGATATCTAGCTCTAACACCTTATTTAATTTCATTCTAAGAAGGAGAAAACTAGACTTTAGCTTTTTTTTTTTTCCCTCACTTATGTTCAGCTCATTTTTTACGGTCTAGTTAGCTCTCAAAGGTAGCATATACCATATTTCATTCTCAAAACTATATTTTAACATGCTTCCTGTAGATTAACAAAATATTTTGAAGGCAACATGAATAATAACATCTTTGTGGTATTCATTTTTCTGGGCAGATGTGCTATCTCAGGGTAAGGAAAGCTAGCAGTGCAGAGCAGTCCAACAAACTGTTGGAAAACCATCAGGATGCCAGTAATGTCATCTGTAATGAACAGGAATGAATGAGTCAGTCTATATTTTTAATTTTATATTTATAAATTGTTTCATATTAATACCTATTAGAGTCTCCCCTGCCGACAGGCGGAGTGAGCTGGGATTATTCAGCCTGGAGAAGATAAGGCTCCAGGGAGACCTTAGAGGAGCCTTTCAGTACCTAACGAGGGCTTACAAGAAAGCCAGAGAGGGATTTTACAAGGGCGTGCCGGGATTCAAGGGGGAATCACTTTAATTGACACAGGGTGGGTTTAGGTTAGGTATCAGGAAGAAATTCTTGGTTGTGAGAGTGGTGAAGCCCTGGCACAGGTTGCCCAGAGAAGCTGTGGATGCCCCATTCCTGGAAGTGTTCAAGGCCAGGTTGGATGGGGCTCTGAGCAACCTGGTCTGGTGGAACGTGTCCCTGCCCACGGCAGGGGTTTGGAAATAAATCATGTTTAAGGTCCCTTCCAACCCCAACCATTCTCTGATATTCTGTGATAATACTTAGAATGAGACACTGTGCCTAGTGCTTAATCTCCTTTTATGAAAAGTTAGGCAGCCTGACATCAACGCTGTGAAATGCTAAACAACTCCAGGAAATTCTGAACTCTTTACGCTGTAGAAACAAGCAACTCTGTGGTATAATTATCATTTCTGATGCCAGTACCATCTCTAATGAAGGATGTTTTTGTGCTGAGATGTAAAAAATTTGCATTTAAAATTCTCCTCAGTTTTATTTTTAAAAGGCAGTTTATGTCTGAAGAAGTGTCATTTACTGCAGAATGCCAAAACAAAAACATGCAAATGACACCAGAGTTTACCATTTTCATCATGAATGTTGCTACTGCTTGTAGAATGAAGATTTTTCTCCTATTTGCACTCTTTGTTATGTATATTTGTCATGTTCAGCATGCTTGATCCTGGTTTTCTTCCAAATTTAATTTTCTTTTGCCATAAATAATAAACAATTATAATGAAGCAAAGTGCCCTTTCTATTCTCTAACTGATTATAGCGTACAATAGCATCTTTTACAGTATGTTACAGGAATGGCTTCAAATCACATATTCTGTATTTCACTGTTTTAAGAGATGTTTTAAAGAACAAAAATGGTATGTGCTACTAGCTTTAGGCTGTTTTTCTTTATTTTTGGGGAAAAAATGTCGAAAGTCGAAATATCCATTTGAATATTGCTGCCTGGAATAAGTTTTGCATTTTTCTTGCTACTTAGAGAAGAGAATTTAATTCACAAACTTAAATTGTTGATTCTTTTTTATTACACTGCCTTAATTACAAGTTTTGATTCTGTTCTTGAGGGTTTCAGCTCTTAGTATTCAGTCTCTATCTGCATCATATTGGTGCATTTCCTATTTTGAAGCTCAGCGAAAGTGGAATTCTAAGGACAAATGTATTTAATTATATTTTATTGACAAGATTACTTACACACCAAATACTAAAACCAAGTAGATTTTACTTTCCAATTGCCTTTTTCTGTTGAAATACTCTAATGCTTGCAGAAATTTAACGAAAGGCAACACAGAAATTCGAGGGGTGTTGGAAGATTGTTTCAGAGGAACTGTGGCATGTTACAACTTTTGTTATTTTTAAACATTTTCAGTCATGTAGACCTACATTTTCACAATAAGAAAAAAACCCTCAGTCTGTCTTTTTAATGATTCACAGTCGATATTTTAATTTTTTTTTTTTTTTAAACTAGGGAATGCCAAAATCCATATGGTACTTTCCAGGCTGTTAATACTTCAAACTTGGAATGCGAAATGTGTTCTCCTTTAATTCACCCCAGGACAGATGGAGCAGAGTGATTCCAGCTTTGCAAAGCCATCATTTTTTATCATTTGTTTGAATGGTTATTTCTTAGGTACTTTCCTAAAGCAATAATTTTACTTATAGCAACTGCAAATTACTGCATAATTTTAGCATTACATTTACTGACCTTTTTAGTTGATCACACAGGGACTGTAGTACAGTGTCTTTTGCGCAGTAGGTTATCGCATTACTGCCTGTGGTATTGGTCGCTTCCAACACCATTCCTCTTAGGATCGTTGCTATCCAAAAGTCTCATTTACCCCACGGCTTTTTAGCTCTGCAAGGGGCTCAGTTACTGTTGGAAGTGGTAGGGGGCTGAGATACTCCCCAAGAGCTCTGAAGGCTTTCCTGAAATGCCCGGTTCAAAAGCTGCGCCGTGCATCCTGTGACTTCTGATCAAGTGAAACCTCTTTCATCCATAAAGTTGGGCTCGGAGCGGAAAGATGAGGCCTTACCAGAGGTCTAGCAGAAAACTCTCTTGGCAGATGAAGGGGGAAGGAGTACAAATTGACTTCTGGTAAGAACTTGTGCTGCCAGGAGTGGACCTTGGGGGTGTAGGGCACTCCATGGAGCTGATGGTGTCCTCACACTTCCCACTGCCAAGTTTCAAGTCACTTGAGCAATTGAGCTCTTCCCATTCCTTCTTTGTGCCTCATACATTTGAGACACTTGTTATTATGCTGTTCAGTTTTACTAAACCATCTTTTGGCCTTCATCATATCTTAGAAATGGCACACAAATGAAGTGTGAAGGCACAGGCGTGAACACTGAGATGGGGAAGTAAATAGTTGCCATAACCCTTCAAGTGCTACACTCTAACTTCTGCTGAACATTTTATGGCTGGGCCTACATGTGGGGGAGAAAGGAAGTAAATCAAAGGTTTTGAGCTAAAGGAAGTTAGTGATTGTTCGAAAGCTGGCAAAAGACTGATTTTCATGGTTCTCAATAGGGGAGGATGGGCATTAAAAGGCAAATTGACACTTTATACACAGAAATGTTAATATGGCTGTAGCCTTTTACTGTGCCAGTAAAATGATACATGACCCTAAATTTCTAAATGTGAAACATTTGGCTTTATGTCAGCATTTGCATGAAGATTTTTTTAAAACAAAAGTGAACCATGCTTCAGCTATTTGGTTTAATTCATATTGTTTGACTAAGACTATGAAAAAAAATCAGTCCAAATTAGATGGGCACTAAACTTGCTTTTTAAAAAGTTTTTGTTGTCACACAGACTTGAGCCCAAAATAGCGTTAGGCGATGCAATTCAGATTTTTGTTGCTTCCTGATAAGCAGCTGAATAACTGAAACTGTTTCTGTGATATTGATTCTCAAGTAGCTTTCCGGTGCTGTTTTCTCACAAACTGCTGATACGACTCACTTTATGCTTCTTGCTGCTTAATTTCTTTTCATTGTAGAAAGGCACATGTAAGAAACTAGCAGAGAAATCTGCCAAAAAAAAAAAAACAAACCAACAACCAAAACAAAACAAAGCAGTTGCTGCACTGTGAGGCACTTCACCTCAAAACTGAGCCCTATAATAAGTATGAGACCCTTCCTGGGTTAATTGATTTCCCCTGTGAGATGTAGTGTAATGAATTTTCTGTAGCTGAATTCTATTCTGAGTGCTAGTGGCTAATAAACCTTCTCTATCTTCTATAAATAGGTTGGTAAGTAGACCATCAATGTTTGGCCCTACTTTTTCTCCTGCTCTTAGAAAACAAAAGAAAGCAACTCCTCCCTGCCATCACCGGTATTAAACATAAATGAAATAAATAAATAAACAGCCTTTTCTAAAACTTTGTAAAATTACATACCTTACCTAGGTGTGCTGAATGATTGGCAATTCATACCATGTTTAATTTGCTCTTGGAAGCATTCTCTAGCTTCACAAGGGTACCACAACCATTTTAGCTAAGGTGAGTGTTTCACAGCAAATAAATACATGGCCTACATCCCAGGGCCTAGGCTTTGATAAGCCGCTTTACATAGACAAAACTAATTGTCTGCCTGTCTGAAACCCCTGTCTCTTGACTGGTGACAGATAGGGAACAGATTGTGCTGATAATCCATAATGAAAGAGTTTCCTGGGCACACGTTTTGAGCTGTGCCTCTTAACCAATGCACAAAACATAATGTTAAGATAATGCAGCATGCCATGTCAGTAATTACAGAACCTGATAGAGTAACTGTGGAACCCAGCACAGCGAGATGTTAATTGCACTGCAGACCAGTGGTCTGGTACATTAAAGCTGTCATCAGAAAGAAGCATAGCATTTGGATCTTAAAGGAGCTGCGGGTTCTCTTTGCCACAGTTTCTGCTGTCCCCTTCTCTGTGCAAGAAATTTCAAGACAGGAGGTACCTCTCAGCAGAATTGCTTTGCCAAACACTATATGATATGGCATCATTCCCTCAACCTCTTATGGTGCTGGGACAATCTAGTACTTGTTGTCCCCAGTCAGTTTGAAGCTTATGGGACTGATTTATTGCCAGTTTACAGAACGCATCCAGAAAATCTGTGCAGTACTCTCATATTGCTTGAGGTGCTTCATTCTGAGTGGTAGAGCTCTGTAGTGCTGAATTTGCAAGGCTGTCAACTTGGAAAAAAAAGGTCTTTATAGAAGTCTTTGGTAAGGGGAATTTGGTGGAAGGAAAGGCACAGGTTATCTCTGCAGGTAATTAGGAGGTAGGATGAAGGTGTTGGTCAGTTATTCCACTGCCACGTCTGGGGCCTTATCAGGCACAGGGGAGGCTTTTCCCCCCTACACTGATACTTACATACATGTATACTAGGAGGAAAAGGCAGTGTAGTAAATGGCATACAAAGTCATCAAGTTATATTTAAATAATGTAGATTTCTTGTAAAATTTGGAGTAACAAAGCATGTGCAGAAGCTGAAGCAAGGAAACTAAATTAGAAGGTCTGGGTATGCAGCCAGGGCATATTAAGATGTAGGGCAGGAGGTTGTGATAGTCTGGAATGGATGCAGTGATGAAAGAAGAGAGTTCAAGTTCGAATTGGAAGGTGTCTGTAGGCTTTAAAGGTGAAAGCTTTAGGTATGAGAAGAACAGCAGCAGAAGGTGAAATTAAAGGTTGCAAAATCACTAAGTGTTACAGATTCAGTCAGGCCTAGGAAAATGTCGGAGACCTGATAGCAAGGCTGTAACAAGGTAACAGATTTCTAATGCCACTCAGGTAGTGGTGGTCTGTTTATCTTGAAAGATACCGGATGGCATGAATATTGGCAATGTAAGAGAAAATGCAATGTTTTGTGAGGTGGAGGTGAGGAAAGCAAAGGAAGAAATCAAAAGGATGTTGACAAAAGTAGACGATGTAGATTTGGTAGAAGTAAAGAGGAAGGAACCAAAGCTTAAAAAAACAAACCCCACAAAAATACTTTAAGGCAGAGGTGATTAATCCAAAACTAAGGAACTAAGCCTAGAAATGGATTTTAAACTTGGAAAGATAAGGCTAAGGATTAACCTCTTCTCTGGCACAAATTCAACTTATTAATTTCTTTTTCAGAAGCCTCAAAATGGTAAATAGGATGAGAGTAATTTGCTACCTCTCACTGGGCATTGTTCAGCTACATTCTGCCATGTTCTATTTCAAGCCACTGTCTAATACCTCCTATGAAGAAAAAAGTTTACTTGAATTTACTTGACAGGTAAAAAAATACATAATAATTTCGAAGCTGTTGTTATAGTTTGTTTGTTGAAAGCACATGAGCTCCAAACTTCTCATTGGAACATCTTCAGGTGCATTCGCCCATGAAGAAAATACTTTTCTTTTTTTTTTTAAATTAAGAGACTTTTTTTTCCAGAAACTAGTACTGTAGTCCTGAAGGGAGATGCTATAAATATGGCATGGACTTCATAGATTAGCCCTTACTTTCTGGTTTTCTTTCAATACATTTCTCTGCATTGAATCAAGCTTGTCAAATTCTCACTCCTTAAAAAAAGCTTTTGGACTGAGCAGTTTACGTGCACTGTGCTCTTCCATTGACATAAATTCCTGTATAGGAAAAAATAGTTCAAACACCTGCAGTCATAGAAAGTCACCCCTATCTCTTTTCTCTTGAATTTATTGTTGTTTTATCTGTCATTTTGTCTGTGTTTGAGTAAATGTTCAATTTCTTACTTTTCCTTTGTTACAAATCTGAGAAAATTACCCTTCCTGATACATAATATAAATGGATCCTTTTTGCTTTTATTCTTGGAGCATCACACATTGTGATGAAATTGCAGTAAGAAGTCCAAGGGCAATCAAAAGAGATGTCAGGGCCTTGGGACGACTGGTTAAGGGGTCAGGAGCACAACCAGTAAAGCCTCTGTCCTACCAGCTGCAGAGGGTGATGTTGGAAGGAGCAGGCAGACCCAGCAGATCAGTAACAGGCTCAGTGACTGGTGTCACCAGGAGAATATTGGGTTCCTCACTCGTGGGTTGGCCTACGTGACACCAGGCCTGCTGGCACGAGACGGGTACACAAGTCTGTCTCAAAGGGGCAAAAGGATCTTCATGTAAGGGTTAACAGGGCTCACTGAAATGGATTGAAACTAGATTTGAAGGGTGGAAGGGATATAACCAGGCTTGGTAGTGATAAGCCATGGGATGGCATGTCAGGCATCAAGGGGTAGAATATATTAATTTTGAACACTCTTGAGAGTCACGAAACCAAGAGGAGCAGAATTCACACTGCTAGAGCTAAACTCTTGTCTGGCTGTGAGTGTGTTTCTGATAGGATTTAGATGCTATAAAAGTATATATATATAAAAGTAGCCCATGCCACTGACTAAAATTTAGACTGTAAGTGCAAACAGCCTCTAAAAATGTACAATCAAGGAGAGAGCTTTCAATTTGGAATATACCAACAGTTTTGATGAGGAGAGAAAACATAGTCTCACTTTCTGCAAAAAGCAGAAAACAGTAATAGTTTGGCTTTACAGTAATGGCTTTACTCTAGTCCAAAGCAGAAACTTAGATCAGACGTTTAAATTGCTGTTTCTGTATCACCAGAGCAGTGATGTTAACAGGACATAGCAGACTCCATTCATGGGTTGCCTTGAACTTTTCAATGTATGTTTATTCTGATTCAATACTGAACATTTCCAATGAAAAAGAGGCTCTAAAAAGTTAGCTCCAACTGTTTATTCACAACACAAACTGGAACACTTGCTTTTATAGTGAAAAAATATTTCATTCAAGTAGAATTAAACAGTTGCTGTAACAACTGAGCAATAAAAGAAAATCTAATGTTTAATTTTTCAAGTGTTCTATATTTAACAATGGCTCACTTATCCTCCAGGAAAGCATACAAAGATATTATTGACCTGACTGATAAAACCGACACTGATAAAGCTGAACTTTGTTGAAAGATGACCCTTTCATGTCCCTTTTTAAGTGCAGCCAGCCTTGTAGATTTGGTAGAACTGAGGTTTCTCAGAATGTGTTCTGTTGAAAATTGTTGATACAAAGGTGTTTGTTCATGGAGTGTTGCTGCAGGAGGCAAGGAGATCACCATGAGGAAGCCATTTCTTGTGTTTCACCAGCAGGTCAGCCTGGCCTTTGCCCATCAACCTCACTTTGGAAGAGCTGCAGCAGCTTTGCCAACCTTGCCTCAGTTTCAGAAATACCTGCCACGTCTGGGAGCTGCAGCAGTAGCTTACCTCAGTCTTTGTCTTACTGGTTTTCGTATTTTAAATGTATTCTGTACATCTTAGAGTAACACCAAATTCACATCTGACTTCCTGCTGTTTCCTTTTCCCCCTGACTGTTTTCCTGTTGGCATAACAAGCCCTTCTGGCACACAATACTGAGAAGGCAATTTAAATGCAGGAGAACAAAGGTTTCACAATTTGAATTTTTCAGCTATGTACTTTATGCAGAAGAGCATGTTTGGCGCATTTTCCATAGGGAGTGAACCAAAGCCTGCTGTCTGCTGTACATTATTATAACAGGAAGTGTCCCTTTATGCGGTCTTTAATATTTATTTTATAAGCTAACATTATGAAGGCTGAAACTCTGTCATTGCTATTTATACTGTATTTGTGCTTTGGGATAAAAAAGCAAAGCATCTGCATAGGAGAGGCTTATGGGAACGTTCATACACGACGATTTTTCATCCTAGGGTATGAAATGCGTTATATAAAAAGCATCAAGAAATCTTAATCCTGTTTATGCTTCAGAAGTTCCCTCCGGGCTTTAAATTTTTCTGACAGTGGAGACTGAACTCTTTATGAAAACATTAATCGTTAGAAAGGATTTTCACATCAAGTGAAATAAATCATTGGATTTTATTCTGAATGAGATTGTATAGAGTGACTTGATTCACCTATTGCTTTTATGCACTTTTGCTACAAGGATATAAACAGATAGGTATAAATGTCAGGTCTGCAAAGGAGCTCTGTGTGGCAGAGACTCTTCTGTTAACTTCTTCATCTGATCAAAATATTTTACTGATCATACAATTAGAATTGTAACAGCAGTTAGGTAATACTTGAAATGTCTAAGATTATTATTTGGGATCGTCCCGTGCAGGGCCAGGCGTGGGACTCGATGATTCTTGCGAGTCCCTTCCAACTCAGCATATTTTGTGTTATATATCTATTTCTTCTCTTCTTTCCCGATATTACTTCTGTTTAAAAAAATTCTCCACAGCTGAGCAGCTACTTCTGCCCATTTTGTTCCACTTGCAAGAACAATGTCTAAGTTGTATTCCATAATTTTATTTCTGCTATGTAGGAGGGTATTTAAAGAAAATAAATAAATAAATGACTGAATTTTTCTAGATATGAGCTAAAAATACTACAGTATACTTAGTAGATTAATGTGGTGGCTGTAACTTGAAAAAATTACAGCAAAGGATCATTAAAGAAGGAGCCACTTGTGCTGAATTTTAAGTCTGTTTCTAATTTTGTTTTTCTAGACTAAAGCTAATTTGTTTTGTAACCTCTCTAGAATATATAGTGAAATCAAATAAATCTGAGAGTGATGGTTTCATAAAAGTAATAAATCTGGATAAATTAGTGCTGAATTTCATGATATCGTCAAGATTTCTTTTTTTTCTTTTTGTTAATGAAAAGGTATAAAAATGCCAGTTAAACTCTTCCTTCATTTCTGTTCATGCCCAAATACAAATGGGCACAATTTTTGTTAACCAGTTTTTACAGATTAACTTGTTTCTCACTGAAATGCTTTGGTTTCTGTTTTGAGATCTGGTATCAAAGTTGTTGTGCTGCTTTTGGCTGGGGTAGAGTTAGTTTTTTCCTCAGTAGCTGATTTGGGGCTATATTTTGGATTTGTGCTGGAAAGGGTGAGGTTGTGGGAGTGACACAGCCAGGACAGCTGACCCCAACCGACCAAGGGGATATCCCAGACCATATGGCATCTGCTCAGCATATACATCTGGGGGAAGGAGGAGGAAGTGGAGATGTTTGGAGTGATGGTGTTTGTCTTCCCAAGTCACCATTATTACATCTGATGGAGCCCTGCTTTCCTGGGAATGGCTGAACACCTGCCTGCCCATGGGAAGCACTGAATGAACTCCTTGCTTTGTTTTGCTTTGCTTATGTGCACAGTTCTTGCTTTACCCATTAAACTGTCTGGAGCTCAGCCAGCGGGGGTTTTTTCACTTGGACTCTTCTGATTATCTCCCCAGCCTCACTGGTGGGGGGTTAAGCGTGGTGCTTAGATGCCAGCTGGGGTTCAGATATGGCACTGCTTAAGTCAGTTTTGATGAAAAACATAATCTATGCCTGAGTTTTTCATCTGTGTGTGGGTGATGATGGTTCTTGGCTGTCAGTCAGGACTTGCCTGCAGCTGTGTGCTTACCTCGTAGTTCTTAGTCTCCTTGGAACTATATAATATCACAGGTGACGCTAAACTGAAGTGGAGCTTGAACTGCTTATATTTAGTCTCCTTTATCCTGTCACTTCTACGTGTGCTTAGACTTCAGGACCAGGACATGTAGTTTGTAAAACAGGGTTGTCAATCTTTCTTTCTGGATTTTGGGTGGTTGTGAGTGATAAAGTAAGGCACAGATGTGAGTGTTATTTCACTTGCCTCTCATCACTGGGTACTCCAGATACTGTGCATATTTACACTTTCTGTCTGTTGCTCTTCAGAGCTGTCATTCTTTGTGTTAGAGTCAAATTGCTCTTACTGTAAATTTCATACTCAGTTATTGATTTTCTCTTCTAGAACTGGTTCATATTGTATTTATTCATTTGTTAGTGCTTCAGTGGGGGTTTTATTTCAGCTTCTACACTTCACTTCCTCATGAAATGCCTGTCTTGATGTTTATTTGTCTTTCCAGTCATTACTTCTACTAGGAAACAGTGATGAGTAGTGGATTGGTAACATGGTGTGGCTCTTGGGCTTTGATGCTTGGTAGGATTTTCAAAACAGAGCAATAACAATTTGGAAAGAATATTCAAAACAGAAGTAGAGTTTCCTGGTTTTTGCATTCAGGCAGCAAAGAATGCTCTCTTGTTGTCCTTCTTTGCTTCCAAGCAGCTCTCCCTAAAGAGCAGGAAAAAATCCCACTCAGATCTTCAAACAGTATTTATGTTTTCTTATGACTGTATTGCCTGTGTGAGTTCCAATGCAGAAGCCTCTTTGCCCATTTACGAGGTGTTGTCTTTTTGCCATAGGGGAAGTATAAAGAAATGTTAGAAAACACTAGCAGGGAAAATTGTTCTTGAATGTCTTTGGTAGAACCAAGGAAACGAATGAATAACAAGGCTTTTAGCCAGGTGTCTTCACCTGGAACCACTGAAATCACTCTTTGCCATCTGTTTGGCATTACTGGAATATGTTTGGAAGGATAGTTTGGGGGATTAGCAGCACATAATTAGGTGATAATTTTTCTTCTATACCCTTTTCTTTCACATACAAGTCCTTGAGGAAGGGAGTATTTTTGATTATATGTCCTTTTTCTCTTGTTCTGCTTGTTTTCATCTGAGCCCTTGCATTGATGCTGTGGCTGAGAGCATCCTCCCACTGTCCCCTACCTAAGTGCAGTTTGTACACCTATGCCAGGAATCTTGGATCAGTCAAGAAACAGCATTAATTACCTCATGCAGTAAATGCCCATTGAGATGGTTTGGATAAGATTCACACCTTCACATAAGTGAAAGTTGTTTTTTTATCTAAAATGTTCTCTTCATCAGCAGTAGCCTTTGTCACATCAAGTAGAGACCAGCATTCTGCTACCTGGAGCTCCTTCTTTTACATATCTAAATCTTCATCCTAATTTCTACAACCATGAAATAGAGAGGAGCAAAATACACTTCTGGTTGTGATGTTCTGCAGTATTGGGTTTGGCATTGCCATGTCCATTGTGCCTTGAACATGAGTGAAATGATTGAACAGCACTTGACCAGGCTGACTTGTTCTGGTAGCGGAGGAGCTGTCCCTACTCTTCAGTTTTTTTAGTAGAAGACTTTTTTCAGAAGCTCCCCTTTTTAACTCTGCTTTTTCACTCAAATACTGACAGCAAGTTAACTGAAAGAGGATTTTTTTTCCCACTTAGATGTTGAAATTTTTCAGTGGAGAGAGTCAGGAGAGACCACGGCAGAAGTTGCGCACATAGTATGATAAGCTCTGAAATGCCTCAGTAGAGTATTAAATTGCTTTTGATCTCCTTCTTAGCTGGAACAAGCATAGAGATAGACTGCAGAAACACAGGTGAAATAGTGTCCCCCAGGCTGGGAAGAAGATGTCCTTCAACAGTACCTCCTTATATGTTCACTCTCCATTACTTTTCTTCCTCTCTAAAAGCTTCTCAAGATACATTTGTATTTATATTTTGGTGATATTACCAGCATTTGGATGTAGGGCTGCCATGAAATTACTGCCTCTGTAGCCAGAAGTGCTAACGAGAGGCTCAGTACTTTCTTTTCATATTTAGGGAATACTTTAGTGTGATGATAAAATGTGCCAGCTTAAGGGGTGATATAAAGTAGAATTCTTGCCTATGTTATGGTATTAAGATTCCAAATATTTTTCCTATAGGAGCGGTAGCCCCAGGTGTTATTTATAATGGATGCTTCCGAATTTCTGCTCTTAAGCTGGACACTGCACTGTTCAAAAACTTGAAGAGATTTTTCCTAGTTCAGAAAGAGAAATTTGTATTTCAGTAGCAAATAGGTTTATGTCTTTTAACTTACATGTTTGAAATAAGCAGTGTGCTTATCCAGGGCTTTCATTGCTTTTGCTGTCAAGATGAAGATTCAAAGAGGGAGCATTTACCAGATATTCACAAAATGACAAAACTTCGAGTTACCACACATCTCTAATACTCATTTTGCAGCTGTTTCTATTGATAATCTTATGGGCCTATAAACAAAAGCACTTGTGGTTTGGTTTAGCTGGTTAAATTCCAGGAATTTGTGAATAAAGTGCATGTATGTATTTTCCAACCTTCCCTAGATTTCACTGTTTTCAGAGATGAAGACGGAGATATAAAGGGGCAGGTGTAAATGTATCAGTCAAGTTGTGGAATTGCTAATTTATCACTTTTGTTACTCCTTGCCATTTACAACTGTGTCTTGATGTATTGGAATTTAAAGCCGGTTAAAATGCCAGACTTATTTTTTTTCTAAAAAAGTTGTAGCACACAAACAATTGGAAATAAAGCAATTAAGTATAGAAATGCTCAGCCTGTTGTTTTAGATGATGCTGTGGGGAAAATGTTGTCTACACAAATAACATTACCAGTTGTCTCACTCAGTCAGCCAAGCAGGATGAAAACAAAGAATGGTACAGGCTAATAAAGATACACCATCTAAAACTTTCTTCTGTACAACTTTTATTTGTTTCAGTGGCTGCCTCGATAATTATATTGATACTGCAGTGTCTGCAGTAAATATGCAAGTGAATTCTCTGGTTTATCTTCTGAAGTGATGATCATTTATTCTTGTGTAACTTAATTGTCCTTGTAGGATCTACAGGGTTCCTCCCTGTTGGTAGTGAGCTGATCATAGTTTGGAAAATGCAAAGTCTAGTGTTTCACTTAAAGGTGTGAGAATTGCAATTATTTCTTTGGTTGTCCTCAATTCATTTGTTCTAGAAATGAAGTTAATATTCCTGTTGCATCAGCTTTACATTTTCTTGTTTTCTCTTCTCTTTATTATTGCTGTGGCAAGAGCACATGGCTTATACCATGCAAGTTTTGCATGTCAAAAGCTCTGCTAGCTTGTCCTGAGGAGGAAGAGGAAAGATCTCCTACCTTTCAGTGAGTTTTACAAATGCCAATCAGAGGTCCAGTAGCCTCAGATTGTTTTGTCTCTGTTTTCTGGCACATGAATGAGAGTGTTAGTCATCTCCTTATGGCTGTTGTCTGCATTTGAATGACTTGCTTCACTCATCTCTTAGTTGTTCTTGTGACAGCCTTTATTCAGGAGTGATGGGATGAAGGAAGAACAATCTGTGTTAGGTTAATTATTTCTTACTGTATTTTCTGTTTTCTAAAAGTAATTAGTACTATTACAGGACTTAGCAAGTAATTTAGAAGAGATTTTTGCTTAATCTGTGCTCTGATCTAGGCATCTCTGTGTCTTTGTCTTTTTCCAACATTTCATTTATTCTTGAAAATGAAACAAAAAAACTTGATAAATGATATTGTGTAAAAGAAATGCCGGCTTCAGCCCATCAGGGTTCATTTCATCTGAAAAATGATACTGAAATTTCAAAACGCTGCTTCTAGATCTAATAAAAAATGTCTCTAAAGGAAAACTTATTTATTTAATTCTCTGCTCCCAGATTTTGCTGGCAAACTTTGTGTTTTGCCATATGACCCTGGCCAAGCTGAAAATTTATTTCAGCCAAAGATGGACAGTAGTTCTGTTGGGAAGGAGAAAAGCTTATTGATTATGCTTGGAGTTCTGTTGAAACCCTCATACTACTGATGGTCAGTCACCCTGTTGTCAGTGTAGCTTGGCTGTGCTTAATTATGTCAGTTTATTATGCTGCCTGCATGAAACCTTTCAGGGGAAAGCTGGTGGCTTGTTGGGAGCGTGTGTGAGGAGGGAATCTCCTTCAAATGTGGAAACAGCTCCTCAGCAGTTTTGAGGGGTTGCTGCCAGATGTTAAGTTGGGAAATGCAGGTACACAGGCTGTGGAATACTAGCAGACCAACCAAGTGAGATGGAATGAAAAATTTCAAGGACAGATACCGCTACTCTTCAATATTGCCTCAGAGGAATATGAATAATTCCTGGCCGCTCAAAGTGACTAAAAATACCCATTCTGCATTCCATAGGACTTTAGTGCCCTCTCTCCTGTCTGAAGCTTTGATCATGCTTTAAATCAACTGGCTGTTATAACCAGTAAAAGAACTTCAGGTTAGCTGGTAAAAATCTTCATAAATGGCTTGATGCAGACTAAAAGACATGACATTTGGACTTTTGGGGCGTAAGAACTGTGTATTTAAGTGAATGCTACTGGTATATATCTATGTTTTGTAACATCAAGATTTTTTTAAAGAGGAAATTTGGTATCTGACTCATCTTTCTCAACTCCCCACAAACTCTTGCTTTGCTCTGAGACCCCACCTGCAATGCTTCATCCAATGCTGGGGCCCCCAGCACAGGAAGGACATGGACCTGTTGGAGCAGGTCCAGAGGAGGGACACAAGGGTATCAGAGGACTGGAGCACCTCTCATGTGAGGAAAGGCTGGGAGAGTTGTTCAGCCCAGAGAAGACAGGTGTCCAGGGACACCTTATAGCAGCCTTCCCTTACTTCAGTGGTGCCTATAAGGAAGGCGGATCAGATGTTTTAGCAGGATCTGTTGTCATAGGACAAGGTGTAATGTTAGAAGGAAAAAGTTTCTTAGAATGAGGGTGGCGAGGCACTGGAACAGTTGCCCTGTGAGGTGGTAGATGAGGTGGTAGATGAATGGAAACATTCAAGGTCAGATTGGATGGGGCTCTGAGCAACCTGACCTACTTGAAGATATTCCTGCTTATTCCAGAGAGATTGGAGTAGATGACTTTGAAATATTCCTTACAACCCAAATTAATCTATGATTTGACAGCTGTCCTCAAAATGTTTCATTGTGTGTTCAAAGTTGATGTGGATTTTTCTGAAAAAAAAAAAAAAAACCCAAATCAAAAAAACCCCACAACAACAACAACAACAAAAAACACCCCCCCAAAACACTCACAGAGCAAGAAAAAGTGACTCAAGTTAAATAAAAAAAGGAAAACCCACAACATTCAGGTAATAGCAGGCAAATTTCTTGTTCATTCTTCTGTTACCACTTGACCATGAGTTGTGGCTCTTCCTTTCTTGTCTGTCCATGTCCAGTGCGTAGTTTTGCAACATATTCCCTATTAATACACTCACATCCTAGCATGTTCCTCAGGTTTTGTGTGTCAGATTTAGGGAAAAACAGCCTGGCCAGTAATATATATGCCAGTCCAAGCTTCTGATGGATCTCTGGTCCCTGAAAGCAAAGGCAGAATGGCCTTGCCACAGAAGATTCAGAGTCATAAGTCAAGCAGCATTCGACTTCAAAGATTGTGTAATGTCTATATATGTGCAGGTGTATTTTTTGAGTTCTTTGTTTTCTGTGTCCAAAATCTATAGGATGAGTTAAGATCGAAATGTCATGCTGTATCTGGCAGTAGTGTGGGCCAGAAACTGACATTTTGTGCATTTTATTTTAAAACACGGAATTTATTCCAAAAGCTGGAGTGATACTGCAAACTGCCTTGAAAATAAATGAGTTGGCAAGGCCAGTTTTAAGCTCAGTCCAGATGGAGCTATGGACAGCAAGTTTTAACATACACTCCAAAAATTATTAGGGCTGCTCTCCTGATGAACAGTTTGCAAAATCAGTAGCTAAAAGTATTATGCTATTATGTAATGTACATTTAGTGTTTCACAGAAGAAATGCTACAAATTCTATTATAAATTAATAATCATAATAAATTTTTAATAACTTCCTTACAGCAACTTTTATAAGTGTGTTTTTTCATTATCATATTTGTTGCAAGCTTTAATAAATTAATGGCACAAGTTATCGCAGTAATGTTAAATTAAGAGAAATTGTGTTCCAAATATAACTGTCATTTACTGCTTAAAATTTGAAAATGTACAGTGTAAAAGGATTTAGACATCAGTCATCAAATTCAAATCGTGGTCTGTATCTTTTCAGTGAGACGCACCTTTTCTAAACTTGCGTAGTTTTTGCACAATACTGCTCTTCATGTTGTTCTCAGCCTTAAACTGCAAACTGGTACTGCAAACTGGAGGCCATTGCAGCAGCACCAAATATTCAGGTAATTGAAGCAGAGTCCCCAAACTAGAGAATGTAGCAGTGAGAGAGTAAACAGATGAAACACAGTGTAAAAGGCAGGGGACCTAATGTCCTCAAAGTGGAGAGAGACGGGAGGCATTGCAGAGAGAATGAAGCTTCTGATGGGACGTAGTTTGTAGGCACTTACCTGTCAAGCAATGTTTCATCAGCACAAAAATATTGTATGCATGAAGAGCTGAGCTAGTAGTGAAGTTTTGGCATGCTTATTTCCTCCTCTGTGCTGGTGTACAAATAAATATTTAGAGATATTTCAATATGAGTCAGAGATCTGAGCTTTGGTCCTTCGTAGTCAACAAGAAAAAACCCATTGCCTTTTTCATCTGTCTCTGGCCTCAGTTTGACAGTTTATTAGATTTACTTTTTCACAGCAGGCCACATTATGGGGGAAAGAAGGGACAAGAAATGTTTTCTTCTGAAAAATAACAGTATGGAAGCACTACTGCAGTGCTGTAGTCAAATAAAACGAAATATTCTGATTATTTTTAATGAGTTATTTACAATCAAAAATAAAAATACTGAAGACCATACTGACAAAGTCAAAGAAATCTCATGTGGGTGGGCTAATTTCACCATATGATAAAATAACATGTTTCACATTTTAAAATAACATGCTGTGGCACTTAGTGATTGATAATGTCACGAGAGAACAAAGCAATTAGGTTAATTTACACGTTAATTAGTTTATTCCTTTCTTTTTGTTTGGTCTCTAATGCCTTTGTTTAAAAAATGGAGCATGTGCTGTTGCAAGGGTTTAATTTCACTAATTAGATTCCAAGTGCAGACATTGCAACACCTGCCTTGTAAGTGAAACCATTCTGAGTTATTTCAAGCCCTCTGGTTGTTTGAGAGGACGCTCTCAAGGAAACAACACATGAAGGGTCCCACGACTCATGGGCTTTCATCCCTGTGTAAAGCTGGGATTTTTTTTAAGAAGTTATTGGCCTCTGTTTATGCTAGGGGCAGTTTTTGTAAGTTGATGTCTGGAGCTGTGAAGTGTTCAGTGTGAAGGAGGAGTTTTGAGCCTTTGGAAGGTGAGTGGTTCCTGAGAATTCTTTGTGCTTGTGAAGCTCTCAGACTCTTTTATTTCAAGATGATGGAGTGTGAGCTGTTTTCACTGAACCAATTGATTAGCACTGGTGCTAGAATTCTTGTGTTGTGTTGTTACTTTTGTGTGGATCATGCTTCCTTAATGTTTCCCAAAAACTTTTAAGAAGAATACGCTATATCCTTTAAAAAAAAACTCTAGTAGGTTGGTATCTTCAAGAATAGATATGTAGTTACATACATGATCTGGATTTCTTCATAAATTATGTCCCTGAATCCATTAGATGCTTCATGTATTGGTCATAAAAAAGGATCAAACATAAAGGCTCTTTTAATGTTAACGTTAGGTTCCAACTGTTGTATGTGATAATGAAATAGGATGGGTTTTAAAGTTGCAGTTTCCTCCTGACATAAAGTTTGCTACATAACGTATGTGGATTCCCCTGAATTTAGATACAGCTGTTTTCTACTCCTTATTCTAAAACTGTTAGAAGGCAGGGAGAAGGGATGTACATTTGTTTAATCATATATTTTTACCGATATAGAAGCCCATTGTGTTGATTCCATTGAAGAGTATTTAAAGGTATCACAATTCAGAAAGCTGTGTTTGTAATTAGTGAGTATTTTGGAGATAATATTCTATTACTGACTTTATATTTCACTATATGAAAATGTAGAGTTAGTGTTAAATTTTAGGATTACTAGTTGGAATTTTGTGAACACCCACACAGTTTTAACTACCTAATTGTTGTACAGGGCATCCCTTAACTGCTCAGCTCCTCTGACATTTTATTGTTCTTTCTCTGAGTGCCTGGCATTTATTTGGCATCTAATCCTGTAGGCATGTGCATTTTTGCTAATGGAGGAATGTGTGTGGCTGTAGCATAATAACCTGTAGGATGATTATTTAGATGTCTGTACCTGGTTTCAAGCCCTGGCATGGTCAGAAAGCTAGAGATTTCTATAATTGAACCCAATCCAGGAAGAGTTCCCTGAGTCACCTGATGAGGGGGAAGACTAGCAGGGCTTGGGATGTAGGGAAAGTAAGCAGAATGCTGAAGGTGTTTTGGGGTATTTTAGTAAATATTAATTGGACCTTTTTTAAATCTGTTATGCATCTTAGATGAACCCCTTGGCCAACACAAGGTATAATGAATTGCTTGCTTGCTTCATAGGAGTGTTCTTAGTGCTTAATAGCTCATCAAGAGATAATACCTTGGATTAGGCAGTAATAATATGATTAGGTGCTTCCCAAGTATTTAAAAACCAATTCAGACAGGTCTTGAAGTGAGTGGCTTGTCTCCTTTATAAAGTATATGAATTTTCCACTTAATTTTCTGGTCTCACTGGAAGTCCGTCTTTGTTGTCTTACCCATTCTGCTTGGCACTGAGCAAATATTCCTGCTGTCCTTTTGTCTTTCAGTGGATTTAACCTTTCCTGTTAGCATACCTATGTTCCCACTAAAGCCTATGCTAACAGTTCAGTACCTTCTTATTGAGCACAGAAAATTATTTGCCTTTTTTTTTTCTTCTTATGTTTAAAATAACACATAATTTTGATCAGGATTTCATAAAGTTTTGATAGCAAAAAATACTACCTGTAGCAGGAAGCATTTGACAATTTGTTTTTAAGTCAGGGAAGTTAAGTCAGTTAGTTTGGTAACTGAATGAAAGGAGTGCACTGCTTGTGCTTCTTGCAAGGCAGTCATCATATCCACAGTCCATTGTGAGTTTCCAGGGGTTTTTTTAACCTACTAAAAGCTTGAAAGTTTCATGTTGCATTTGTGCATTTTCTAAGGGAGAGACTGAAGCATTTAGAGCAAAGAAAAGGTGAAGAGAAAAGTTGGGGGTTTTTTTGGGGGTGGGGGCAAAATAAAATTTGAAAAGGCTCAAGCTTACCAAAGGCTCAATTCCCAGCTGTCCTCATTTACTTTTCCTGGTTTGTCTATAATGCTTTACTTTTACTACTGCACTGTTACTATTTGAAAGTGAAAAAGCCCCACTGATCTCTTCCAAGGAGCTTTTTTAAAGCATTATCTGGTTATTCTTTGGTTTTACATTATCTTATTTTTTCACATTTAAATTTTCCTAATAGATTCCAGGAGGAAGAAAAGGGCTGAAGTTTGAAGTGTTGTGTGTTAGATCAGGGGATATAAACAGAGCTCTCAACTCCCGTGGAGTTTAGAGAAAGGAAAGAAATGCTCAACAGGCCCTTAACAGCTGTACTTTACCGGCAGCTGAAAGATGGAGAGCTTTTTAATTTTTTTTTTAACATTTTTTTTTAATTGGTTCCATATTTCTTGATCACCGGGTTCTAGCCGAAAGGGTGTCTTTATGATTGTGATATAAACCTTGGAAAGAAAAGCAGTTTTAATGGAAAAGGTTGACAATCTCTTAACTTACAGCAGCACTGACTGGCCATTGGAGTTTGTGTGCACACTGGCGTGTGGGTGGAGAGTTTGATAGTGGCGGATACTGGATATCATTTCTCTAAAGGGCTGACCTTGAAAAACCAGAGCATCAGAGCACCAATAAAGCATACACAGTTCTAAAAGCTGTAGAATGCCAAACAACGCGCACCTTATGGCACACTGACGTACAAGATTCCGAGATCTTATCCCTACAGCAGCTTCTGAAGCATTCTCTGTTAGAACAGAAGCAATGTTGAGAAATTGTGTGAGACAGAGAGAGGTAGACTTTTTGATGCTAACGAATGCTAATATGGGTAATTAGCCAAGTGTTTAAGTTCTGGTTACCTTTTTATCTTAGTAGAGCAAGGCCAGTGTTTTCAGAGCTGAGTGAGGAGTTTGCCAGTTTTTATCCTCCTTGACTAGATCTTGAGAACATTTAGGCACCTAGCAGGGCATTATTTTATATGATCATTGTAATATTTAGGAACATGCTTTTAAGTGTCTGTGCCTTAATTCTGCTAAATATGGTGAGGGCCTTTCTTTTTTCCCCAAAATATGTCCCTGTGTTTCGGTTGTAAACTGTTTGGGATAGAACGCATCTCTACTAGCTGAGATTAGTAAGGAGATCACTCAGGGATTAAGATTCAGTCTGGGATGATAGTAGGGTTTCATGGGTAATGTGCTTCATATTAGGAGAGCCACAGAGTGCTTCGAGCTGAATTTTGGAAGTATTTGAGGTAGGCAGATTTTCCTCTAAAAATCAGAAGCAATTGCTCTGACATGTGTTATGTGGTGCAACTGAGGGGTCTTTATTAAAATAGTAATTAGTTATTTCTCCAAAGGAGGAAAATCTCTTTACTGTTGGTGAGGAAAAAGAAAATTCTGTATGGGAGGGAGAAATGTGAACTAAAGGCTCTCTAGATTAATATGAAATAGGATTTCAGTACATAGCCTCTGTATGAAACAAAAACCATTTTTCTTCTAACGTAAAAGGATGTGTTTCTGATGGGCCAAGCTGTGGACAAATAAGAACTACTTGCTTTTCTGAAAAATTTACAAGGACCAAATTTTTATATGTTTATATATGAGTATGTGTATGACTTCTACAACTATACATATATATATATACACACACACAGCTAGAAAAATACATGTGTGTGTATATATATGGTATCTTTATTTATGAGTGTATACACACACAGCTGCACACTTGAACACTGGAAGTTAGTGATTTAGGGCTTTTTCTAAGACCCTGCTTTAGAAGATAAGCCCTCAGAGAAGAAAGAAGGTGTGTTCAGCTCTTCTCATTGAGTCTGGGGTCCTTTGCTCTGCTTTCAGAGCCTTCCTGATGCAGCAGAGTTACATGGGTTCTCTTCTGTTAAGCTGATATCAAGAGAAGCAGACTCAGGGGAACCAATTGTATTAGTTTAGGCTAATTCTGCTTTAGCAACATCTTGAGCACTGCTTATGAAAGCTAAGAAGATTAAAGCCCACATAATCTGGGGATCTTTATGTAAGTGAGGTTCAAATTACCATAAGATCTTCAAATTATTGATCTGAGGATCAGTAAGAAGGGAAGAATAACTTAAACAAGCTCAAGCTGCAAATCCATGTCTTTGGATCTTCTTTTTTTTTTTCCTTTTTCCTCTTTTTTTGGTCTTCTTTTCCCTTTTTTTTCCCTTTTTCCTCTTTTTTTGGTCTTCTTTTCCCTTTTTGTTTTTCCTTTTTCCTATTTTTTTTTTAGTAAAATCCTTTAAGAAGTCTTTAGCGTAAGAAAATTGGTTTTGTTCTACCTTCCTAGGGAAAAGGAGCTTTCAAAGGAACTGCACAACTGTGTCTCTTACTCAGTTAACATGTGGTTGAGTTGGACTGATGGAGGCTATTAAATGCTGAGAGCCACGGATTGATTATTTTAATGCTAGCATACTATTTCAACAAAGATTGCTTTTGAAATAGAAATCTGCCTTAATGGCACTACCATTTTCCTGACTGTGGATATTGTAGCTTTTGATTTTTTTTTTTATCAATTAGAAATGAGGGAATAGATTAGTGGTGCTCAGTGGATATGTCCAGATACAAAGGAAACAAGCCAGCAGGCCTGAAGTACCATTGAGTTGCACAGGTTTTCACCCTATTTAACGTTTACAGACTTGTAACAACTTTTCTGTGGGTTTTCTGACCTTATGGTGGCAGTAATTCCAGTAACATTGTGTCCTTTTCTCTGTTGTCGTTCCTGGCTCCTTAGCCGTGCTGAGGGATTTGAGGTGACATCTATATGGGGTGGTGCTTCAGTGCGCATCTGCACCACGGACATGCTCCAGAACGGAGTGGTCCCGTCCAGTTTGCTTGTAGTGACAACCAAACCATGCCAGGGAAATCGTTTGAAAGAGCGATAATGGGGTTGGGTCAAGCCCTTCCAGAAGTGTTTTGAAACTGACTTCCAGTGCTCAGAATGTTTTCAAGTTATGGTTTTATTCAAGTAGGAACTTGGCCTAAGTGTATGGCAGGCAGGCAAATTTAGAGCTCAGGCTGGAGCCATGTATTTAAAAGTGGCCAAATTACATTTCTGAAATATTGTATGTTAATAATATTATATAGTTAATGTTGTCACTTAAAGGAAATACGTTGTCTTTAGTCATTAAAATAGACCTTTTGAGGCTTTTTTCCAATAGTTTAAGAAGTTTGTCACAGATAACATTTGCCTGTGAAATGTTTTTATTACAATAAATGCATTTTAGGAAGGTGGAGGGGTCTGGCCATCTGTAAGGAGCTCCTGCATTACCAGGCTTACTCCAGCTTCAGAGGCTGAGGTGTTTTACTAATAAAGTGAAACTTCTAATTTAGGAAGAACATTTTCTTTTTCCTGTCTAAGTATCTGTTGCTGCTTTGAGATGAATTGCAGTGGATTACTGCAATACTGTAACAGACCACCTGGATGTTGTTAATAATGGACTTGATGAGATACCATTTCTGGAATGAATTGTAAATGAGTTTCTTTTTTCTGCAGCAAGTAGAATGAGTTGTATCAGAGAGTGAAGAGTTTTTCTGTCACAAATCTGTTAAAGTACCTCTGAACTATAAGACAGGACTGTATAATCTGAATGCTCATTGTATACCAACTCTGAGTCTCCATTTTCAAGTAGCAGTTGAGTCATATTTTAAACTCTTAAGACTGTGAGTGATAATATGTTATTATGGTGCTTTTCATACTTCAGTACAAGATTCTGTGTTTGAAAAGATGGTAATTCTGTGTGTTGAGCAGTGTGATATCAACATAAAGCCCACTGAAGTAATGGAAAATATTTTCTTTATTTGAAATTCAGAATTGCTATATTTCCAGTACATCTATAGCTTATACATAAACACTGTATCTCTTCCAGAGAGGAGCATAGTTTTCCAAGAATACTGCTTATTTCCTCATCACCGGAGAGCAGGGCATGGCGGTGATACCAGGGTCTTCTCCCTGATAATGTGCAGTAAAAGACTCCTTCTGGGAGACAGTACATCTTAAATTGGTTATTTCTCAGGGCCAGGGTGGGACCCTCATAGGATGCCTGTAGAGGTGTGTGAGGAAGATGAAACTTTGGTGAGATTTACAAAGTGAATGTGCAGAATATTCTAAGGAATAATCCGTCCTCTAGTCTGCAGGCACTGAGTGGGGAAAAAAAAAGGACCTTTTTGTTATATCTTACTGAGTTTAAGTAGTGTGCTTTTCTGGATACAAAAATCTTACGCGAGTGTAGATTCCAATGGTTTGAATATGGCTTCTTTAATAAACCTTTAAAAGTGGCCTGTGTTATGATACTTCAGTTTTGTAAGTTGGTTTTTTTTGGCGTGATTTATACCTGGGTCTTGTTTAAAGGCTCTGAAACAGCAGTGGTTTAATATCCTTCAATCAAAAGCAACTTCACCATCCACCTCAGATTTTTATTTTAAAGGATTCAACATATTCTACTCAAAGAGGTTTTAATGCATTTTAAAATTAAAACAGACTAATTTTTTTGTTTTATGAGAGTCTTGAAAAGCCTGAAATTTTAGTTCCATTGGCCATGGTGAGGATCTGTCCATATGTGTGATTTCTCTGGTACATTGCTTGATCTAACATGTTGTCTTTACTGCATGTTGCATAGCTTGCAAAATATAAAAATGAACCATCCATAAAAGATAGTTATAGTATCCTAATTTCTAGTTTTTTTAGTATGGCAGTGGGAATTGCTTGTCTTAAGAAACCACATTAATCTGTTTTTGTCTGTGGACCCTCTGAAACCAAAGCTAAGGAAAATTTTATGTGGAAAGATATTCTTTGTCTGTCCAAACTATGACAGAATCAGTTTTGTGTTGAATAAAAATTCAAATGGAACAGAAAATTGGAACAATACTTTAAATGAATAATAATCATAATTTTCTTCACCGCTTATTAAGCAGTGCATTAAAGATGCTAGCATCTTTAATTGTACTGAGTTAATTTAGTATGACTTCCTTCATCATGGAAAAAACTCTGTTAGATAACTTGCTCTGATATTAAGGGAAGATAGTGTGTATGCAGCAAAATATGGTCTTTTATTACCTTTAAAGTCCATCAAAATCTTTCTGAATCTTTCTGTGTCCTTAGTGGATTCTCAACCACAACTTACTGTTGTTTTGTTTCACGTTCTGCTTATATAGCTGTAGCAGTAACTAAACCTAAGAGTGAGTGCAGATTAATTAAATTCCATATTCTGTTTTATACAATAGCAGGTTCGTCTTATGTCACTGGGCCAGCCCACAAGGGAGTACTTTTTCTTGCAGTTTTCTTTCTGAGTTCTAAGTCAAAGCGCATGGAAGATTGTGATTTGATTTAGCTTCTGAAAGTGTGTGACAGATTCATTTTTTTGTAAAGCTGAACTGAAATAAAATAGACCTGTAGAAGTTTTGCCCATAGGATATTTTGTTTTAAGAAAATGGCTTTCTTTTGAAGGGTGTGAGCTAGAGCATAGTTTTAATTCCTGTAAAATGTGGTACTTTTAAAAATGTGCATTTTATTGCTAACACCATATGGTTATATGTACATTATAAAGGCTGTTCATGCTAGCAGGCTCAAAAAGCAAATGTGTAAGTGTCTTCAAACTCAAAGGAACTAACCCCCCCAAATATTAGTTTTTTCATATTTTAGTGTTGATCTTTCTGTTTTCTCTTACAAGGAATCTATCCCTGAAGCTGTCGAAGGAGGTGGAGCAAGGAGAAGCCAGGTACCCTCGTGTTAGCCAGCTGGCGGGCAGCCCATCTGTGGAGTGGCCTTTTACTGGTTTGGAAGAAGGTGGAGGCATTGAGTCTCTGCCCTTCAGACTGATGCTCCAAGACTGCACAGCTGTAAAAACATTGCTTCTGAAAATGAAGAGGGTTCTTCAAGAGGTAATTACCCGCTTATTTGTCAGATTAATATCTTTCAGCATTAATGAGCCAAGCAGCAGAAAAGGGTCAGTAAAGTTTATGGATTTGATGTCTTCTAATATGTCTTGAATATGTGGAATTGATGCAGAAGTATAAATAGTCATGCCTCAGCACGCTGAAGGTCAGAAAGTTTATACTTTAGCAGAGTTTAATTGATCTTGCCATCTTGATGTCCAGAGTGTAAAGCTTCTTTTGAGCTTTTACCAGAAAGGGGACAGGGGAGGCCAACTGCTTCAGGTCAAAATACACTGTATTGTTTTCTTCCAGTATTTTAGAGCTTTTCAGTTTCCTTACTACATTTGCTATCCATTATGAAGTCGCATGCAATTTGTGTAGAGGAGAGATGCAAAGGAAGAAAATTCTCTTAAGCAACAGTACTAAAAGGTTGCCAGCTTGAATTTGTAAATGATGGATGAAATAAAATTTTTTTAGGCCAATCACTGTGCCATTTCCTAACAATTTCAAGAGTCCTGGCTTGTCCTGTCCTGCTGTATTCTCCTGCTCCCCTATGGACTGCTGGTGTTGCTCTGAACATTTTCTTTTTTGCCTGTTTCTCTTTAGAATTTTAGAGAAATCAAATTATATGGATTTTTTTTTGGATACTTTCCAGCCTTCTGGTGGAGCCTTTACTCAAGTGTACACAGTAAACTTTCATCTACATCTTAGTGAATTGCAGTTTGCTTTATCTTTTTGATCTACAAGAAGAATAATCTTTTTTTTGTTTGTTTTTTAACTATATAGAAATACAGAATAGTAATATATTCATAGAAATACAGAATAATTTAGGTTCAGAGGGCTCTCTGGAGGTCTGCCTTCTCTACTCAAAGCAAGGCCAACTCAGAACAGGTTGCTCAGGTCCTTGTCCCCTTAAACTTTTGGTACCTTAATGGGGTCTCCACAGCATCCCTGGGTAATTCCAGTATTTGACTACATCATTGTAACTGTTTTTGAAGTTGGAAACAGAATTTCTCTTTTTGAAAGTTCATCATACAATGAAGACCAAAAATAAGTTGAGGGTTTTTACTGCTCAGTTATTGTTCATCTGTATCTGAATTCAACCAACTATAGTCCTATCTGAAAAGGATTGTCAAAGGTTTAGCCATGATGGTTTGAAATGAGACCTTCTAAAGAGCCTATTTTTGCTGAATGGCAAGCCTTGGGCTTTCCAGTTTCCTTCAGTTCACCAGAAGCTTGATTTGTGCTATATGGATCCTTAATGCACTTCTGGATTGCTGAATCAAGAAGTGAAATCATTAATTCTCCATTAGTTGCTTTTTATATAATTTGAGAATATAGGGCGAATTTAAAGGATTTGTAACCTCATTGTATCTTGAAATAAATAAGAATTATGATATTAAATGACATAGCAGTTCTAACATTCAGGTGGTAATACTGGCAGCATTCTCTGTTGCTTCTAGTGTGAATAATTCTATTATGCTCAGAAAAGATCTTTCTTATGGTAAGCATAAGAATTTTAGTTTAACCTACACAGTTCCATTAAAGCTGTGTAAGACTCTACTGTTATTTTCTGTTTGGAAATATGTTGTACCTTTCAGTACTTCATCTTTAAAAACATTCACCAGGTGATCTCCACAAAAGGAACATAAGGTATTTCATGTGACTCACCAGAATTTCATGTCCAATTACTAATACCTCCTTATGTAACTCATTGATTTTATTTTTTCATCTCAATCATTCAGTCTTTTACTTATTTGTTCCTTTGTATTATATAACTTTCATCTCCCCAGCTGACTATAACACAGTGTGTCTCTTTAGTTTTCGTTTAGTCTTGCCCTATGGAATCAAAATGGCCTTTTCCTAATTCTACATTTGGGTGTCCATATGTGCTGTAATTTACATCAAAAGAACCTGAGTATTTACTTTGAGCAACCAAAGAGAAGATGACCTTGAAATATATTAGAAATCTGTATTGAAATGACACAACTTGATAATCTTCAGAAACTCGGACATTTATACGTTTATGTCACTTTTAAATTATTAGTGAAAGATTACAGGAAAATATAATCCCATAAAATTGAAATACTGTATTGAAGAATCTGATAAATAAGTCATCTGAGCATATTTAGCAGACAGTTTCCATGGAGAAGATCCCCTACTTTCATTGCAACTAGATGTAATTTTTTTCATCCAAAAATCACTTCTGCCCCAACCAATATTATAAATCAAACTCAGAGCAGTACAGAATAAAAGACATCAGAGAAAAATTCTTTCCTTGCCATGGAATGCTCCGGCATTCTTAGATGTAGTCAAACATAGTCTCTGGCAGACTTGTATAGAATTGAAATATTTTATGCTTGCAAGACTGTAAAATAAGAATATATATTTATAAAACTAATAATATGTCACATTTTTTCAGCCACTTTAAAAATATACAAACTTCATGGGGAAAATTACATGGGTTACCAGAAAAAAAAATTGCAGTATTTCTGTTTTATAGCTGATATTACCCATAGAAGAAGGAATTACAGTAGTGTACACCTCTTTATTGAAGAATAACATGCTAATTGAGTTAAAATATTAGCCCTGTTAGTCAATGTAATCCTTCTTCTTAAGCACTGAGCACTGCTTCTAAGGAATAATTTAATTATGATCTGCCAAAATGTAATACTAGGAAGTAAAATATGCTTTTTTTTGTTACAGTTGCTTGTAATTGAAGAATCTAAATGGAAAAACTGCATTCACTGTATGCTGTACTGTGCTGCAGACTTACAGGCTTGTTATTAGTCTTATCTTGGAAAGGGAAATTGAAGACTAGGCAGTAACTTCCAAGATGGAGAATGTTATTTAGTAAAAGGCTAATGAATGATCATTCAATTAAGAGAATTAATTACCATTTCGCTTTCAGTAAAAAAGCCTTGAATATGTCTGCTAGTAATTTTTTATGGTTTTGGCCATGCAAGGCTCATAAGGCAGATTGTTCCCCAATGTTTTGGGAAACTTTATTGAACAAAGCTGGATAGTCTGGAGGGCCCTGGCATGTGAGGAAACGTGGTGATTTTCCAAGCACTCCAGAATATCTCTTTCAATCTCTTCTGCAGCTTTTTCTCACGGATGTTCCATTTCTGACAGACAAATCTGCAATAAATTGTGTAACCAAGACCTGTGGGATGCATAATCTCATGAAAAAGTATTACCAGAGTATTACCCAGTATGGGCAGCTTGATAAAAGCCACTTTAGCCTAGCAGGCAATACAAGCTGTTTTGCAGCCTGTCTGTGATTTCTTGGTCTCCCTTTTCTCTCCAGCTTGTGGATGTTTATTTGGACTGTTTGCTTTTTGTTTTTTTTTCCTCAAACTCTTTATGGTACTGACCTTTTTGTCAGTAGTAACTCCTCTCATTTGAAAGAGAGAAGACAAGAAAATAAGAGTTTGATGGATGAAATCGGGAGCTTTTTCCCCTCCTAGGAAGTGGGTTCTTTATCTTCTGACTTCAGGCAGGCCCCTCTGCTCTGAACGATTCTTCAATTAATCTGTGTCTTTTTTTTCTCCCCCATTTTTGGGGGAAAGTATAGAGCAATTGATGTTCTATACTTTTTATGTTTTATAACATTTCTAGCAACTGACTGATTGTGTTTAGCCAATGAGTTTGGAAAACTAGACTGTATCTTCTTTCTCACTTATTGCTATCAACAGTAATGAATATATAATGCCTCTTAACCAAGCAATATATTGGCTTTCCTGTATTCTTCCAGATGAGAATGAAATTATTTCCATCTGTTAACTTTTTTATGGCTTGAGTTACAGCTCAAGCAGTCAGCTATAGGCAGTGTTGAAGACTGGCTAATCGAGGGGACATTAAAGGGCTTTGCCTTTTCTGAAATCATTGGTTGAACATTTCAGGCAGAGACATACTGAGCAAAACTTGTATGGTTTTGACTTTGGTCCTAGCAAGAGAACGTCTTTATGCTGAAATAAACATAATGGAAAAATACAGTTCTATTGGGAAGGAATCCGTTTAGTCAGTGATAATGGGGTTTTGTTCCAACTTTAGATGCTGAGCTTGTTGATTAATTTTTTTGAGTGCCATAATTAAAAGAAAATCTTTAGGCTTGTCAAAACAAGGTCATATTTTCCATGTATTCTTTATGAAATACATAGTTTATCAGCTGCATAATTCTACTTTTGGTTATTTTTATGGGGCTGTCAGAAGTGACCTTACTGGTTGCTAATCTGGAAAATTAAGATACGTTGTCTATATGTTTGTGTAATTTGGAATATAAATTATTCAGCCCATGCTTTTTTTGGAGCTCTGCAAAACACCATGCAGGCTATGGAGCTTTAGCTAATTGCTACAATTAGCAATAGGACTAAGTCACTTCGGACGTATATTGCATACTGTGTTTTACTAATTAATCATTTATTTTACTGAGGGAAATTGCAGCAGCCTGTGGCTGTCATTAAAAGTCAATATGTCTGATAGAGTGCCGTTAGATTACACTTGGAAAAAAAAAACAACTCAAAAAAAAGGAGTAATGTGGAAAAATATGTTAAAATTGCTGTGAGACTGGTCATCAGAGTTGCCTGAGATTAGTGGGGCAGAGTGATACCACTCAGGCTGCAATTAGTCTGTCAGATATCACTGGCTGCTTTACTTCTCCCCATGCATCTTTCACCTCATCAGTAAAATAAGCATAATTATAGAGTCCCCTTTTATGCTGCACTTGCAATCCACTGATGGAAAGTACTGCAGGAAAGCTAATTGCTGTTTGGATATTCTGTAGTCTGATTGCTGGTCAATATGGAATTGGCCTTAAACTATGGTTTTTGAAGACATTAAAGCATTTCCTTCAGTCCTCTATGAAATGTGTTGTATTTGCTAATATTGTGTTAGCCACTCTAGGAACCAGTTGCAAGTTTAATACACTGTGAAATACTGCAGGTTTTCTTCCTTTAAGTAACTTTGTAATTAATCACTGTAGCATTGCTGATTTATTCAACAACTCTGCATTTAACACAGTCCCTTTTATCAAGTAATTCATGCTGGAAATTGGTAATTCCTTCATTTCATGGTATGTTGACACTGCATATACTCATAAATTTAAATAACTAATAATAAAAATGTACTACATTTAGTAATAGGATTTAAATTTATCACATTAAATTGGCTTTTTCACTTGGAAATATACATTGGCATACCTGTGCCCAGCTGGTTGCAAAGACAGGCAGAACACCCCATTGTTGCACTTTGTGTGTTTTTTTTTTTTTCTAGGGGTGTATCTGAGAGTAGTGGAGAATATTGGCAACAAGTGCATATAGTCAGGTGTTGCCTTCAGCAGTTAGGATGTTTTATTCTAAGATTATCCATTATAAGGTATTTAATAACAACAAACAAAGCCAACATTAGTTATTTAGTTGGACATTCTCGAGGTACAAGAACGCTTCTGTACATTCCATGTGATGGCACTCAAGTGGATCTGCTCCATGACCTTCCCTGGCACCAAAGTCAGGCTGGCAGTTCTGTAGTTTCCCGGAGCCTCCTCCCAGCCGTTCTTGTAGAAGGGCATCCCATATGCTAACCTTGAATCAACTGGGACCTCCTCCTTACCAGTGCAGCTGGTAAATGATTGAAAATGGCTCAGTGAGCGCTTCCATCAGCTCCCAATATCCTTGGGTGGATCCTGTCTGGCCCCATAGACATGTGCATGTCTAAGTGGTTGCTAAATGTCCCCTTGGATTATGGTGGTTTCATTCTGCTCTCTGTCTTCCAGCGCAGGGGTCTGGGTTGTCCCTGAGAACACCTGATCTTACTACTAAAGACGGATGCAAAACAGCATTAAGTTCCTCATCCTTTGTCACTTTGATTCCTCCCACATCCACTAAATGGTAGAGAGTTTCCTTATCCCTCCTTTTGCTGTTAATGTATTTATAAAAACTTTTTTTGTTGTTTTATATGACAGTAGCCAGATTAAGTTCTAGTTGGGCTTTGGCCCTTCTAATTTCTCCCAGCATAACCTCATGAAATCTTTGTAGTCCCCCTGAGTTTCCTGCTTCTTCTTGCAAATGTCTCAAACTCGTTTTTTTTTTTTCCCCCCTCAAATTCTAGCCAAAGCTGCTGTTCAGCCACGCTGGTAATCTTCCCTGCCAGCTCATCTTTTGGCACATGGGGATGGGCTGTTCCTGTGCTATTAAGATTTCTTTCTTGAAGGATGTCCAGCCTTCCTGGACTCCTTTTCTCTTAAGGATTTTTGTACTTTACAACAGATGCTCCTGGGCAGTGTGTTCATTTGCTGGCACTCTCTGAGTGCTTTGGAGTGTGAGGTTACAGGCTGGGATGGGCACGCAGCTCTGGGCTCCTGTGGAGTCACACTAATCCTGGCTCAATAAAAAGACCTTCTGAACTGATTCAGCTCAGTTATCAGTTTGCCATTGCCCATGCTCACGTTGAAGTTATTTGGAAAGCTACATTCAGAATGTTTTTGCGCCACACTTGGACGTTATCAGTCTGAAATGAATACCCTTAATTTTTGATACTGAAAATGGAAAATTCCTTTTCTGTATATCTGTTCTGTTTGTTCTGCTGCTGTGGCTTAATCTTTGTAGATTACATGCGTCTGTGTGCTGCAGCCTCACTGAAACCGTACTGACCATGAAACACGTTCTCTTCCACATGTAGTGGTGGTGGTGGTGATTGAAGTGTCTACTCTGTGTATTCAGAAGGCAACTGATGAGTTCTTTCTTATTTCTCCTGTGGTTGCCTGAGTGAAATGTGCTCCAGGTCAGCACAGATTTGCATAGAATGTGCACCAGCCTCCTCAACAAGCCAGGTGATACCAGCACCTTGCAGAGAGGCATTAAAAATAGTAACCCTATTGATAGGTAATGTCCCTACATCAGCAGCTCTGCTCAATTGGCTGTGATTAACCTGTGGCTGAAGACCATAAAATTAAAACTGTTGCAAAACTGAAACCATGTTCTCATTTAGTACTTCCCTGGTTTTGATCAGTTGCTGCAAGTCAGTCAGGTCAAATTCCACCCCTCACTCAGTGGCAATGGAGCTGATCACACCAACTGCATTTTGTGATAAATCTACAAATACCAAAAAGTGCATTGCGAAATAATGACCAAGTGGTGGAAGAAATCCGGAATATCTGCAAGAGTCTGTAGAAGGAGTTGATTATACTAAGTTGTTAGGGCTCATGAGTAATTTGAGTTAAATGACAGAGGGTAGATGGAAGAATTCCTGTTAAGAAAATTTATAATACTGCCAGATCTAACAAATTTCCCAATAAGTTACCCAGTTATCCATTTTTTTAAGGAAAAAAATAACTGAAAATAGGAGTGGGATGAAGATAAGTGCACAGCACCTAAGCTTCATTATAATTGATTTTCCTGCAAACTTATTATTGTTATGAAAATACCAACTCATCAAACAGTTTTGTAATTTACAAAGAGCATTTCATAAGAGGTTTATAGCTGGCGCCATTACCTTCAACTCCAGTAGGTTAAAATCAAAAAGAATTGTCCTCATCCAAATAGTCTGTCAGCTTCTGAAGCTGTACAGTCCTGTATTCCCCCTATATTAAGATTTTTTTCTTCCTAGTGATAGGTTTGAGAGTTTTCCTGACACTGAAAAATGACTGGTTCTATAGATAAAGCACTAAAACTGGTAATATGCAACTGTTGCTGTAAATGGATGTTCAAGGAGAATAAAATGTAAAAAACAGATAAAAATGTAGGTCTAATACTCAGATAGTGGAGTGCCAGCTGTACATGTAGTTCTCCATTTAACTATTTCTGTGCATGTATGACCACATAGATGATTCTGCAGCATTTAAATCTGATCTCTTAATTATCCCTAACGCCTTGATCATCCAGAATTTCTGAAACAAGGGCTGGTTCAGTCACAGGAGAAATTCTCACAGTTCATATCATAGCTGGATCCTGGCATAGCTCTGTGCTGCTGATTTGTTTCATGCTTTCTCTGCACAGTGCATTCCATTACTTTGCAGCCCAGGTTATCAGAACAGTGCTGATCATTTTTCTAGTGGAAGAAAGAAAAGATATGGGAAATGCTGATACAGCATGCTTACAACTGAGCACCCTGATCTAGTAGATGTAGTCTCTGCTCTCTGCAGGGGAGTTGGACTGTTTTATGATTTTATGATTTTGACAGAAAATAATAGTGCTGGTTTTGTGCAGTCTGGCTCCACTTGAATTCATGAAGATGAAGTGATTTGTTTGGAGGCTTACATGATGAATCCCAGTGACAGAAAAATAATCATTTTTTTGGAAAAGGATTTAGAAATTGCTCATCAGGGACATATCTTACGCCTGGTTTTGTAACTGTCCAGAGCCAGCTGGTAGATACATGTATTTTTCATGAGCGTGTGGTGTATCTAAAGAAATACTGCTTGTGTCTGATAGTCTGTATTTTGCTAATTTATGTACCTTAATATTACAAATACAGCAGTTCTTTGCCTCTGGTCAGAGCCTCAGCTGGGTGTGAAATAGCACAGGTACATTTAATCCAGCTGGTACTTGGTGCCTTCTCAAAATGCTGCTCTCTTCATCTTTCTCTTTACATTTTTGTGTTCATGGTGAGTTCCCTTTACAGAGACAGTAATCGTCCATGTAACAAAGAGCTCATGGATGTAACATGTAAACTTAGCTCATGCTTAGGAATTTTTTTTAAATTTAAATTGAAAACTGTCCTCTGTTTTCCCTCCTGGACTCAACAAAAAGTATTGAAAAGTTGTCAGGTAGAAGCAGTATCCTCATCTGCAAGCTTAAGAGGAAGATTCTTTTTATCAAAAGCTCTGGTGTCAAATCTCTGTGAAGATAATCTAAATAGGAACAAATATATTTTCAGAGATAACTGATGTTGCCTCAGTAGAAACAGAGCATGTCATAAAGCAGCCAAGAAAGTAATCAAACTGTGTCCTTACACCTCCTTTAAGCAGGATAGAGTTACATAGAATGAGTGACTAGCCAAGGATCACTTATATTCTAGGATTTTTATTTCTCTTATGTGGCACTATTTTTCCTGTCCCTCCTGGGCAAATCAGTATTTGGGTGGGGTTTTGGTGGGGGGGGTTGGCTTTGTTTTTAAACTTTTTATTTTGGTTTAATATGAGGAAAACAAATCTCTGGTCACAGCTACAAACTGCCACTGTGGAAAAAGAGGAGCAGTTTCTATTACTTGCCAACCCATGCAAAAATCTCTTCTGAAGTTTGTTCTTCACTTTTTATTTAAACTCTGTTATAAAATTAGATTGGTGGTGAAATAAGTTCTTAAATCTCCAATGTATATCCATGCCAGCCTTGCTCATCTGCATAAGACCCCTGCTGCTAATAAACTTCTGGTAGTAGCACAGAGAAAGCAGGCAGTGTTTGGGTCAGTCCTTTTCCTATGAAAATGAGGATTTTTCTCAACAGTCCCCAACCCCTTTTTGTTTTCCCCCTCTACACTTTGTGATGCAGCTTTGGATCGGTTGATGTCTTAAACTTGTGCTCCTGCCCTCATGCACAGTGCTATGCAGCAACAGTTGCTTTCAAAATTAAAACTGGCAGGGTGCATGTAGAGATAAGCAGTTTAATGTGTTTTATAGCTAAAAGATTTAACCAAAATCATCGCTTAATAAGTGAGCAAATCTCCCACGTGAGCAGGACCCCTCCTGATTTGCCCCACCAGAAAGAAGAACTTTGTATTCCTTTTGTGTAGGTTGCTTTTATGTTGAAACAGAGATTAGCCTTTTTGGAGTACTGGAACTGAACATTCAAGGTAGAGTTTAAGATGAACCATGATACAAATATTGCTGATCATACTGACTTTTATAAAACCAGCCAACTATTGTAAGTTATGCTGTCTAGTTTTTTATTTCATCAAAGCTCCCTTTCAAAGTTTGTTGAGGCAGTAGAGAGCTCTGCCTTGATGTTAGTGAGCTTTGGTCTCCCTGAATGAGTAGGACAGTGGCATCAAAATGGATTCATACTCACAGGTTCTGTTTGTGTGAGGTTGTCATTATAATTCACATTCTGGTGGGCCTGACTGCCTTTTTTCATTGTGATTGTGTGTGCATGTCTGTGGCTAAAATAGGGGCATTTAGCTGAATATTGTTTATGCATTTTTGACAATAAATTACTTAAGAAGACACATGTGCTTTTCTAATACGTACATGACTATACAGTTCTCACAGGTATACCTGAAATATGCCACTGTCTCTTGCTAGTTACACTGATGGTTGCATTGAATTTGCTGCTAAAAAGTGAGCCCATCCCAAAAATCTGTTCCGTAATTTCAAATAGAAAGTATTTTTAAAATATGTTTAAAATTAAGACTGTTGTTTAGATACTGAGCTTTCCTAACCTGCGTCATTCTGTTGTTGCATTGTTCTTTCACCACTGATTTTTCTAATGACTATGAACTTCTAATGTATTTCTTTTGACTTTCGTGATTAAGCTCTAAGTTGTGTCTGTATTAAGATGCCATTATGTTTTGACAATGCAAGCTTCATCAGTATGTTTTGTAGGCCATATTTTACCATATGATGTAGATTGCTGATGCAATGCAGTATTTGGCTGTTGGTTTGTTTATTCATATAATTGATTTATTTTTTCCTCAACTTAAGCATCCTTCTAATTATCCCGTGTTTATGGCATCTTTTTCCAGCTTCTTGAACAATTTATTTCGGCAATTTTGTGGATCAAAATATAATTTTTTACTATTTATATCCCGGCTTTTTCAAAAATATAATTAATTTGGATAAATTATTTTCTCACATTCTAGTCACTTCACGACTTGCATTATGTGCAGCTTAATTGGCTCGGATTAGTAAGAATTAGTATAAAATAATATACTAGTATTAGAATTAGTACAGCGTATTCCTCTCATTATTTTGATATTATTCAGGTTCCTTCCCCTGTATATTTGTATCTGAATGCTGCAGAGGATCTTAGAAAAGCATTTCTAAATATCTTGACAGTATTTAAATTATAGAAGAAAATGAGTTTTGTATGAACTTTGATCCTATAATATTGTCATTGCATAATGCTGTGTTCTCCATAGTGTTTAAATGGGTACTGTTTGTAAGTGATTGTCAGATAAATGAAATGCAGTGTGGTCTTGCAGAGCCTACTGGAAAAGAAATTTGAGATTTTAGTATTTTGACACAGTGTCTTATGGAAAATGTTTCCATCAGTAGTAGGGTGATAACTTTTAAGCCAGTGCTGACTTTTATTCACATAGTATAATCAGTGTATAAATAGATACATGGTGAGTCTTCAAGAGCACATTATTCTTGCGCTGATTTTTTTTTTTTAAGATTTCATTTAGTTTTGTCTGTGCCATGGTTACAATGCTGAACTTTATTCCATTTTTTAATGGAATACAGATAGGAGTGAACTTTTTTGGACATGCTGGGAACTGAAAATACTTGTTCTTAGGGACAAGTTCTTACTATTCTGTTTCAATGTGTCAGAATAACAAAAATTTAGGGAGCTTTATACTACTTTTTCATTCAGATCTTCTTTTGGGGAAATGCAATACCAGCAGTGATAGCTTTACTCCCGTGTGTCATTCAGAAAGGATTTTCTGTGCAAGTTACACCCAAAAAACCCTCTTCATTTATTCCATCTTGGTTTTAATGTTAAATTGCAAATTCCTGCCATTATCTGGAATATAGCTGCAAAAGGGAGAGGGAATGAAACACAGATGCAAAAATAGGAACAGGAGAAAAGTGGCAAAATATGAACTAAATGTAGAAATGCTTTGCTGGAAGCGGGGTTGTTTGAGCAAGTCTGGCACCCTGGCAGGCCTGCTTCTGTATTTGGTATTTGCTGAAGCAAGTAATTTATCCTGACAGTAACTTTGCCAGTACTGCAAGAATCCTGTTTCACTAAGATTAACACTTTCTCCCTTGTTTCTAAGGACAAATATGCTTAATTTCTTGTTTCTGGATCTTTTTGTCATCTGTCTCTTCTGTGGTTTGTGTGCATACGCTTTAGCAAGTGTTATACATGAACTCTAGAAGTAAGATCGAGCAGCTGAGCTCTTTAGCTTTCTTAAGGTGGTGGGTTTCTTTTGTTTGTTTGTTTGGTTTGTTTTTGTTTTGGTTTTTGTTTGTTTTATTTTGTTTTTGGGTTTTTTAAATACAGTTTGCTGTTACAAGATTATGAGCTCCAGCCACAAGGGAAAGCAAGAGGATGAAGGTTTGAGGCAGCCATTATTCCAGATGGCTTTTGGAGCAGTAACATAGAATATTCATGTACTGTCTGATGACATCTTCGTGGCTTTGGCCCATGACATTATTCAGGGCCTTCTTGCTCATCACCACTATGGTAACAAGTTCACTCACCTGCTTTTGAAGGGAAAAAAAAAAATTGAAGGAGTGAATAAGGGAAAAAAAAGATGTGTTTATAATTGTATAATGTACAGCATTTATTCTGACTTAGAATGGTGCTGGTAGTGAGATTGTGAGACTTAAAACAAGTTTTTTATTCCTATATTAGGGTTTAAGGCAGAGATTTATGTAGAGAGGTTTCTGCCCAGCAAAAAGCATTGATAGCTTGTAATACTGGCAGTTAAAGAAGATATATTGTACCCTGGATACCAGCAAAGAGGGGGCTTGTACCAAAGCACTCTTTAGTTTCATACCGTGACTGGCAAAATACAGCTGAAATTATAATAATGACATTAATGAAAACAAGGCTATTTTTTTAAGTAAACCCAGCACAAACTGTAGTTTGTATATTCTTCTGATTTTTATGTGGACTCATTTCAACAGTTCTTAATTTTTACTGAAAACAAGAAATCTGAAATCTGCCATTCTTTCCAGTTTCAAGTGCTGATCCTCCTTCATGTCATGGTGTTGCAGCATAAGTAATCAGATAATCAGTAGCACAGTTTTTGCCGTGGATGCCTGAATTCCAGTTTTGTACTTGACTGCAGTGCACAGCAGCTCAGTTGCAGCATGATGCACAGAACTTCATGAAACACAGGAATTCGGTCTGGCAGGTTGAATTTAAGATAACCACTACACAGGCACTCCTCATGCACTCACCATCTGGAAAGGCCCAGCCTGGGTCAGCCATCCAAGCTGACACGAAATAACTGGGATGTTGCACAGTGGGCACTTCTAGGGACAAAACCTCCCACTTCTGTTCTTGTTATGTAAAACCAAATGCAGGCACTAAATTAACTTCTGGAAACAGTGACTTTTTCCTACACAGACTCTTACCTATCTAGAAACTAATGTTTTTAAGCACATCCTTAGATTTCAGTAACATTGAATAGTGGACTTACACTAGCGATTGCGTACTTCAACTTCTGTTGCAGAAGAACAAAGAAAATTATGACAGTATGATTTTACAGGTACATTTAGGGTCTAGAGGGGAAGCCATATGCGGAGACGCTGAGGTCACTTGGTTTGTTCATACTGGAGAGGAGGAGACTGAGGGATGAGATCTCATAATGGTCTGCTTGTGTCTATTCACTCTCGAGACCCAAGGGAGCAGCATGAAGCTGTGTCAGGGGAGGTTTAGTTTGAGTATCAGGACAAGGTTCTTCACCCAGAAGCTGGTTGGACACAGGGCACCCAGAGGAGTGGTTACAACACCAAGCCTGATGGAGTTCAAGAAGCATTTGGACAATGTTCTCAGATACATGGTGTGATTCCTGGGGATGGTCCTCTGCAGGGCCAGGAGTTGGGCTTGAGTGATCCTTGTGGTGTGGCCCTTACAAATCAGGATATTCTAGGATTCTATGATTTAGCTGTTCTCCTGCTAAACGTTTCCTTCCCTCCTCAAAAGTGTTTAAAAAAAAATTTCAAAAAGGCACTGAAGACCTAGTTTAAATTTTGAGAGCCAGGGATCTCAACAGCTTGGCAGAGTTTTCACATACAAGGCCTTTGTGGGCACCAAGAAGCTTCTGTGTCTCTGTGCAGCACAGATGTATTCTGACTGGTGCTAGGTTTATAGCTCCGTTCTTCTGCATACTAATAGGGAATTGTGCAGTCATCAGTTTTATTTTTAAAGTCTGCCTCTTGCAATTGTTTTGTCTTTGGCTAGACAAAGACAAAGAGATCCTTGGCTGTGGAAATTAAAAAGCTTTGTTGTTGTTACTGTCATTTGATTGATTACAGCACAGAAGAGTTACAGTGCAGGTTAGTGCAGGCTAATTCTGTTTACAAAACAAGTCTTTACCTGTAACTACAATAAGTATTGTCATGCTTTAATGTAATCTTAAGACTTTCTCAAGCCCAATCAATTTCAGAAGTTAGGTGCTTGCAAAGGTACATTCAGATTTGTCTCGCCTGTACCTCAAGTGCACTGTTGCATTCCAGATAGGACTTGGACAAAAGGCTCTTCACACCTGCTTTTAGAAAACAGGGATGATGCTGTTCTTGATCTCCATTTGTCACCTGTGTTTTAAGCATTTATAAGTGTCTGGTGAATGTTGCAAGACACCAGTATATTCCTCTTATCTTACTCCATCCAGGAGTTGATTAATTCATCGCAGATTTCTGCTACTGTGTCACTGGCCTCTTGCTCTGTACATTCATATCACTTTTTGTAATATCCATCTTTCAGTGACCATCTGACATATAAAGGTCAATAGGTGCCAGTTGAGAAGATACTCCAGGTCTTTCCATCTCCTTTTAAATAAATTTTACAGGGTTTGATGTGGAAAGATAAGTGTTTGTTAAGGGGTTTTTTATCTATCCTCTAAAAATGAATAGATTACTGTACAGTTACTATAGAATTTTGTAGGACTCAAAAGACCTATTAAAAACCTAGCATTTTCTGTGGGACCCTGTACACTGGCTTTGTTGTGTTTTCACCTTCATTTGTTAAAAGACAAATATCAATGCCTCAGGTCATGCAGTTCTCTGTGCAGGGCACATACATGCTTGTATTCCTAATAGTGCTACATCCTGTACAATATTTATGATTTTTAGATTTTTGCAAGAAGTGTTGCCGAAATGTTCACACACTTTTGTTACACAAATGTTAGTGTTGATGGCTTTCAGAAAGGGAACTGAAGTGATTTTGAAGTGCATGCATATATATATATATATAGAGAGAGAGAGAGAGAGAAAGGGAATGGCTTTTGGAAGTAAAAACAAGGTTGTCTTAAGTTCCAGTAAAAGCAGGATAAAAGCTTGTGGATATATTCTGAATTAATATATAGTTTCAAAGGAAATCATACCCTTAGGCTCAATCTTCAAGAATTTTAGTACCACCTGAAAAATCTGCCATTGTTATTTGTTTTTTGTGTGCTGGCAGAGGTTTGGGGGTTTTTTTATAAATAAGGTGGCCTAATCAGATTATCAGAAGCAATAGACCTGGGAAGAAAGGGCAAACACAGCTTTGGAAAGAAGGATTTAAGACTGATGGCATGCAGAGAAAAGACTCCTCAGGATACCTGAGATTACCTCAGAACTATTTCTTGGCAGGAATAGATTTATTTTTTTTATGAAGTATGTTTGTGTGGAAGATGAACAAGTGTGCAAAAATTCCAAGAGACATTTTTAAGTAGATCGTTTCCCATGCTTAGCAGCTGTTAAGCTGCAACCACCGTTAAATGCCTTCAGGGAGCAGAGGCAATTGTTTTAGAAACAATGTATGGAATGGCAAGAACTTGGGGCTGTATTCTGTCTGCTAAGCTGCTGCTTCTTTCCATTGCAAAACTTCTAGCAAATGCTTTCAGTAGTCTTAGTTTTTCATTCTGAAAAATGTGATGGAAATCCGGGAGATTTTAATCTGGTGCTTTCTCATTCTCTCATATGGAATAGATAGATTTTGCTCTACACCAAAGCTACAGCACATGGATTGGGAGGGATAGCATCAGTCTTTTCAGCACATATCAACACCAGGAGCAGCTGGTGACTGCTGCTCTTACTTTGAGGAAGCCAGAGAAGAAATGATGTTTTGTGTCCGGCCTTGCTGTTCTTTTGGGCAAGATCAGTAAAGACAGGGGAACTAATACAGTTCTTCCAAGAGAGCATCTCATTTCCTTCCTCGTGCCTGCTCTGCTGCACTGACTGCAACTCAGGACATCTAAACCTCTGTGTTCATTTGATGGATAGCTTCAACAGCTCAGTGGCAGGAAGGGAGAATCCACTGGGCAGTCACCAAGGGAGTCATTAGACCAGAGCAATTTCTGGGTAGGAGAAGTAAGGTTGGAGGAGGGGGCAGTTTATTCTTCTGTGTGGCTGAGAGCACACTGGCAAATTCTGACCTCCTTTTGCAGTTTCCATGTACCAGAAAACCTGCCTTTATTTTCAAATTAAGCAAGATTGACTTGTGTTTTGTGAACACATAAAGCAAAAAACAAGTTATTTATTTATTTTTGTAATTTACCTTTGAATGTGTAATATAAACATGCATATGTGTTTTACAGTGCCTCTGTGAATGTTCTCATATTGGTCACATGCAGGTTTACCTTTAAATATTGAAGAAAAAATGAGCTTGAACGGACAACTAATGAGACATTTCTTCCTACAAGGAAGGCTTGCATTTATAAGCCACATATGTCCTACTTGTATTTTCAAATGACAAGCCTTTTCAAATGGTGAACTTTTTTTCTGCCTGATGCTCACAGAGACATTTTTTGGTGTTTAGAAGTACATTTGCAGATTGCAGATCCAAGCCAGTTTCACAGAATGACAGACCAAACTCTAAACACTGTTGCTGAATGTAAGAAAAGATGAAATTATCCTTTTTTAAATTTCTGTCAGTCATTATAAGTGATAGCAAGCTTCAATTTTAAATTGGAATGTAGTGGAATAAAAATAGCTGGGAAAAAAATTAAAAGAGAATGCAGTGAATCTAACGTCTTTGCATGGAAGTCTGCTTTTTAAAAGCTTTAAGGTAAAACCCTGAAGAGGCAAAATATATAATTTTCAGTCTGGAAAAAGATTGATAGCCTTAAAATGTGTCTTACCATGCCAAAAATAATCTTTATGCTAATGGACATTCCTTATAATATTACCTATAGGTAATTAGAAATTATGGAAGGGGACAGGAGACCTTGAGTTCACATTAATAAAGTAGTACAGTGAGGGAGCGGGGAACATAGCTAATGTGTACTCCTGTCTGGAAGACTATATGAAAGATCATTGAAAGAATATTTAATTTTGATACTAAATCAAAGTTGTAATAGAAAATGGAAGACAATCTTTTTCCTAAGAAAACCCCAAATATGTAAAATTAGATCTTCATTGGCTATTTTTAATGATAGGTTCAAGGATAGTAAAGGCTATAGTAAAGTTTTTGCAGCTGCTTCCCTCATTGAGAAGAGTCTCCCAAAGATAAAAAGGCATTTGGGTGTGATTTTGAGTATAATAGGTGGTACTGTCCCTTTATCAGAGAGAATGGAGAGGAAAAGACAAGTGTGTATGAAGGAAAAGAGAGTGTTACAGGTGCTGGATAGGATTGGTAAGGTGTGGGAAACGGGAAATTGGATATATCCATTAGTATCAGAATAGAAGGAAAAGGAACACACCTCCTGAAGTAGTCTGCTAATATGTGCATAGGAAGGAAATGAGAATACAAGAATGGAAAGAGATGTCTTTAAAGCTGTGTAAAGGTTTAATACAAACAGTGGAAATGTTTGGTTATATTCAGACATACTACACTTGATTCTGAGAAGGACAACATTAGAGGTAGTGTGTGCCTTGAAATTTTCTCATGTTATAAGTTATAAGTTACATATTAAGTGGAAAATAACATCTTCTAGGATTGAGTTACAATGGCATTTGGAGCTCACTGGTGAGACATGTTGTGCTAGTGCTGCTTTCAGTCTGTGGTCGTGGTGGGACTCAGATTTGGGTGGAATTGTCATGGTTTACTGTAGGCAAAACTGTATAAACTCGAATAAACACCATGGTGGTTCAGCCGTCTTCAATTTCTTCCAGAAATCCAGAGAGCCTTCAGTGGTTTCTGGAGCGTAATGTGAGCCTTGCATGAGCCAGGTGAGGTTTTTCATAATTCCATACATAGCAAGAAGTAAAAAAGGAACAGGTGAAGACAAATAAAAGATAAATAATTTTAATATAAACCTCAGTAAAGATTATTCTTTTGGATTAGCTATTCTTAAAGTTCCTCTTGAAGAGCAACTGTTTTGATGAGAGCTTCGAAAGTAGCACCTCCTCAGGTAGCAAAACCTCATTTCATATTCAGGGTGTTTTAAGAGTAAGAATCCAGTCTTCCTACAGACATTCTTACAGACTTCTACCTTATTATAAACTGTGCTCTTCAAAGTTATGTACACTATCAAGGCATAAAGTAAATATTTTTAAGTACTGAGAGAGCTCATTTCAGTTTCTTTACTGTAAATGTTGGGTATCATTTAATATGCTGTATGGTAATTTCATTTAGCTTCTAGCTCCAGCTCTAGAAGGGTCTCTTCCATGTCCTGTGTCATACCTGCTGGCCTCTATATGACTTAAGTACCTTAGGATATCTCAGAGATACTTATGTTTAAGCAACTGACCTGCTCCCACAATCTCAAATCAGAAACCAAACAGACCAATATAACTGCAACCTACTGGAAGAAATTTTTTTTATAATGAAGGTGATGAAACATTGGAATGGGTTGCCCAGAGAGGTGGTGGATGCCTCATCCTTGAAAACATTCAAGGTCAGGTTGGATGGGGCTCTGAGCAACCTGATCTGGTTGTAGAAGTCCCTGGTCTTTGCAGGGGATTGGACAAGATGACTTAAAAGCTCCCTTCCAACCCAAACCATCCTATGATTCTGTTGTTGCATTTTTGTAATAATGTAGAGAAAAACAGAATATAAAGCTGGAGTAATGTTTCTTCTAAATGTATTTGCTATGCTAGGGCTACTCATGTGAGGGTGTGCATTCTGTTTTCCCTATTTCAAAAAAAAAAAAAAAAGTACAAGCTACTTCAATTCTTGTGGCATGTCTTTTTAAGGAAAAGATCGTGAACAGGTATTAAAAAAAGCCAACAAAACCCCCCAAAAAGAAACAAATCCACGAGCAAAAACCATTAAATTCAGTTTATGTGGAAGTCTCTTTGCCTTTTAGACAAGAAAACGTAAATCTTCATTTTTCAGCATTGTTAAGCATGCAGTAAAATAATGCTGTTACAAGACTTAACAGCAGTATCAAGCCCACACAGCTTGGCTCTATCTTTCAGAAGAAACTTTTCATGTGAGGCAAGAATGACACTAAAATAGCACATCTAAGAGCACCATCAGTGCTTTTCTGCTAGGTTTAATTTCTGAAGTTATGGGCTGTTGCTTTTGAAGCTCAAATTTCAGCTAGAGTGTGTATTAGATTTACTGAGCTGTTTGATTTCATTACAAGGCATAGGTCTGCTGCGTCCCTCTGATGGCACAATCCACCTGCCTTTGCTGAGAGCGCTCCCGTGGGAATCAGAGTGTTTGTATGATGATGAAAAATTAAACCTTTCATTTGATGCTCCTTTTATTGAGGCTCTGCAAGAGGATGTCGAAATGCCTTCTGTGTAATAGGCAGCTGGAGTAAAGTATTATCCATCAGTGTGGGCATAATGATTTATGTGAATACATATTTGTCACTGTATGTGGTGACAAACTCCAGTGAAGCTCAGAGCATTCCTCGCAGTTACCCAAGGAGTGTTGTTATTACATTTCCTGTTAGACTTTGATGCTTTTTTTTGATTGGGTGTTTTTTTGGGCTTTTGGGGGGTTTTTTTGTCTAACGCTTGTTTTTATCAGTTTCTCTGTATGCAAGAGAGGGAGCACTACTCTTAGCCAGTTAATCTCGCTTTCTGTAGACGAGACATAACCTCCTCAGAGCAGCTCTCTACACACCCAAAAAATGCAAACCTGTCTAAAAGAACTGTCAACACTGAGCCGGAAAGGAGCAGACACAGCAAATATCTGCACTGCAGTGACTGCAGTGTGCATGGATAGACTTGGAGTAAAATGTGATGTAGCTGCCACACCATTAAGCACAACGTGAATTTCAAAAGTCACTGGTGTCTTTGAATAGGCTCTAAAGCAACCTTAGTGCCAGTGTGACCTCCAGGCTGCTCCAGCCTCATAGCTGGCAGTGCCCAGATTAGCTGGTTGAATGCTGGGGATGGAGGTGTCCTGCTGAGCAGCAGTGATTTTGGTACATCCCTCGCTAGGGCTTCAGTGCTGTATTGACTTCAGGAGCTTCCCCTTTAAATTTTGGGGAGAAATATAAAAGCAAATCCTACAAATTCATTGCAGTTGCTTCAGTTCTGTTATTTCTGTGTGTTTTGGATGGTGTTACTTGGAAGGCAGTAGGTGCTCCCCACCTCACTTTGGTCTGTGTTTCTGCAGAATGTTGTTCCTTCTTTTATTAAAAAGATTTTTATGTATTTATTTATCCAAAGAACATTAAGTCTACCAGGTTTTAACTTGAACAGACTGCTATCAAACATTTCCTGTGTAGTGGTACAAAGATCTTTTTAGGGATCTTGTTCATAAACTCTTTAGCCTCTGAAGCTGTTAATTCTTTAATGAGTAAATTACCTCATCATTTCTTTCTGAGGCAACAGTGTTGTCCCAGCTGTGTGATCTTTTCAGGGTATTCCCAAAGATGGAGAAAAAAAAATTAGCAACAAGGTCAAAAACCCTGAAGGATTTCCTACTAGCAATTACATTAATCACGTGCAGCTCTCCGGTGGCTTCTTGGCCTCACTAATTGCCTGTAGTGTGAAGTAATTTTATGTCCAAAATAGCTTATGTGCCTCTAGCTTGGGTGAAGGCCAGAAACCAGGCCAAAAGTTACAGCAGATAAATCGAAATAAAATCCTAGCTATTGAAGGAGTAAATTGGCCTGTCCCATCCTCTGTCTGTCATATCTGTGCTCAGGTCTTTCTTCCTTTGTTTTCTTACGGTGAATTAATGGTTTTAAACCAACCAGTTGGCACTCTGCAAAGGCACGTGGTTTGCCAGCTGCTCTCTGTGAGCTGGGATGGAGTTCTGTTTCTGAGTCCCAGTGCTATCAAGGGGGCTCCAGGGGACCTTCCCTCCTCCAGGTACTGCATCTCAGTAAGGAAACATCAGAATGGGCTGTAGGACATACTGATGTGCTGTCGGTAAGAGTCTGAAGACTGCCACATTTCCTGACAAAGTTCTCTTTTCCAGAATGCTCTGCTTCCCGCCTGGAGAGGCAGACTAGATTGTCAGACAACTAGGCTATCAGGGAGTGGGAATCCACATCCTACCTTCTGTGTGTACATCCATGCACGTGCCCACGGGACGTGCTCTGCCACCCCTGTTCCATAGGCAATGTGGGAGCCGTAACTGCTTTTTGGCAGTGGTTTTTCACGCTGTTTAAAGTGTTAAAAGAATTTGTGTCCTGGTTTTCATTCTATTTTATTAATTAAGAAACAAGTGCAGACCACCAACAATCTTCCTTTCTAATTTCCTCTTTTCCCTTCTCTTTCCCATTGCCTGATAGGTACCTGGGAAGAATTAACAATCTGAGGAGTAACACTTGGAGTGATGCAGATCATTGGTTTTCCCTTAATTCAGTTCAGCCACCCCCAGCCCAGTGGTTTTGCTGCTTGCTTTATTTTTTTTCCTCTATTCTTATAAACTCAATCCATCTCACAGCTCATACTATCCACGTAGGCAAGATAGATACCCTGAACAGTTTATTTTGTAATGTTTCAGGATAGCAGATCCTGGAAGATAATAAAGTGTTTCCCAATAAATCAAGTTAAATTGGAAGCACTTGGCAACAGCATTTTCCTGTGTATGTGTATAGAAAAGCTTTTTAATCCTCCATCTGGGATATTATGGGTAGAAATTACTATAAATTAGAAGGTGCTGTGTTTCAGTGATGGTGTCTTTTTATTCTTGATCTCGAAAAATCAGAATAATTTTCATTCATTTCTGGTGATATGTTCGGATAGGACATTTTCTTGACTAAATAAGGTTTGTTTGCTGAAATGAAGGATGCATTTTATGTTCAGCTTGCCAGAGTGCCCTTTGCTATAATTCAAAGTGACATAATAATAGCTTGGGTGTCTCTTACTTTGCCTGTATCATTTGCAGTATGGGAAAATTAAGAAATCATGGCTTCAGTGTTGCATGTCAGGAAGCCCTGAAACTGTCTCTTACTTGATACCTTCACTTTTCATCTTGTGTAGTTTACTAAAAGAGAGCGAAAGTGGTTTACATTTTGAGTGACAGCGTGGCATCAAATAGCATATAGAAAAATGCCAGCAAAGTTTCTCAAATAGAAAAATTGTGAAATAATATATACGGTTTCCATGCTAAAGAAGGTTTCAGTCTCAGTTGTCTCTTTAATTATAATTTAGGAGTCTCCAGCAACGTAGGAGTCTTAAAATTTGGATTCTGAAAGAGCAAACCTAGTTCAGTGGTGGTTTATATTTACTAACCAGGAGGAGGTGCTAACTTTTTTCTGGCTGTGTGGAACATGTAAATGTAGATTCTCAGCATCCGTCCATAAACTCACACTGTCTGCCTACAGCTCCCTAGGTACCTCTCCTCTTGCTTTGTCTTTTAAATCTCTCTCCTTACTTACTCTTTCTTAATACTGTGCAGAGTTGTGAATTTTGGCTCTTCTGTTGAAAATATAGTCTATGTAATGGAGATTTAAGTCCCAAAGACCCTTTTAGTTTGCTTCCTAAATTACTGACAGAGCTGAATGTCATACTGAATTTAACTTGGAACAATCTATTTCATTGTCTTTTGGAGATGAGAGAATGAAAAGTCAAAGCAGCTGTGATAGAGTGAGCTAGTCTTGGAATAACTACTCAAACCCTGATTTATTCTCATATTTCTTCTCTAGAATTCATGGAGTTACATAGAACATGATCTAAACACTGCAAAAGTCAATTAAATGTCCTTTACCAGCTGTATGGCCACATGTATATTCCATGCAATTCTCAAAAGAAAAAAGCTTTTGTTCAAAGTAGCATCTGAACACATTTTAAAATATTTTGTAAGTCCATGGAATGCGAACACTTGCATAGATTGAATGTATTTCTCTAAAGAGGAAGCAATATTAGCAATTATTTTTACTCTAATTCTGAAACAGGGGCCTCAGTTCCTGACTTTGTGCAGGAAAGGCCTGTCTAGTAACCAAGAATCTGTTTATGTGAACATCAATACTGTAAGCATCTTGCTTTAGTTTCAACCTGTAAGGATCAATATAACACAAGGAAGAGAGGAAGGACTGCTTATTTGTCTAATTATCTGTCTAGAGTCTTGTATTTTCTTTTTCCCTTCTTAATGTTCAGAAAGTCGGTAGTGAAGCATCTTTTGTGAGAAAACAGTGTTTGAAATTGAGATAAATGTGTTAATACAGGCAAATCTGCCCATCTCTTAAAATTTAGAGTGCTGTCTGAAGATGTCAAAATATGACATTGCAGTTACACCAGTGACTGCATTCTGCTATTAAGAATTTGTAAGTATGGCATACGAAGAGGTGCCTGTTAAGTACTGATGCAAAATTGATTTGCTTGGAAGTGGAGGGAGTTACATGTGCATTGTGAAATCCCCCAGAGAATCGGGGAAAATTTGTACTAGCTGGTCACTCTTTACAACAATATATGCAAGAAAGAAATCAAACCCTATCTTATCTACCTTGAGGTTAATCTTTGAAGGCAATTATAAGTATTCTTAATTGTGATGCTAATATTCAGGCTAAACATGACCCTTCCTTTTTTAGCCCTGAAATGCTTCTCATTCCTGTTTCTTAAGCAGCTGTTACTTATGTCATGGATTAATGACTGTTAAGTAACTCCCCTGCAGAAAAGGAGGCAGATTTGGAGGCCTTTCTCTTTTGCCAGAAGTGTCTAAACGTGATCTTTGCAGCCTTGTTCTCTGCAGAGCTTGATGCATCACTCTGTTAATCCAGCCTTGGGCTTGTTGTAGACTACCCTGTGCCCTAGGAGTGCTCGCTTCCTTCTGAGCCACCCTGCCAAAATATTGACAGTTTGAAAACATGGGCTTTCAAACAAGCCAGGCTGAGCTTCCAGCAGCTCGCAACCAGGTCTCCAAACACCAAGGTGCCCTGTGGTGACATGGTGATGGAGTTACCTTGACATGGCCCTCCAGGAGTGTGTGATTTTTATGAAGTTAGTTTTAGCTGTGGCACGTATGAATGATATGAACATGATGTAGTGATTCGCTGTTACTATTAGAAAGAAGACTTATCTTCATTTCTGGTTTTGTTTTAAAGGATATGGGGTTCAGATCCATCCAGGCTGTTGACCACTGGTCAGGAAAAGAGTAAAGTCAAAATGTGTCTGCACAAAGTAACAGAAATTTGATGCAGATATGTAAGTAGGTAGTTACTTATTTAAAGGAATATCTACTTGCCTGTCAATAAATTATTTTAATCTAAACTTCTTTGCATCGAATTAAATGCAAAGTACAAAATCTGTCTCTTGAGATATAATTGAATGACATTCAAAAGGGTTTAATTGCATAGTTATTGTTGACAATAAGAAAAAACAGATGCATTCAAAGTTACCAGATGTAACTTCAAGAAATATTTCAAGTTTCTGAATTGTGTTAAAATAAAGGAACATGTATTTTTGGCTTATATATGGAATATATGTTGAAGTATGCAAAAAACATGGTTAAAACATGTATGTGCATTAGTGTGTGTAAATGTGTGTATTCACATGCATTATCTATAGGTGTGTATATGCAAAATTATTCATGTTCTTATGGTGAAGAGCATTCTGGTGATTGCGATATTGCTTGTACAATGAGTATATTAGAAAATCCCATTTTGGCTCTAAACGTATTATCCATTTTAAGAGGGGGTAACTTTGCAACTGGGAATATTACTAAACTTATTTTTATTGCATACTTGTGTTTGGATTATGTAGGCATATTTTGAATTAAGCATGTGCCCTGCCAAATGGCTGGTGCGGTTTGCCAGTCATGTGGAAAAGCAAAAATCTCTATTTGATTAGGTGCTGACAGATATTTACATATATATTTCACCATTTCCAAATATGTTCATATAGTTGTAAGCACTTCTATTTTTATAAAGCTCTTACTGATCATGCAGAACTGTTAATGGTCCAGATTCAAAGAAACTTCAATCATTTAAAGAGTGACTTGGGAATGTTGTTGCTGAAGTCTGGCAAATGTTGTCTATTATGAGGTTGCCAGAATGCCATCCTTGCTCATACAGGATCTAGCTCAAGGTTTGGAGCTGTCTCTTCATCTACCTCCACTCAAGGGTCTCTCTCGTACGTGTTTTTGTGCTTGTGTTTGCCAAACATCAGTAAAACCAGGTCTCCTCAACAGTCCCACCGATTTTTAGCAAGCAGCCATAGAAAGTGGGAGCAGCTGCACCTCCTTTTTCACAACAGCAGGGTGGGAGGGATGTTGGATTGTGTTAGGGAGGGGTTATGTTCTTCTTGCACCCGAGTAAATTCAGACCCACTTCTGGCGATTGGGCAAGCAGCTCATGAAGGCAGAAGGTAAATGCTCTCGGTTTCTTCCTTCAACATTGTGCCTCTGTGAAGAAATGTATCTTAGATTCTCTCAGGGAGACAGAAAAAACCAACAAGCATTATGTATCAGTGAGTGTGATTTTGCATTGGTCTTTGTTCAATGCTTGTCTAGGAAGGAAATGTTTATTTTTTTTCACTTCCTGACTGGATCCTGGGACTATCTCTGTATTTAATGCAGTGCTTTTTATGAAAATTATGTTCTTGGGAATGGCTAACATATCAAGAAGAGTTACCATAAAAATGCTGAAGTAATTTAAAGCATGGCAGAAATTATTTTGGATCACTGTGCTAGTCTAATGTGGAAAGCAGACATCTGGCTTTAAGTAAAACATTATTATATTGGTATTGGAAGTTAACAAGCCTTCTTCAGTAAGCTGAATAACAAAAAGGCAAAAAATACCGCAGAAATCAAATTCTTTGAAGAGCAGTTTTAAGTTCTCTGTTTCGTGAGCAGGGATCTTAGAAAATATTATTTTGGTCTGCCTCGCCTTTCAGTTTTTTCCTTGGCACTTAGCAAACTGCAGGTCATGTATTATGAACATAGTCTAATACCTAAGTCAGGATCTTGGCTTCATTAACTTCCACCTAAGGAGAGATGCCTCTAGCTGATATGCTCATTCATTTGGCAGTTTCATCAATTCTGGGAGAATTACTGCTTTTTCTTTTGGCCTGAAGCATTAAATTGGTCACTGAAATTGAATCTCAGGTTTCTAAAGAAGTGAAAAATACCACATAACGTGCAGTTTCTATATTAACCGGCAGAAATCTTGTCGTAGCCTTTATTTTGATGTAATAGTGATATACAGGTTTTAGGAAATGGGCAGCCTACAAGACTAAAGGTTTCAAGCCAATTTGAAGTAAGAAGATAAAGTAATGTATGCATACAAATTTATTGGAGAGTCTCTTGACTTCCCCTCACAAGGAAAAAGGAGAATCTCTTAACTATGGACAACTTGGCATTTTCGGAATCAGTTCTCCCCTTCTTTGTAATCCATGTAAGCTTCTCCATGATCAAATGTGAATCTCCGCAGTGCTTTCTCTCTGTTCCCCAAATACACACTACTTTTGTGGGCAGGTTATATGAAACCCACAAGCACTGTCTGGAAACCATCTTGCAATGCGTTAACTACAAACGTAGAGACTGCCAGTGGAATTTCTAGGAGTGCTTGGCATCAAACAGAACTGAAAAGAAGCAGAAAGCCTCCCTTTACAGTCTGCCTCCTGTGCTAAACCCTGTGATTTGAAGCTCATGGTTCCACTTAGTAAGCTGATGTGTCCTACCAAGGGAACCTTTACAGTCCGCAATTCCTAGGAGTGCTTTTTATGGAAGTATTTGTTCCTATTTTTATTGATTTCCCCCTCTTATTATAAAGCAAATCAGTTTTAAGGTAGTTTCTTGAATTTTTATATGTCCCACAAAGCCACTGACAGCAGCTTGACTCTTCCTTTCCTTCCTTCCTTCCCTCCCTCACAGCCTCCCTCTTTTGTTCCCATAACCTAGAGGCATTTTTCTTTTCTAATATATTGTTTTCCCCTCTTCTATCAATCTTTGATTATGTTACTGATCATGGTTATTAAGGTCACTCTCCTTCGCCAAATATTGACATGAATAAATAGGTTTAGATGTCCAGTGGGAAAAAACCTTATGTTGCAGAAAGAACATTTCCTTTTACTCTGTTGGAAAACTCTGTCTTTCCTCCAAGTAAGTTTCTGGTGAAGAAATAAGGTGTTGTCTTTAGGCAAGTTAAGAAATGTTTGGGGCATTTGCACAATTAATATTGCTCCGCAGTTCTAGCATATTTGGATATCTTTTAAAAAGTAGCTTAATTATAATTACAACATTCACTTCACAATCTTCTTTTACAGTGCATGAGGCTTTAGCATTGACAGTTTAAGAGTCACAGGGAATGAAAGCTGACCTGCCTAGGACTTGGGCTGTATTGCTGTAACTAGTAAATACTGGGAAGTCTTCCGGGTGTTTTGTACTTGAACAGAACAATTAAAAGTAATAACCATAAGCTGTATACCCTAAGATGTACAATATGTAGCAGAAGTAAGGCAGTACTAGGTTTATGTGCAGAAGCTGGATTATAAATGCACTATGAACGTGCTTATGTAACAGAAAACTTGAATGTTCATTATTCTTTTAAGGCAGAGTCGAGGCAATGTCACATTACATGTTAGCTTGGTCCCATTATTTGTTGGTATATAAACTATGGAAGTTCCATAACATGCAGCTGCACTTTGTCATGCATTTTGATGATGTGGTTTTTTTAATCTTTGTCTGTGTTGTATATATTCTATAAATTCTGTGTAAGATGCAGTTGTCTGAGAACACTTACCTGGGCTAGCACTAACCTAAAATTTAGACAATAATAGTTGCTAATAAAGTTGAGGTGGAAAGTGCAGGATTATTTTAGTCATTATTAAAACAATGAATTTTCAAAATAAGAGAGAATTTAAAAGCCTCATTCCTTTTCTACCTTTGTGTGCACGATGTTTTAGTTAACTACTTGAGGGCCTGATCTTTTCATTCTGTTATTATGGACTCCTATAGTAATGCTGTGGTTCACTGTACAGTGAGTCCTTGTTGCCTCTCCAGTACCTATAACAAAGGAGCCTTGTAAACATGCATTTGAGGTCCTGAGTTCTAAAAGTAGTTTTCAAGACTGGTGTCATGAAATATGCTGTTGGAAATTAGTTCTGATTCAGTTGATGAGTTACAAAGGTACACATTTGCACTTTGATTTAAACTTCATCATTTTAATGTTTCGATTTCACACATTATGCTTCTTAAATAGTGCCTTTAATTTTCATTTTTCATGAGGAACACTATCTCAAGTCTTTGGAATTTTATCTGTATTATTTTTATGTTCCTCTTTGCTGTATCTAGTTGTCAGTCCATTTCACTCATGCACAATCAGCCATCTGTCCAGATACTCTCCTTTGGAATGATGTTCAATATTGCACCTACTTTGGTCACAGTTCCTTTCAAATACTATTTTGTTATTATCTACTGTGTAGCTGATGGTGAAAGCAGACACCTGTCATTCGTAGCTTTGTCAAAGAGCTTTCTAAATAAAGAGGGGCTCTTCTAATCTTTGCACACCAAATCAGAATTTCTTCAGCTCTGCAGGTTCTTAATGCTGATTTTTTTGGCATGGTGCAATATTCTTGTGTCTTAACCTTGGCTGACTGCCAGTTGTCCACCAAGCCTCTCTTGGTCCCTCTCCATGGACATGACAAGGGGAGAAATATGTGCTGAAAAGCTCATGGATACAAATAAGGGCAGGGAGATCTCTTACTAATTACTGTACGGGGCAAAACAGGCTTGACTTGAGAAAATTAATTTAGTTCCTTTTATTTCATTGCCAGTTGATTGTAACAGAGTAGAATAGTGAGAAACATTGAAAAACTAAGAACACCTTCCCCCTACCCCTCCCTTCTTCACAGGCTTGGAGTGCTCTCACCTCTTCCAGCTTCCCCCCTGCCCCAGCCCTGAGCGGTGCAGGGGTTGGGGAACAGGGGTCGTGGTCAGTTCTAATGCTTCATCTCTGCTGCTCCTTTCTCCCCATGCTCTTTCCTTTCTCCAGGACGGGGTCCCTCCTGTAGGATACAATCCTTCACAAAGTTCTCCATCCTGGGTCCTTCTCAGTAGCCGCAGTGCTTCAAGAATTGCTCCAGTGTGGGTTCTGGCCGTAGGGTTCAGTCCTGCAAGAGTGGGCTGCTCAGTGTGGACTCTCCACAGGCTTCAGCTTCCTTCAGGGAATTTCCACATAGTCCAGTGTGGGCTGCAGGTGCAGCTCTGTTTTGATGTGAACCTCCATGGGCTGCAGGGGCACAGCTGCTTCGCCAAGGGCTTCACCACAGGCTGCAGGGGAATCTCTGCTCCTGCACCTGGAGCACCTCCTGTCCCTCCTTCTGCACTGATTTTGGTGTCTGCAGAGCTGTTTCTCTCAGATATTCTCACTCCTCTTTCCAGATGCTGCACAGCCTTTTTTTACCCTTTCCTAAATCTGTATCCCAGAGGTGCCACCACCATTGCTGAGGGGTTCAGATGTGTGCAGCAGTGGGTCTGTCTTGGAGCTGGCTGGTATTGCCTGTGTTCAACACGGGGACAGCTTCTCACAGAAGGCCCCCTGAAGTGCCCCTCCCTGCTACCAAAACCTTGCCGTGTAATCCCAGTACAAATACTAAAAATTGTGATGTATGATGTAGGGAAATAAAGTCTTAATAACAATATTAACAACTACAAATAATTGGGACCAAAGCTGTTTAGTTAAAAGAATCAATGCTCTACTTCCTTCTGGAAGCCTATGTTTTAATAAGGAAATTTGCTGCAAGGTAGAAAATTTCTGTAACTTGGTTTCCTTTCTTCTACTCTGCCTGTCTCTCCAGGCCTTTCTCCTCTTCCTTAGGAATTTATTGTAAAGTTTTGCATTTAAGGACTTCATTCACACTTTTATCTTGTACTTGAGCTTGTATCGTGAGTATCCCTAAACATGAGACAGGGATGGAATGGCTTCAGAATAAGTACTCCCAACTGTGAGGTTTTATTGAATTTGATATGTATGTACACTCCTTGTGCATATAGGTGTGCTGAATTGTATTGCATTTATTCCTGATAAACTAGTGTTGCATGTTGAGCGGGAAATTTTGATGAATGAAGCAATTTATAAATGGCTTTAACATCACTGAGAAAGGAATTGTCTAATGGGATATATTTGTTAAAAATCTCTGAGCAAAAGCATCTGTCCCAACTAAAATATACGTGCTTTTGATTTGCGTCAAAGACACGTAAAGCCTAAATTCGTGTGCCTCTCAGGCCATCCTTGAAATTAAAAACAATTCTAATAAAGGCTCAAGACCAGCATCAGCAATTGAAAGCAGTGGAGAGAGAGCCTTTAGGGCATCAGAACTTCCCATAATGAAAGCTATTTGCTTTGATTTTTTGTCTTTGTGTCCTTACATTTTTCAGACCTACTTGAGTCACGTCAAGAAGTCAAGAGAGTTCATGGTTTTTATATATTGTAGCGTGTTGGTAGAAGTCTTTCTCTGGGCTTCTTGGATTGGTTCTGCTCTAATGGTGAAGTACTGTTAGTGTCTAAACAAAGAGGGATTTTTAAAAAGTCGGAACTGCTTGTGAATAAGAACAGAGTATGAGAAAAGGCTCTGCTACATCTGTGACAGAATGCTGGGAACAGGGCTCTGACTGTCCTCAGAGAGAGGAGAACAGGAGTTTTGAAATTTACAAGAAACAGGTGCTGGAGAAGAGACTGCCAAGCCCTGGGAGGAACCATGCAGAATGTCGTGCCAAAGCCTGACAAAATCAGTGTGATTGTGATATTGTGCAGTATTACTTTGGAAAGAGCTTAGGCTAACTAATCACCCTTTTCAAGTTAAGGCTGCACACTTCATGTTAGCTTTACAATTATCTGGATTTGCTGAGATGAGAATCAGCATGGTCCTCCTTTACTGTTTGTAGGGTTATGTCTTTGAGTTTGGGAGCTCAAAAATTGTCACTCTTTAAAACTTCTTCACCATATGTGGTGCAGAAAAATGCAACATATCATTCCCTAACTGCTTGTTGAGCAAGCTGCTTTGTGAGCTGAGCAGGAGATAAAGGGGTTGTGGTGCTTTATCGTCCCTTCCTTTTGGTTCTTTTTGCTCCATGACAATTTTGGGGTAGATATCAATGATTTAGTTTTTCCATTCAGAGAGTGCCAACAATAATTGTAGTTATCCCTTTAAAATTTTGAAAATTCAGTACAAAGCATCCCAATATCTTACAGAAGACTCTAATGCCCTGTGGAGATAGTAGGATATGAAAGTATATTATCATTGTAGTGCCTAGTTAACATGTACTGCTGTTGTATTTCTCATTTTTTCCACCCAGCCTTACAGAGTTCGCTCTAATTCTCTTTTATTCTTTCTTAATTTAGCCTGTAACCTCTGTGAAATAAGTTGTTTTCAGGAAGAAAGTGTTTATATTACAATGATGTGTTTGCATTGCTCTTATGGTTCATTTAGCTTTGTAAGCTCCTTGTGGTCTGCAAGCAAGTGATTAAAGCCAATAAGGGTGAAAAAAAAGAATTGTGTGGGTGAAGCTCTGATATGAGACACTGACAAATACAAGATTAGTAGCTGCATCAGCAATGGGGCCTTTGATTTTTGGGCCTTTTGTTTACTCTTTGCCTGATGGACCTTTGTCAAAATGAATTTATTGGCATGGGGTTTAATTATCACTGTGATATAACAAAATATATGTCTATGTCACTGTCTTTATCCATGGCAGAGCAAGTGGGGTAAGGGCTGTTGGTTTTGAGTCTGAAAGGCTTGCAGGCAAGAATCAGTAAATGCTGGTTAGCTAAGCAGCAGAAAGAAGGTGTTTGCTCAATCGGTTTCAGCAGAAGCAGCTATTATTCAGTTTGTTTGAGTTGATCTGCATTGATGAGGATAATAACAAGTCTGGCATACTCTGTTTGTTTCCCTGGCACTAGCCAAAAGTGCTTGGATAACATAATTGACACTTGAGCCTAAATCTTATTTTAGCGAATCTGAAGGGCTGCTAGACATTCCGGAGGAGTCAGTCAAAGCAGAAAGACTTGCAGGTCTTTGGGCTCTGTTTGCTTCTAAACTTGCCCTCTTTACAATTAATTGTTCCTTGCAATTTGTATAGGGTAAAAATATTAGAGCATCAAAACCTCTTCTGAAACCTGTGATTTGTGCTGGTTCACTTGAGACTGCTTGCTTTGAAGGCTTACTTTACTAACTTGGATGTTTTCCCGCTTGACCTCTTTTGATTCTGAAGAAATCATCGTAACTTCTGAGAAGCATACAAAAAATACAGGAAAAGTTGCACATTACACATACTTTAATTTTGATTGCAGACTGCTGTTAATGCTTTCACAGTTTCTTTCATTCCCTATAGTTACCACTAACGGGGCCGTTCATCTGCAATGCTTTTTCTTTAAGTAGAATTGTAATTTCAAGGCAGTGAACTATAAACTTTAAAAAAATCAACTTAAAAACTGTTGATTAGTATCCTGCACATCTGTTACATAGACCAGCTTACAGAATCTGCACTTAAAAATACATATCCATAAAGGGTGTATGTTCTAGCCTAATCTTCACAGATCTAAGGATGATGGTTAGTGTGGGCAATGTGCAGAATTAATCCCATGAAATGCCATTGCCGTGACTGTACTGGTACCAATAACCATTTCTATCCTCCTTTGCTGTGAGTGAAGCCGTGGCTTTAGCATGCCTCTTACACACTGACTGAATGTTTACACATTGCTAAGTCTGCCCATGCAAACAAGCACGTAAACCACCTCGAGCTGTGTGGTCTGTCTGTAGCAGCCTCCATCCATCTCCATCCCTTTGCTCGTGCAGGCTTCCTTTCTGTGCTCCTACATCTTGCCCACTTCTCACTGATGCTTCCAGAAAGCTAATCACTTGGGAATGAAAAATTACTGTGTCAGGTGAAGCTTTGCTTTTCAGCCAGCACAGACCTGAGGTGCTGAGCCTGTGATATCACTCTCTGGCTTCAGATCAACGGACAAGGCTTGGTAGCAACCCCTTTCATCTTGAAAAGGAGTCATAGTTAATCTCTTTAGTGCATTAGAGCAGCAAGGGAAGAACATTCATGGTGCTGAATAAACAAGCCTGCTGGTGACTGCTGAGTAATGTTAAACTGTAATAAGAAAGCTTTATGGTTGTTTTTTGTTTTCACAACATTAATATATGTTTTGTGAGATCTCTTGAGTCTTTCTTTATTTTGCCCACATTTTGAGACTGAAGAACATTATCAGATACCTCAGGTGTCTAACTTTCAAATGCTTCTTTATCTGTGCAGTGGTGGCCTTGTAGGAAAAGAGCAGGGGCATTAGGACAAAACTGCTCTGTTTGCTGCTGTCAGTCTGAGGTTACCAGTATTAAGGCACAGGGGAACTTCAGTGCACAGCTGCCTTTCCCTTGTCTGCCCTTTAACTGGAAACAGCTCTGGCGTCTTTCCATGCCGACCCACAAGGAACTGCTGTAGCACTTCATCTTCAAAAAATTTTCTCCCAAGTTCCTAGATGTGCAGCAGAAAATATATTGTATATCCCAGCAGATAAGGACTGATAACTCTGCTGGTAGATACAGTGGGCACATTTTGCTTCTAACCTCCTGTACATGTCATGTGCAATTCTCAGAAATGTCCTGCATCTCCTGCCTGCTCTCACAGCAGTTGCCCACACGTCTGTGATTGTCGGCTACATCAGCAGTCAGGAAGCACAGCTGAAATGTAAACACTTTGACAGTTTGAACCTGACAGAATGACTGTCCTGAATATTTTCCTTGTAAGTAGGTGTTGCATCTGGTATTTGCTACTACAGTTCTAGGTGATAAAGATCACATGTCAGACCATATAATTTAGGTGTGGTGTCTTCACATTTCATTTTAAGCAATTTTTTTGTGTGTGTGCCCATAGATTTCATTTCATGGTTCAATTCAAGTAGAAAGTTCTTTATTTCCTGGTAGAAATTGGTTTGTATGATACAGCAAATGGACAATTTCCTCCCACTGACAGCTCGCAGCTATTCCCTTATGGATTCAGTAGCACACAATAGTATTGCAGTAGTGCAATGAGCTTAGTTTTTTGGGTTTTGCTTTGATGGGCTAGTGTTTTAGGTAGACTGCCAACATTTTCCCAAGGAATGTGAAAAAAAGTGTAGTGAAATTGTACTTTAAAGTGGTTTATACCTCAGCAAGATTTCTTGAGACAAAGAAAAGTCACTTCTTCAGTTCAAGGCTGTTTTCTGAACTAAATATAAAAGACCTGCAGAGAAGAGGGTGTGCATGAAAGCTTTGAAGAAAAGGTCAGAGGAATTCTTTAAAATGAAAAACATTTGGCAGGCTGCCTGTAGGTGTCATTACAAGCTGTCTCGTGTGTACCCGGAGGCCTAATCTTGGAAACAATTAAGTGCAAACGTGTGAGTAACTTTAATTGTGTGCCTGCCAAATCAGTAAGACAAACTGAAATCTTTCAGATCTTTAGTTTACATGTTTCCCCTTCAGCTGTTAGAAGAAAACCATGTAAATGAAACATGGGAACTTGTCTAATCTCAGTTTAGTATTATATTGCAAGACAATGAAGAGCTCTTTTACATGATACTTGTGGTTGTTTTTCTGTTTTGTGCTCTTACTAGGTTTATTTTGTTAAATACATCAATAATTATCATGGTTTCTGCTTTCTATTTCCTTCTCTGATAGACTTTCTGGTCTTAAATTGACATTTCACTTCCTTTTGGGGTTTAGAGAAAGTATTGTCTTCCATGCCCGTGTGTATTACAAACTAGGTGGTTTGCATATAATATCAGTGCATTATCTGAGAGTAAAAAACCAAGTGGTGAGCTCTGCTGGGAGAAGAAATCAGTCCAATTACCTGGTTAATTCCATTTGTATTGCACTATATATTGCACTGGGCACTGTATTGCACTGTAAAGTATCTCACAAGACATTGTATTTTATCTCCCTTTTAATCTGTCTTATAGGTGCTCCTGCAAGAAAGTGAAAACACTTCTTTTGCTGTGTTTAAACATCACTGGAGGGTGAAGCATAAGTACTTGTGTATATGTGTTGAGGATGGATAGATCGATAGATAGAGACGCAATCACAGTTCTTTTTTCCTTTGTCAAAAAAATTATTGATCAAGGTGAAGAACACTTGCATTAATGCAGTCTGTTCTAATTTAGTTTGGTTTGGCTTTCTTTGTATTAATTTGTAAGCATATGAAATTATTTTATCCTTTATACTGGCTAGTGTCTCAGACTGATTTTAGTGCTTCATTTTTATTTTATTTTGTCACTTTTTTGTTACTTTATTATATTTTATTTTATTTTCAGATCTAGCAGGACTGTGATTACATGCAAAAGCTGTATTAGAACACACACAGGAAATTGTACAAGAAATCCATTATTGGGATAGGAATAGCAAGACTTTTCCTTTTCCTGTATGGCTTTTTTTGGTTTTTTTTTGGCCTCAGGGTATATTTTGTGTAGCACACTGTGAAACCGAAGAAGTCCATTCCTGGAACAAACCAAGTAGTACTGAGGGTGCTGCGTTGCTTTATTTCTTTGTATTCTTTTCCACCTTCAGAGAGAAGAAATTGTGCAATACCTTCTTCTACTTCCCTCTTCTATAGAATTCTTTTCCTTTGTAACTTCCATTGGGCTACATGTTTAGGCCATATGAAGATCCTCACTTGTTCTTATTCTCCAGTCTCCCCACTTGCCCCAGTCAGCCCCCTGTATTTTGATTAGCTTTCTAAAGAAAGCATAATGTAAATACTTCCTCCTACTTTTTCTCCCCAGCCTCTTCCATGCCTTATTTGTCACAACACACTGTGATAACCTTGGGACCACTTTAATGGCTTCTTTTAGATTTACGGAGAATCCTCTGCTTAGACTTCTGTTTCTCCAATCAGCCTTTCCTCAAGTCCATCCTTCATCTCTTTCTCTTAAAAACCTCTGCTCCATTTCCCCTATTTTAGACCTGCCAACCACTTAATGTCAGGACATTCTTCTTCAAGTCCTGTCCTTTTTGGCACCACTGGGCGTTTGTCTCTCCTGCTTCTGACTCTTGAGTGGTTTCTGCAGTACAGAATGGCCTGGCTCTCTCACCAGCACGCTGTCGGATGCCATCAATCACGCCGGTGTCCTTTTCTGCTTCGTTCACACCTCACTGAATTATCTCATCTGACTACATTAATCTGTCAAATAAAAGGTTAACTTGGAGATTTCATAATCTTCTACAGCCAAGTCTTGTTTTGTTGAAACTAAGTCTCAGTGGGCTCAGAGATAAACCCCCTGTATAGCCAGCCACATGTAATGTTGTTTATTGCCCTGATACCAATCCATCCTAACTTTACCTTGCAATGTACTTCTTAAATTAATTATGTGCACTGCTCTGGAATCAATGACACCATTAGAGTGCCATCGTATTTGGCTTCCTGATTTTTCACCCTCTTATGAAAATGTGCCAGTAAAATGTTTTTGTTCTAAGTCCTTCTGAGAAATTCTTCATTTCAGGACCACATCACAGCAAGCAGTTCAGGCATCAGCTGAACTGATATACTAATGACTTTTTAATTTTTGCATACTGAAATGTATTATTTATCTTTCTTAAAATAAAATACATAAAATCTACAGAATTACTAATGAAAGTAACATACAAAAATTATTGTTGGTGGTATACCACTGAGATGTTTTTCAAGAGCTGTCTTATTGACACAGTCCTTTAGTAAGTTGCGAAGTTTATTTTTGGTCTAACATAGTTGTTTTCATGTCAGAGAAATTACCTTTTGAAGGCTTCCCTTCCCTCCTCCAAGTTTCTGTTGCTCAGTGGAAATGAACTGCGACTGATGTTGCTTTTTATGGAAGCTCCCATATGTGGTGTGCAAGTGGATTTGCACAAAACCCCCATGTCAGAATGCTGACTGAAACCACTGGAGTAGAGTAAATTATCTGGTGCTGCAGTCCCACTGTTTGTAAAGTCTTCTGTCGTCATTTAACTGGGTGAAGATCATGTCGTATGAGACTTGAGTCATACCGAATGTTACTCTGCATTTATACATTGTTGCAGAATTGAATAGGTAGTGAATTACAGAACTTGTTGTTCCAAGAAAGTGTTTCAGGCCCTGTGTAATCATGCCTCTGAGTTTTGGATGTACTAATGGCAATACACTCTTTGTAAAGGCCATGGGGGTAGATAATTAGTGAAAATTAAAAACCCCCAAGTATCTCATCCTACACCAGGACTGTAGATCACTGCAGGATCACTGAAGGTGAGAAAGAGGCATCTGCACATTGGTGAAATCCCTGCTAACGCCATTTTTCAAATGCAGTGATGATTCGCTGTGTGAAAATGGTCTTCTGTATCCCCTGGCAACCAGAAGCAAAATGTCTCTGTTCTTGTCTGCTGGCCTTCAAAAGCACATCTGAGAAGTGATTTGTTTTCACAAGACCATCATGCAACATTAGAAGCCTGCTCCCTCCCATTCTTCATAAAGAATAAATTAAAAGTAAACAATTCATTCTAGCTCTTGATTGAGTTGTAGGGCAAATTTTGTTTTTGAGAGAGATGTGTGTTTTTTCAGATTTGTTCTGACTTTTTAATGCATGAAAAATAATACTGTATTTTATGCAAATTACTGTTAGTATTTAATATACTCCTGAAATCTGAGAGATGTGACTTTTGTCCTCAGAATTTCTGAGACTTCTATAGCAACACAGTATTTTATTTTTTTTTACTCAGCAGGCTGTTGAATTTTATTCTTTAGTATGCTTAGGATAAGGAAAACTGAGACTCCATATTTCACAAAACATGTAAAAATAAGGAACATTTTCTTTAAACATAATGTATCAAATGAGTGGTGTATCTTTGTGTAGGCAGCTGAAATTCAGCAAGTCAAATGCTTAAAACTGGTGTCAAAATAAGCACGAAAGACATAAGTTCTTTTTTCAGGCTTGTTTTTCAGCAATCACATCCTTTTCTCTTTCCTCACAGCACCTAGCAATTGATGCTATTTTTAGAAATTGTTCTGATAATAATCACTCAGCAAACCTTAGGCTGAATTGTTAAGAATACTGTACTCTTAGCTGGAGAATTTCATGATGATGTACAAAAGGCTTTGACCTTTTCAAATCTCCAGTTTCCCTATTTTGCTTTATAAATGTAAAGCATGAGGGGGAAAAAAACCCTGGGTTTTATCCAGAGGAGGTGCTTGCTGCACAATTACAATTTGCATTTACAGAGCAGTGGGTTTCTTCCCGTTTTAAAATAGAGTTTAGTTATATTTCACACTGGCAATTGTGTGAAGAGTTTCCTTGTGGGAACTTAGATCAGAACAGATCGTTCACTGTGTATCTTCATGTCCCAGTGAACTGTGCAGTAGTAGCTCCCTGCCTGCACAGAGCGTGGGGAAGAAGATACTTTAGTCCTGGAAGAACTGGCTGGCTCTGGCTCACAGATTAATTTAGCCTTGCTTATACAAGTGGCGTGAGATAAAGGTTAAATTTGTGCACCTGAGGCGCATATTTAAATGAGAAGCAGCTGAAGGAAAGCATGTTTCTCTTGGAAAGTATTTAAATTATCATAAGAATTGAAATTTGAGTTCATTTTATACTATAAAGCATTAATCAGCTTTATTTATAAATAAATTCAAATCAGACTGCAGAAGTGATCATCCTGCTCGAAATAGAAAATAAAGTTATCAATGCTATTTTGATGTTCATGCATATTTGCATTTTTACATTTTTTCCCCTTGCATAATTTTTCCTTGTATTTTTCCATCGCTGTTGATTCCATAAATTGAACTTTATTATTCACTATTTCAGGCCCTATTTATACATGACACTCCATGCAGGCAGTACCCTTCATCTGCTTGAAATGGCTTGTGAAACAGGAACATCAGTAACTTAAATTTGTGACTGTTGGGTATAAGTCACTGCTGCATAAATCTGTTGAAGGCCCGTGCTCGACTTTTTGAAGATTTGGAATTCTGTGATATCCTGTGTTCAAGGACAGAAACAAACCCTTTAAGGGTCATCTAGTCCAATCTCCTGCAATGAGTTGAAGGAAGATCTTCCACTAGATCAGGTTGCTCAGAGCCCTGTCCGACCTGACCTTGAATGTTTCCAGGGATGGGGCACCACCTCTCCGTGCAGCCTGTTCCAGTGGTTCACCACCTGCACAGTAAGAAACTTGTTCCTTGCATCTAAGCTGAATCAACTCTTTTAGTTTAAAACCATTACCCCTTGTCCTACTGGAACAGCCCCTGCTTGAGTCTGTCTCCATTTTTCTTACAGACCCTCTTCAAGCACTGAAAGGCCACAGTAAGGTCTCCCTGGAGCCTTCTCTAGGCTGAACAAACCCACTTCTCTCAACCTTTCTGTTTTCTATCACTTCGTCCCCCAGCCCGTGTTGCCATCAGGGGTTGTCCCAATCCAGGTGCAGCACCTGGCACTTGGCCTTCCTGAGCAGCGTGAGGTTCCCATGGGCCCACTTCTATAGCTTGTCCAGGTCCCTTTGGATGGCGTCCCATCCTCCCAGCATGTCGATCACACCTTGCAGCTTGGAGCCTAGTGGCATTTAAAAAACACTCACTAGTGACATTGTGAAAACAAACTGCTTGTGTTTTAGGAAACTTGTGCTAAACAGATGGAAATGATAGTATTAATTGTTTTTTTATTTCGTGTGATTTTGTAAAAATCCTCTGAAAAATATATACCTGCAAGTACCTTCCTTGAGCACAGCATTTTTACTTCAGTTCAGGTATCTGCCTAAAACCTTTTTAAAGCATTCAGCAAGAATCCTATGAGAATTTTCATTTTTCCTTCAGGAAAGCCATACTTAAATGATGAGGATTTTCTGTTGGACTTTTGCTTGCATCTGTTAAAAAGCTACAACATGTCTTTATTTTTTTCGCTGTATACTAGCTCTGACACACTCTAATTTGCGGAAAACAAGCAAATGAAAAGTGATATAAAAGTAATTTTTATTCACTGTTATCTTGTTTTTAAGAGCCATCAGTAAATGCTGCAAATTCTCCTTTTTAAAAAATGTGTATTAATGGGGTTTTGTTTAATGTAAGATTTTTCAGAGCTCCTGGTACTGAATTCTGTGTCTCTGCTTAGGACAAGGATTAAAACTGCTTCTGGGCAGCTGTCCATTGCCCTTTAATACAGAAACCATTTGGACTTTATCCTACTGAAGAGTAATCAGAACTGAGTGAAAGAAATGGAGGCATTAGACTAGAAAAGATTGAAACCTGGCAGGAGAATGTTTGTCTGATCATATGTGGGCAGCTTCCAGACCCTTTGCAATACCCCAGCGTTGAAATATGAGTACTGCATGTTAAAAAAAAAAAAATACTGAGAAGTTTTTAAAGGCCATCATCCTGTGCTCTGGTCAACGCAGGGCTTAGGGCAAAAAAGGTCTGTGGCCATTAACTGAAAGCTACAATGAAATTGATAGGCATGGGCGATATTGATTTTAGTATTTCCTCAATATTGATTTCTTCTGTTGAAAAAGCAGTGTTCTACAAGTATGTTTTTGCATCTTCAGTGTATATGCTATACCTTTCTTATATTTTATCTGGTTTTTTTCCTGTATTCCAGTTTGAAAAACATTTGCCTCTATTCTCAGAGCAACCTCCTTTTCACGATTCTCCTTTGTATGCAATATCTGATGCAGACATAGTAAATTGCCCCAACTTTAAGAAGCATGAAAAAGCAAATTGGTGAAATTTTTGTATTGAACTTATTGCTCCTGAAATGTTGAGAACAGCAGTAGGGTAAGAGCTAGAGTTCAGCAGGAATAATTGTGAGCCAGGCTTTTCAGGCCAGCTCTGCTGGTAGTCATTGTTTAAACCCAGAGTATTTCTTCCTATCCTCTCAGGGGATTTTTTTATATGCTTTAGGATGTCAGTTTCTTTCGGAGTTCTTGAGGGTCTTAGGAAGAAGACAGGGGACCAGCTTTGGCTTATAACTGGGATGGCAGCAGTGACAACCCCAGGGCCTCCGTGATGCAGCCAGGAGGTGTTAGCACCTGCCATCACCTCTGTGGTGCTGAGAAGGGAAAGATGCAGCAGCTCTGCCAAGGGAAACTTCTGTTTTTACCATAACTGAGCCTAGAGAGATTTGTGTAAGCAGTGGCAGCTGCTGAGAGCTAAAATCATAGTGGTGGATTCGAGGAGAAAAGGAGCAGATAAAAGTAACTCACTGGAGCCGTGCAGAGAGGTTGCCATCAGATAAGCCAGAGTGCCAACTGCTCCATGGCATAATGGGAGTATGGACAAACTCCTAGCCTGTAGCATGAGCCTAGGAGTTTATTAACATGTCTTCTCATTTCCTTTGACTCTTGCTGATTTATTTGTGTAGTTTTACCAAAGCCATTTCAAGGAGTACTGATTTATCACACGGTGACTGAGCCAGTACCTTAACATAGCTTTGTGGAATTACAAAACTAGAAAAAAAGAATGAAATATATAAATACAGTAGTGGAGATGCCTGTAACAATACCTCCAAAGAAAACAGACAGTATTATTATTTTAAAATTGTTTTTCATTTGAAAGGCTCTTTATATTTTATTGTAGTTAAATGAATGTGAAAGGTGTGTTCAATTTTTCTCCCTGGTTTCCCTATTAATGTTGAAGGGTAGGAAAAAATTATGCTCATTTGTATTCCTGAACATAATATAAATGAAAAATGAATATTTTATTGCTAATGGCTTTATAAAATGCTATTCAGATATCTCAGCAAATTTAGTATATAATTCTACTGCAAAACATAAAAATTAAAAAAAAATGCTCAGCTGAGGGCTCTAAAAATAACAATAATGCAATGGCTAAGTACTAATACAGCAGCTTTTGACTTCTCTCTTCTTTTGCAAATGGTATCAGTTTCTTAAACAGTGTAGCTTGAGGCTGAGAAGTTGTGTCAAAATTAAGGTTCACTGTAGCAAAACCCTACAAATTTTTCACAAATCCATTACTTGACCAGCTTCACAGTGTATGTATTTTTTCAGTAGCAAGTGAATTGTATGGCAGCTGCATCACAGCAGCTACAGAAAGATTCCTTCAGTCAATTTTGTGTGTATTTTTGTGTCTAAGTGTATATATATACACTGTATGTACACTATGTACACTCTAGATATATTAGGTGTATTTTAAGATACATATTAGCCTCTATACAGTCTGAAAGGGATGGATGTTGACCAGAGGAAGGGGGAAAGGTAGAGAAGGTGGGAATACTTTCAGCTTCATATGGGTAGCACAGCAGGGCTAGTGTTGGTGATGGAATGGGTGCAGGAGTGGGAGAAATGGGAATAGGAGGTGCTGTGCAAGTAAAGTAAGAGGTAAGGAAGAGCAGACAGTCTTGAAGACAGTCTTGGGGGTGTGCTGGTGGATGAGAGGCTGGACATGACCCAGCAATGTGCACTCACAGCCCAGAAAACCGAACACATCTTGGGCTGCACCCAAAGCACTGTGGGCAGCAGGGCCAGGGAGGGGATTCTTCCCCTCTGCTCTGCTCTGGTGAGACCCCACCTGCAGTGCTGCATCCGCTCTGGGGTCCCAGCACAGGAAGATCTTGATTTGCACTGGTGGGAAGAGCAGTAAGGATTAAACTAGAAAAGGAAAGTAGAAGAAGAAGAGCTGGAAGGACTTTGGAGAGCTTACTGCAGTTTGGGTAGTTTCTGTTGAACCCTCTGACAGGGTGAGAGTTGAAGTTCCTGTTGTGCCTTACCCTTAATCCTTCCCTTAAGAATGAAAGCAGCTGTGAGAAGGTGAAAACTCAGCATATCATGTATTTTAAAAATCAAGGAATTTTTGTTCTGCCTTGCCCAACTCTACTGTGGAATCTGCTTCTTAAACTAAAAGCAGGCTTAGCATTCTAGAAACTGTGTGTGGTAATCAGAATTTCTACATTTCAGGAGATGAAATATTGCCATATATATATATTCCACATAAATTCAACTTTCAAAAGTCATTGAAGAACATTACTATTGAAAACACTGTGAAGCAAATAACATAGCAAAACTTAATTACTAATTTTTTAGCTTTTACTTCTATGAACATTATGCAGAAGAAGTGCTGCAGCCAGGAAAAAAGTATTTCAGATTGTAAAATGTCGCTTGTTTCGTTTCTTGTGTGAAAAAACCACCCAGCCTGTCTTCCTTGATTTAGTATCAGATACATACAGATGTTTAAAATGTTTCCTTTAAGCTGTTATTGGGTAATTAAAGACAGTTTTGAGAATGAAGCCACTGCATCTAAATAAGTTAAAATACCCTGTCAGGAGTGGTTCCATACTGAAATTGTAAAAACCCTTCTGAGAACTGATGAAGAAGTGAGAATAATTGCAATCACAACATTTAGGAAGTGCAAAATAGCTTGTTAAAACCTCAGTGAAATGCATAGCAATTGAAGGCATCTGAATCTTTTTTGGGAATCACAGGAAAATAAAACATAACCTCAGATTAAAACACTGTTGTGAAACTCTGGCAAAGTTGTCCATGATGCTTACAAAGTAAAATAAACTTAGGGAACAACTGGACAATTCTGCAGTAAATTAATAATGAAAGTCAGGTTGGCTTCATTATGTTCAGATTTGAAAAGTAAGTTTTGTCAATATTACGAAACATTGTCCTCATTTAGATGAAAGCACTGTAAGTCAGGGAAACTGTAGTCGGTTAAGTGACCAAAATATTGGAGGAGATACCACGTATATCCCTATGTACTTATGGGCAAAGGGATGTACTGGACAGTAAAGCATGTGCATTTTTTGGATATGAGTTTTAGTGTATGTTCAAATGTGTGCCTTAAAGAAAGATACTCATTAATAGCAAGTACAAATAGATTTTTTGTCTTGAAGGAATCATGTCTTTTGTTGACTAAAAAAAGACATTACACTCGCTGTAAGGAGATCACAAACATCTTTCAGAGCTTCATGGAAACCAGTGAATTGTGAGTGTAGGAACTGCTGTGCTGAAACTGGCACCTAAATCCGTATCTGGCTTTGATGGTGGCCGTCTGTGGATACTTCAGAGGAACTTAGAGAACAGCCTGGTTTGGGGAGCATTTTTTTCCTAACCTGTCAAGGTGGTTACTTCCCCATATCCAGCATATAAATGTATATTCTGTATATATTTTATTCTCTTTAATGTAATTGTAGGTGCATTTATTGTTTGTATTGGTATCTGATCCTTTTGAATTTCACCTTGTGTCTTGGTCACAGTATGTTATGCTATGTAATGATGCCTAACACGCATGTGTGTGTAAGGGGGAGAGAGGAGTCAGTTCTGATTATCTGTTATCTGATTTGACCCTTCTCAGTTTGATTAATTGCTCAGTTCTGTTTTAAGTGTTTTATTTGGAGATGCAGAAAAACTATGGATCTCTGTGCAGGGAAGATGTAGGAGTTTGAGAGAGCCCAGAGGTTCTCTGCTGATAGACTCTTCTTTGAGTGGATGCAGACATTTTCTTCCAGATTCAGATTATGATTGTGCTGTGGAGTATCAGGTAGTTACTGTGAGTGCTGTGATGCAGGCTTTGGAGAAAGAAAGTGTCTTTGTGACTAGAGTTAAAAAAAACACCAAACCTACTGTGCGAGACAACCATCATATTTGCTACAAAGCTGAAAGCAGTTTGAGAAAAGAAATGTGTACATTTGAACCTGAAAGATCTCCTGCAAGGAAAGAAAAGCAATTGAAATAGGCAACCTGCAGATTAAAATCCCGGGAGAGCACTTGGTTCTCTCAATTGCCTGCTGAAAGAGCAGAAAAAGCTGATTTTATATGATATTATTAGGGAGGAATATACAATAACAAAATGTCAAGGCTGGATAGTACAGTCAATGAAGTATGAAAGAAACAATAGAAACTGAAGAGGGAGTAGAGTTTTGCTCAAGGAAATCAGTTCTCCACTGTGTTGTCAACAAAGCATTTGCATCTGTGAAAGCAACCCCCTGGTTTTCATTAGGATAAAAATATGAGTGGAGTTGCGTTGAATATCATGTGTTGTGGTAGCAGTCCCAGCTGAGAGAGTGACAGTCATTGATGATCCCGCGGGTCTCCTCTCAAAGAGAGGTTAACCCCAAAGTCATTGTCCAAATTAGTTTTGAAATTAGATTCTGCTTGCTGTAGAAGTGAGGGGGATTTTTAGAGATTAACTTGAGGTGAATTTGCTGTTGGGAAGGTAAAAATGGTTTTCTCCTACATATTAATGGACCCTTCATGTAACCTCTCCGTGGCAGGAAGTTGTCTGACAAGGAAACTTGTGTCTCTGTTTATTACGAGTTTTGTGGAGGAAAGCGGGGAGAAAATACAGACTGGGAGGATGAGCAAGATAAAATCCAGGTGAAAATATAGAGCAGAAAGGAAGATATATTTGCTGTTAAATAAATGTATTAGGTATGCAATGATATATATGTTATTGTCTATTATAAGAAATGTGATATTCCTATGCTTATAAAAACAGACTCTCTTTTTCTAAATGTGCTCAGTTGTAAGCCAGCAACCTCCAGTTCTCAATAGTTCAGCTTTTGACTTTGTTTACAAATTTCTACATGTTTATTAAGGTGTTGTCCTTGTCCTAGCTAATAAATTATTTTTATGGTAAGGAATTTCATAGTGCCATTTGAGAAACTGAAAACCATATAATAGTAGTAATTTGTGCCTTGTGCTTTGGTGTTCTTACACTTTTGCATTTAATATAATGAGAGGAGAGATAGCCAACTTGGAAAATTTAAATATTTGAGTACATTAAGTTTATATTAAATATAAAACAGTGTGAGAATATAGTCTGAGTCTAAACTATTTCAAACACAGTAGCACTTCTACAAACTGTGGAGTGGTTATGTACACTTTATTTTACTTGCTGGTTATGGGCTTTATAATTGATTTAGCCTAATTAGAAGGTTAAAAGAGCATCTTTCCAGCTATTTTTCCAAGTGGAAACAAATAACAGTGAACAAAATATTCTTCATAGTAATCCCTCCTTGGTGGAAAAAAAATATTGTGCAAAGTATTACATGTAAGAGACTTCCTGAAAACTCAGAGTCTTCTAAAATAAACACTACTGGACATACAAATGCTGCTAAGTGACAGATCAGTATCTTGCCTTTTACAAAACAGGTGAAATTTCCCACTGGCATTTGCTGGCTTCCCTGGGTGATTAGCTTTGCTTAGATTGTAAGAGGAATCAGGACTAATCTGTATGCCTCTATACTAATTGCTGATTGAGAATCAGTGGGTAATTGAACCACTGAAAACTTACTCAGCTTTCTGTACCTCATACAGCTTAAAAAGAGGTAGCAAGACACAGCAGCAGCTGTAATTTATGCTTCACCCCTGCGATGGGAGCTGCAATAACTCAGGTCACATGCAAGACCCAAGCAGCCTTCTGAGCTCTGGGAGCAGCAAGCTCCAGGCAAATACTAGAAAATAATACTTAAATGTCTCAGCTGTTAATTGCATGCATTAGTAATTAGTAAGAATATTTAACTGTATCTCCTAAAGAAGGAGACATGGCATAGATTTGTAAATAAACACCTGAATTGTACTCATAAATATTAGAGAACATACTTTAAGGAGGTGCTCACTCCATTCTTAGTGAGAGAGATTGGAGATGTTGGGGAAAGTTACTCGAACATGATACAGGGTGGGAGGTGAAAGCTTGTATTGTGTGTCTACTAATTTTCATTTCTCTGGCCTCAGTTGTTTATAGAAAAATTATTTGCAGGAAGTATATATATGAGCAAAACCTCTTCATGAGATTAAATAATACAGAAATTACAGAAATCAGAGTACTCAAAGTGTGTAGGAGAGCATTGCACACCCTGGATGAATAACTGGGTTTCTGATTCTGTCTTTGTTTTTAACCTCCCTTCATAGCTTTGAGCAAATCACTTTCCCTTCTTTTGTGCTGCATCCGCTAAAATGGGATAATGATATTTAAGTACAGTATTTCATAAAGATGCTGTGCAGACCCATTAATAAATCCATTTCCAGGTCTTTCGATATACGCTCAGTATATCAAAATGTCACTACTGAGCTTGCTGACTGCACTTATTTAATTTCCTAGTTCTACTCAACTTCTAGATAATAAAATGATATTTTCAGGCATAACTTATGATACAACTAAAACTATCACTCTCAAAGTCAGTTCAACACTCATCCACCACCCCTTAGGAAAAGCTATAAAGTACACAGATTGTCTTTTCTTCAGTTATTATAAAGATTTATTGAATCTCTAGCTCTAACATCCACTGAAGGTTTTCTCTGTCAGTATTAACTTCTTAGATCAATAAATTGCGATACTGATCTCCTGAGAAGTCAGTGTCTGCCAGCTACCATTGCAGTGTTTACCCCTGCTGAAAAGCAGTTGTAGCAAATTAAATTGGCTTCTGTCAGTGAACGGTCCTTATTTTATGGCACAATTAATGAAAGTTGATAGATAGGCCACTTTCTAAACAACATCAGATTAAAGGCAAGGGTTTGTAGTAAGAAAAATCTGGATTTATGAGGTGAATCTGCTTTCATTTAAAGAACGGTTGCTGAAGACTGGAAGATGACTCTTCAAAAGGAAGAGTCCTTTTCAAAGGAGTGTGTTTTTAACAGTGTGCACACACCTGATCTTCTGCGTTGCTGGAGAGCCACTGACTACGTTCTCTAATCTGCTGTTTGACAATTTACATTGTTATGTAGGTTTGTGAAACATTCTGCTTTGAGGAAGGTAGAGACAAGTGGAACAAAACAAAACCAAGCCTGTAACTACTTTAAAGCAGCTCCAGAAACAGCTACTTTCACTTTCATCTAGCTCAAATGATGGTAATTTTTCTCAAACAGGATCCTGACCGTGGATCTCCAAAATGGATGTAGAAATGGGAAAAGTTTTTTCTCTTGGACTTATTTTCTTCCTTTGCCTCATTATCAGCAAACTTCCTGATCACAGTTTTAACATTGCTCTCCAAGGATAAATGGTTAGCATGGCCTAGCAGTGACTCCAAGGTACCTGTTCAATTGCACAATAAGGATGATGTATATTTAGACTGATCCTAGAAATTAGAATAAAACTTAAGCATTGATCTTTGTAATCATGGAAGAATTATTGATAAAATTCTAATAATGTAGTTCTCTGGACTTTAGCAGCCTGTTCCAAACTCAAAAATGGCGTAAAAGCACTGAGAGAAATGCTCACAGGGGGTTTTTTTGGCATGGGCAAGATGGTATTTTTCTAAACTGTTGTTCTGAGAAATACTTGGATGGCTTGGTATGCAGATATTTTGACAATATAGTTTAGGTGATTAAAGCTGTGCAAATTTTCTGCCCTCTGGCAAACTCAGAGGTTTCTAGTGACACATGGAAAGGGCTCAGTCAACAAAACCCAGCTGTGCATTTTGTGCATAAAAAATACATATTTATATGGTAGTTACACAGTACTGCAAAATTTGATGTCCTTATTTTGCCTAATATTTAGAATTAAGATACAAATTATGTTTATTTAGCACTTGTGATGACTTAAAAGATATAATTATAGCCTAATGGTATAGCACCTTCTGGTTAATTTATAACTAAAACCTATCAAGTTTATACTGGACTTAAAGTGAGTGTCTGCTTTTATGAGAACACAATTGGTTTAGACAACATCAAATAAAAAGTCTCTGTTGAGTAAATTCCTCGCAGTGATTTTTTTTAATATGTATGGGTAGCTTTAGACTGCAAAGTGTGATTATGATAAACACACCACAGAGAGTAAATTTAAGTGGGGAATGTGGTGTTGTTTGAAATTCTTAGTATATTGCTTTAGGAGGGCAAGCTATCAACATCTTTCATAGCAGTGATTAGTTTGTAAGGGTTTGGGTTTCTTAATAGCTTGAGAAACAACTCTTTTGGTACTGTCTCACTCAATTCTCCACTATAATAAACTGCGTTAATGCCACTGGGTTTAATTAATGTACACAGGCACAGATACTGCTCTGCTTTCCTTAGAGAGGAGAATTACTGGAGGTGTTGGAGGCGCCACTGAGAGTATGTGTATGTGGGCAGCTCTGGGCAGACACAGGCTCTTTGGCCAGCGCTCCTGTCTGGCCAGACTCAAACTATTTTCAGTCCAGAAGCCGTGTAGTCGTGCTGCCCCTCCTCATACACCCCCTTCTCCACACCCTTCTTGGTTCTGACACGGTACCGCGGCACTGTGACATCAGACCTGGGCTGGCTCCTGCCCAGCCATCACGGAAGAGCAGATGCTTTTCTGAGGCCACTCTGTGCATGTGCCCTGAGGTTTTTTGTGACAGCAACGGCGTCATCCTCAGGGCTGTTAAAGCTTCCTTAGATTCCAGCTATCCCTGAACAACTTGCAGCTCCTGCTTTGCATATTTTCGTAGTGATGCTGTTTCAATACTTACAGATGGGACTGGCCTCCTGCACACTTCTATTTACAAATTAGGGTGTTTGATTTGGTTTGGAAAGCAGCTGCTTGGTTTTTTTATTTCCCCTTTTAGGTTTTTTTTCTGTTCTATGTAAATTAAAAGGTGAATTGTCTTCAGCTGAGCTGCTGGCATTTGAGGCAAAACATTCTCACAGAAGTGTCCAGTTTTGTCTGCACTCTGTGTTTAATGTAGAACAGCTAAGTTTCACTTCATTTTGTAAATATTATTGGCCAGTTTTCTTGATGATCAGGTGCAGGAGTCCGAGTTAAAATTTGTAATGTTTCTGAATACGATGGATTCTACAGAGATACTGGCTTTCTGGCATGCTGTAATCTCGCTTTATTCCTCAACGTCATCCCTGTGTTCCATGGATATAAATTACCTGTTTCTCTCTCTTAGGGTATAATTACCAAGGCCCCTTTCTTTCTCGTTTACTTGTATCCCTTTTATTTAGGAAGTAACTGTTGTCTTTTCTTTCAGCTATTGTGTACCTGATATGTATCTAATTAAACTCAAATTTTCTCAGTAGGTGTTAACTTTGAAGTCTCTGTGCCCTGTTTTGTTTTAGACACAGGGATTCTGTGCCCAAAATTTCATCTTTTTTCATCCCCTACCAGCTGGCTGAGTAAAATGCAGTGTCTCTCCATAAACATCTTCTGATGAATGAACTGTTAGAACTTACTGGGTGGAGAGGTGTGCTTCACTTGCAGAATATGGGTTTATCAAAGGACTTAGAGTAGATTCTTAGTGGTGCAAAACCAGGTATCGGATTAGTCAAGTGCACAAGTTGAACTTATTGAATCATTCTGCATTGCAGTGCTACATTGTGAAAAGGAATGCACTACTAGGCCATGCAAACTTGTTGATTTTTTTTTCATATTCTTCATTTCTGTTTTATTGGTGGTCATGGTGGATTTTTTTTTTCATTTTAGCACATAGGGACTTTTTTCCCAAGAAGTATCATTATTCTAGTTTTCTCCAGAGCAATTCTGATATTTTTTATATATGTTTTTAAACTCCAGATTTTGTTCTTCTATTATTATTACCATTCTTTATTGTTAAGAGTCACATGCTTGTTTTAATATGTCACATCTGTAAAAATAATGACCATGCTAACCAACAGGTTACTGAAATATTATCTGAAGAGGGTGGGGTTCTAGGTCAATCTTTCAAGCATTTTGACTTGACAGGTCCATTGAAGTATACTGAATTGTTTTCATTAATAACTTTGGTCTTCACTGTTTATTTTCACGTATTAGTGCTTATTTGTAAGGTGTATTGACTCATGTGAATGTGATATTTTTTTAAGCTTTGAACCAAATTCTTTCCCGCAAAGTATTGCTTTCCTGTTAATTTTTCCTTCTAAATATGCTTTTGGGCCATCCCAAAAATAATTAAAAATTTTATGTCATAGGTTTTTTTCAAGATGAATAAATTTTTCTGTATGAACAAATATGAACAGTATGTTTGTGTACTTGTGCATGTGTTTCAGTCTTTGAATGGGGAGTTCATTCAAAATAAAATGGAGAGTACTTACCCATTAGTGAAATACTCGAACTAATTACAAGCAAATAAAGCACAGGTTGCAGCTGTCAGTCTAATTCTGTTAGATTTTCAGTGTTGTTTTCAAGCTCTTTCATTTCCCCCCTCCCCTCCCCTCCAAAATGTAAAAAGTTGTCCATAGAACTTGATTGGAAATGCAAACTCCTGTGTGCTTTTCTTTCAGAGTACGGACATGAGTCCAGCTAGTAGCACAACCTCCCTCCCTGTTAGCCCCCTTCCTGAGGAGCCGTTGTTTTTCAAGGTACAGTTAATTAACTTAATAATAAATATTGTCTATTAATCCTGGCTTATCATGCTATCTCCTGTACTGTGAAGTGCTATTATTACTTCTTCCTTTTCTTCAAATTGCTGTGATATCAGTAGATGTTCTGTGTACATGCCATGCAATTTTCACGAAATACCTAGAGTACAATGTTGTTGGTTTTGAGAGGAATATTTTTCCAGCAGACTACAGCTGTAAACTGTTGTTTTTAAGACTTTCTTTTTATCCATCATCCCATTTAGGTATGTGCATTCGTGTATAAGTGTGTATCATCAACAGATACTTCTTTATTTTGTATTTCAAGTATATCTTGATTAGTTTCTCCAAGGATACAGGAGACATTAAAGGTCTGTCAAAGAACAGTTTTGGCATAAGTCCAGTGTAAGCCACAGGCCTGGCATTTTAGTTAATAATAAATGTTGGGACAATGTTCACAACTTCATGAGGTTTAAGCGGTGAGGAGTGAGTTGCCATATGCCACTTTTTCAGCTGACTCCATGGTATCCATCCCTGGGACTCAGAATAGCCTTAGGCTCTGCCTAACTTTTGGAAGAGGTCTCCTGAGGCCACCCAGGTTCTCAGAGGAGTGCTGCGGCATCTAGCAAAGAGGTCACCTTGCCAGTTGTTCACTTAGATAAGGAAGAGGGAACTTGGGTTTTCAGCACCATTGACTCAATTGTGTGTCATAATATGGACTAAGTTACACTCACAGGAATATTCCTTTTAAAATTTTCCCTCTTCCAAGTAAGTTTCCACCTTCTGTGTGCATACAATCAATTAGCTGGGTTGTGTTTTAGTCACTTTGTGATGATGTTAAATTAAAGCCGAGTAACTGGAATGAATGAAGTTTGATGATGTAAAGTTTGTGTCTCTCTTGCACGTTCTTCCAGCACAGAAAATAACAGTGTCCTTCAGAACTGGCCAAGCCCAGAAGTAAAGCTTTTTTTTTTTTTTTCTTTTCCCCATATTTTCTGTGTCTGTGCAACAGTTGCACAACCAGCCAGCTGATTCCCACTATTAGAAGGGTTGAGGATTGTGCTTGCTCAGTTGTTTCATCAGTGGAGGTACAGATGGGATATCAGTGGTCAGCTATTCACTGATTCTCATTCTTCTTTTGGGGTTTAGCGCTTTTAAGACCCATCTCTCAGTCAGATTTGGCTGAAATTGAGCAATGTTGTGCCAGGATACCAGGGTACATGTCTTTATTTCTTTGGAACACCGCTTTAAGTGTGCATTGAAGTCTGCTCAACATTCTGAGTCAGATTCAGTAGTTAACTCTCCCCATGCCTGGAAAACCACTAAGATATGACATACAAAGAAATGGGCTGCTCAGCTCAGATAAAGGTTTAAGAGGTAAGGAAATCTAACTTGAAATAGTACGATAAATTCTCACACTGAGGTAATCAAACATTGCTCTGTTTGCATCAGGGGCACTGACAAGTACACTGTACTGCCATTATTTTTGAAAGAAATGGTGTTCGTATAACCCAAAATGGATTGTAAGTTACTTGAAGTGGAATAGTTGCTCTAACAAAACAATAAAGATGTTTTTCGTATTAAAATCTAGTTGAAAATGGTAAAAGAAACTGAAAAACAGGGCAGGGAGCATTACTTAATCTTTGATTTTCAGTCAGTTTTCAAACCAGGAAACATTTTCCTTTGCAATTCAAGTAAAATGGAGGTCAGGCCAGGAAAAAGTTAAGTGCATTTCACAGCATTTAGTAGAAACAAAAATAATATAAAATGTAACAGTTTCTGTTATTTCTCCTTGACTCACTCCAAGAGAGAGCACTATTGTTCCAGCTGTAATGTGAATGACTGGTTTTACAAGCCATAACCCTCTCTGAATACTGTCAGTCAATAATATTGGCTTTTGATGATGGGATGGTGCATTTCCCTTAGCAACATGGTAATAACATTTCCCACATCCTTGCTGCAGAGATGGAGATTGAAAAAGAAATTCCATTCTGTGGTTCTGAAAGCACAGGTGTAACAAAGCAGGGCCCTATAAACTGCCTCTCTTTGGGATGGCTGAAGATCTCTGAGCTGATGAGCTTTTATATTAGACTGTGAAATGAAACCAAGCCTGTGTTCTCAATCATACATGGTTTTATACCAAGAAAGAGAACTGTCCTTCCTTGGATTTTAACAATTTGCCTTCAAAAGAAAGTCTGCATTTCTGCGTAAAGAATGCAAATTCTGTGATCGTACTCTTCTTGTACATCCAACTTCACCAAAGCAGATGCCTGTCATTTTTAGTCGCACAGGATATGTGCTGTATAAATATGGGGAACCTAAGCTTGTTCAAAACCATTTTAGTATTTTGGATTTAATCTAATGAAAGTTAGAAACCAGATTTCCCTGCAAGTGCCTGCAAGTTGCATCTCAGCTCTGCTAACACCAACCTCAGCTCCCATTACCCCAATATATTGCACATGCTGTGACTTGTAGCAGAAAGATCCAAATCACATAAGACCCTGCTCAGGAGTGTTTGGAGGAAGATATTTTCCCATGCAGCAAGAGATACTCCACCTGAGTCCATCATATACCATTACTTTAACTGAGTCATTGTGCTTTACTTACATTAAGACACTACCTTTAAAAGGGTGTCACTGGTGTCACTGATACCCAGCTCTCTCTACTCCAAAAGGAGTAGAAAACAACTGGGTAAGAAATAAAAGTAGCCAACTCCAGAGCTATTGAATTTTAAAGCAGCCATGAGAAAATGAAAAGATAAACGTATCGTTAATGCCATTCAGCAACCTTTGCTCCGTAAGTGTTGTAAATAGCAGATTTGGTTTTGTTTGAGGAAGGAGCAACTTTGCACAGCAGCCAGTAGAGCCAATCTTTTGTGTGGCTTTGGGTTCCTTCACCCTTTGGAGTTAGCAACACACACGTTCAGAGCAGTCTTCCTTAGCCGTGCTCTTCAAAATCTTAGAAGAACATCCAGTTCAGCCTAGTACACAGAAACTTTAGCAGAACTTTTGTAAAACCATTTTTGATAAAGCAATGATAGGCATTTCTTTTTAGTGAGGGTTATTTTTATGTCAAGTTCCCACTTTCAATCATCTGCTGTTTTCCATGGCTGAAAGTATTTAGAAAAGGAAGATCTTTTCCTATATTCTGGAAAAAGTTTGTTTCTCCTCTCAGAAAAGAACATTGTCTTTGGTGGTGGTTTTGCACTTCAGCTTTTATGTAGGTGGGATCTTTTGAGCAGAAGTTTATTCTTCTGTCAGTTTATAACATTTCTTGAAGAATTAGGTCTTTGTCTTGTGGGAAAAAGTTATGTCACAGCTGAAAAAATTCAGAACTAAGAATTTGGAATACAGTGGAGCAGAATAGTATTTGTCATGCAACCTTAACTCAAGTGGTGTTCTATGTTATAATAGCAAAACTGTAGCTGGCTCAATGTGAGTGATGTTTAATTGCACGTACTTATATCTGCTCTCATTAGCTGGAATTAAAAATAATCCTGCCTTCCATTTAGAAGATAAGTGAAGGAGTGGATATTTCTAAAAGGTCAACTTACCGAGCAATGTCTCATCCATTTTTTAGGACCTGTTCTTTTCTCATACTCATTATTCTGTGCTTTATTATAATAGTATTTTATGATTTTTAAATTATTTTAAAATACAGTGGCAGCCTTTTAAGAAGAGATCTATGAAAGCCATTTAGTGCATCAAATATCTAATATTAGCTAATTATACATTATCTGTTGTAATAAGCATCAGTCTCACTGGTTATTAGCCACAGCCAAGTTGTAAATAATAACCATAATAGTAATTTATTGTAGTGATGTTTAATTGTGTTTCCATTCTATGATTAATCTCAACCATGCTTTACTAATTGGCATTAAACGAAAGAAAAAAATTCTTCCATTATTTCCTTTCTCCTTTGAGGGAGCTGAGAATTTCCTTCAGTATTTATTATCTTACTGTGTTCTGACTTCTGTAATTAATACCCTTGATGTAAATTCCTTGAGTAAGAAAACAGAAGTGCCAGGTCAAGTAGCAAAAGCTGACAGTCCTCAGTAGTGTTACCACTGCTGTAGGTCTAGTAAAGTGTAATCTATACTAAATTATGTCTATACTAACAGTTTTGCCATTCATCCTGCAACTTTACAGGCTCTGGAAATGCAAATCATTGCAGTCATTAATGGGCATGACTCCGGCAGCTCATGACATTTGTGCCTACCCTTATCAGGAGATAAATCTTCCATTTGGTCTGTGATTACAATTTAATTTTACTGCAGATATTTGGAATAATCAATATGAAAGTCACAGTAATGACTGCTGGTTAGCCCAGGCAACTCATCTTTGAGAGTGTGACTTTATATTTCTAGGTGTAGAAAGAGGTCTTTTCCTCACTTACTCTGCAGTGCTGACAACAAGCTGGGCCTATGCATCAAAAAGCTTCCTATGCTAGTTGACACAGCTTATTTACCCTCTCTACCTTAAATGCCCTATTTCCAATATTTTAAGTATTTGCTGACACTTCTTTGAATAAAAAGATTTTAATGTATTGCTTTGTTTTCAAAACAGACTCTGAAATAATCACATAGGCATTGTGACCCCTGGGCAAATACAGGTTAGGGTTCAGTGATCCTCTTTCGTTGCCTGGAGGCCTCATTAGCTCTCGTCCCTCTCATTCCACCCTCCAGCTGAATTTCTCCTTCTGCTGAGAAGCATCTGAAGCTTCTGTGGTTTTGGTTTTTTGTTTGTTTTGGAGATGTTTTTGGTATTTCTAGTAAAGTGAGTAGAGTTACAGAAGTATGACTCAACCCCACCTTTACTCCTCTGCTGCCTCCATCTCCATCCCATTTTAAAGCAGTCTGTCACCATTCTTCAGTGGTTTAATTGATTCCTCCCACTCTTAATTTTTATTTCCCATGCCAGTATTTCCTTTCTTTATGACACATTACATGTTTTTGGCGTAGCACAGACTTCTAAAAGTCACGTCATCACAGCAGCTTTCTGCCTTTGGTGCAAGCCTTCTATTTTGTAATTTCTCAAAAAGATTTATATCTTGGATTTGTTCCACAGTCTTTATCATCATAGAATATGAGATCTTGAAAAGCACTGAATTTATTCTGATGGGATGAGTGTGAAGTAGGTATTATGGGCCCTGTTGCAAGAGGCTTCTGTGCATTTATTCACTGTCTTTTCCTTTTCCTTGGTAACTCTGTGCACACGTTTCCTAAGAAAAAGGGCTCTGCCAGCAAGTCTATCTGAATAGAACCACATCACCTGTTTAATGAGTAAATAAAAAATCAATTTTTATTGTGGGGAGTGTGGGTACAACATCTGTAATTTCCCAAAGTCACTGATATATTTACTAAATACTAAAATATTTACTAGTATTTACTGATGACTAAAAGACTCAGGAATGAGACTGGGAAATACACATGTATTGTGTGATTTCCTTCTGCCTCTATGCTTTGATCATAGTTACCTTTCTTTCCAAATTTTATGCACATGCATTTTTTTATTGTGTCCTCCTTTAATTTATTGAGGCTTTCATCATGGGTTGACCCTTAGTTCAATATTTCAAAATTACAATCCTTATCTTAGGAAAAATTGATGCTTTTAATGCTGAAAATTCAGTTATTTACTCAGTGAGCCACATAGAAGAGAATGATTAATGTATGTCTTATTAAAATCTCCAAAAGCAATCAGAAACACAAGTGATGCTTCAACAAAGGCATGCAGAAGTATCATCATTACTTTTTTCAGTTAACAGGGTTTCCAGCATAACTTCAAATTTTATGTAATCGCTACTGAAAGGGTAAATATTGGGTTCATTCAGTTCCTTCCCTCAGGCAGACACACGCTCACACAATGAATTCTGATGCATACCTACAAAGTAAGCTTTTCCTGCTGAGTACTCTATATCCAAAATTTAAGAGTCATAAAACTTGTAACATTATAGGTTGCTGACAAGATTTTATCACTACGACTATGAAAAAAGATTTTCTTGAAACTCCATGGGAGGATTCTGATACACTCAGCAAGAGCACTTAAAGTGCTAATCTAATCATCTCAATACAGACAGTGAATCCTCCTAATTTCCCTAGTCTAGGGACTGATAGGCATAAGTAAATCTGGGGAAATACACTGGTGTGTTGAGGAATCCATTCAGCGCAGGTAGCTCGGGGTGCAGCTGCAGGTTCTGCTCTGGGGGGCAGGAGCCTGAGCCCCAGGCAAGAGGCCACGCAGTGCTGACCCTTTGCAGAACAAAGGACACGGGGACCTGTGGCCCAGCCAGGGGACCGGACACCCAGGGACACAGCAGGAGCTGATGATTCCAGACTTTCCTGCCCTTAGACTGTGAGGGTATAAAAGCCCACGGGCTCCTTCATTCTGGGTGCCTCTTCAGAGGCACCAGCTAGAGCTGTAGTTAGTTATTGCACCATGATAAAGTGATATTAAGGATCTGGATGTCTGAGACTGCTCTGGGAAACCTGGTGGGACTCTGAGTGTGGAGGGTGTAGCTGCAAAAGGTCCTAAGTCCCAGCTCAGGTGGTGCCAGAGTGGCTGCCAGAGGGGCTCCTGGACGGTTGGACAGGGAAGTTTCCTTATCAGGCATTTGTAAAATATGATGAATGGAGGGGGTTTTTGTTTTTTTTAGTGAGCAGAATCATTATAAAGAGTTTGGAGTAAAATTTTGTCTAACTCAATGGCACAGTGCCCATAGGCTATAGCGGCATGTGCCATCCAGTCATGGATGACATGGATTGCGTCAGAGGCATCAATTACCTTAGAAGTGAAAATATTCATCTGTATTGACCATTTTAACCCCATCAATTATTTTAAAGGTGAAAATGTAAAACCATTTTGACCATTCCAACCCAAGAGTACTTTCTGTGGTTGTTGTAAATGAGATAAAATTGAAGTGTTTTCATAAATTATGTTCAATATAGTGAAAATATAGAACTGTCTGCAATGCAGGAGTTTATTTAATAATAATTATTCACTTTCCAGTATATCTTAGAACAATGAATGTTCTCTTCCAACGATAAATTAAACAAACTGGAGACTTGAAAATGGGTTTTCTACATCTCAGATGTGTATTCTCACCATAGCAGGTCCTCTCTCTCCCTTTCTAGCCAAGGACTGCTGTTTTTTCAGTCAGAAAGCCTCTGAAAATCACATGCGTGGAAACTTGACATGTTTTTGACAAAAAGTTTTGACTTAGTCAAATTAATGATTTTAAATGGAAAACGTGTGATCCTTGACTCTTCTATTAAAAGATGTATAAACAACTTTCCTGGTACTGAGTAGTGTTAATGGCCCAGGCATATGTTTTCAAACACAATCCATTACACCAGGAAATTGAGGGTTGGCATTTTGAAATCCTTATCAAGTTAAATGTCTCGAAAGTACAACACTAAAAATAACTGACTGATTTTGATAATGTTCACTGAGAGTTTAAAGAGATATTTTTGTGAGCAATTTAGACAGCCATTAACTGAAATTAAAGGCAAGATTTAATTGCTGACACACAAACACCTTGTGTCACTTCTGAAAGCTATATGCTGCCTTTCCTCTAGCTAACTTCCTAGCAGAGCCAAGTATTGAGAGGTGATGAAAGTTGTGCTGTAGTTTGGTTTTTGTTGTGTTTCTGGTTTCATTTCCATTTGAGTTTGTCACCTGATCATGCTCTGTCTCTTGGAATATTATAAACTCCTTTGCACGCCACTTGTTTATAATAAGCTCTTTAATTTTACTGAGGAATGTGGCTTGTCTGGGAGGCTTTGATTGCATGGTACAATGGTGACTTACAGTGTTAGGTAGGGACTTCTGAAAAGTGCGGTTCCTGTTTCCGCCAACCTTTGCATTGTTGCTAATTAAAGCTGATTCTGTGTGGGGAAAAAAAAATCCCCTGTATTTAAAGAATATTACCATGGTGATGGTAATACTGGAGTAAATTTCTTGTTTCTGAAGGTGTAATGTGCTCTGATTTTAAGTCATAGCATGGGCATTTCATTTACTCTCTGTCCTTCTCCTTGCTCCTGGCATAGTTCAGTGCTTTGATTATTGATATGAAATATATTTGTATGCTTAAGGTGACCTTTTAGTGCCTTACCATTTTTTTAAGAACCATGAAGTTTCTTTTACCTTTTTGATGCTTTTTTTTAAAAAAAAACCAGTACAGCTAAAAGGAGATCTTTGTTTATTGAAGTGTTCTTAAATGTGGCTCTATGAACTGGCTCTTCATAGTAGTCCAGAAAAGTTTTGTCTCTTCATGTGTGTGGAATAAGAAATGTATTTATTCAGGCTTCTTCATTTATCAGAGATTTTAATAACAGTCCTGAAAGGCACTGGGGATGGAGACAATGGAAAGTGTCAGTTTTAATTCTTTAAAAAATGTTGAAAACCCAGTCTCAGGGCTGTGGGTTTGTTGCATTGTTGTCATGGGGTACACCTATAAGAAGATGCCTTTCCTACTCTGGGTCTCTTACAGATAACTTTGGCAATTTAAGAAAAAACCTGTACGTTTTGGACAATAGCGATTTCTAAATCATTGCTTAGTAAATGGATAAGGATATGATTCACTTAAAGATTTCTGGTAAAAAAAAAAAAAGTGGACTAAAAGAAAAAGAGCACGACCTTTATGGTTGAAGGAATTGATGATGGGAGGGGGGAAATGTCCATAAACAGTCCATAAACAGACCTGACCACTTAATCACTTGGTTTTGTCCTGGGGAATAATGAACTAAGTATTCAGCAGAATTTTTAAATTTGGTATTTTCAAGCAGGGCAGAGAAGGAATAGCAAATTTTTAATTTGGGTAATATTTTCTAAGCATTTTAAACTTTTACAGCTATGTGGTTCACTGTTATGGGTAGCCTTGTGATAATTGTATCATTAGAGTTATCATCTATGGTTAGAGTTCTGAAAGATTAAGTTAAGATTAATGAGGGCCTAGTGAAAAAAGTTTTCTTTAGGTGCATATCTGATTACCATTTGATGTAATCATTACATTTCTGGATGTTGTCAGTAACTGGGAAAGGAATGAACAAGCATGACTGATTGTTTATTTTGGGTTTTTCTGCACAATTTCACATTTAAGTGAAAGGGGGAAGCACATAATGCTCCACATGACTGTACAATGTAATATTTATTTCTGGTTCTTCTAACAAGTTGCCAGTTTATTTCCATAGGTCAGTGAAAAGAGGTAAAGTTCAGGGAGGGGGAAATTTTTGTCTGCTACTGAACCAAGGGAAAATTCAGGAATGAAGATGAAATAGATTTTACAAACAACATGTAACAAAGATGTTTCCTGGAGTTTTTTGTTTACTGTTCACTAAAAGACCTAAAGCCTCACCACTTTCACAGACTGGTATGTCTGCATCAAATTTAAAATGCTTAGGAAACACAGACTAACTGGAAATCTGCAGGGTATAATTATGTTTCATAGAAAACCAGCTGCAATGAAAAAAAAGAAAAAAAAAAAGAAGAAAACTGGTAACAGTGAAGTTTAAAATAAAGTAGTTAGTTTGGCATGCCAGTGTTACACACAAATTATCAATTTTTCAGGACTATGTAAGAAAAAGTTTAAAGATACTAAATATTGCTTTCATTCTGGTATTGCAGATGTGAAGTAGGATGAAGTTGGGATACTGTTTGAGAGGGGAACTTGGACTATAAAGTTGACTTACTAATATTTTCCCAGTGATTGGATTCCTCTAGGTCAGTTTTCTTTGATCAAAATTTCAGTCTCTTGGGATAGAAGTGTTCCTGCAGTTGCAAGCTTAATAGGCTGGCATCTTTGTGCAGGCAGTTCTGAGTTTACTGCTTTGTCCATAGTGAGCTCTGCTCAGTGAGCAGCACTGAGAGGAGGGATTTTGTCCAACCTGACCACTTAAATGTGAGTTGTCTTATCAATACAGAATGAAGTTTGGATAAGAAACAATTCTCCTGTACCACAGAAATTTCAAACATTTCAGGGCACTCTTGTGATCACAAGCAGATCATAATCTGTCATTTGGTCACCCCAGCTCTAAGGAGCAAAGTCTTTAACTGTGATAGTGAGGTGTTTGTCAGAATTAGAAGTGGCCAGAGTAGTACTTGCGGCTTCTTGTATCTTCATTATTTTGCTTTATGCTTTGCTGTATTCTTGGGGATGATCCTTCAATTGCAAGTTTGTGTATTTGATGTTTACTGCCATGTTTATAAACATTTTGAATGAATAATATATATAGGCTTTTAAGTTAATTAATTCTTCAAGCCTTTTGCTTCAGTCTCCTCTTTTGAACATCTTTATCCTCTTTCCTTCTACAACCACAGAATGGTTGATTCCAGTACTGTTCATTTCCATAATTATCCTTAGTGATGTGTGAGAATGAATTCAAATTTGTTAGAAAAATGGTAATTCCTTATCATAACAAGAAAAAAATCCACAGAAATATCTGTCCATAAATTAAGTCAGCATTATATTGGGTTTAATCTATTTTATAAAGCATTGCGCACCTCTTAGACAGAAAGAGGTCCTTAGAGTAAATGAAATTAATTGGGGAAGAATTAACAAATGTTATGAAGCTGTCATTTTTTTATGTATCAGTACCACAATCATATAAATGCTACTCACATGTTAACTAGATATCTTCAGCATGCAAATTTGATGGGACTGATCATCATAAATATTAATTAATTCTGAGGTGCAGAGGCTTTTGCAAACACTAATCCTTGTAACACTCCTATAGGGTGAAGAGGTGTTATCTTCCTTTCACAGAAAGAGGCTAGAGGTATTTGTACTCGTGATCCTGCATGCTGTCTTGGTCTTGGACTGGGGAACTGATTCTGCTTTTCCTGGCTTCAGTTTCCAGGTGTTAGTAATTCCTCACTGACCTGTGTCTTACTCAAAGAGCTGATATTCCCACTCAGAAGAAGAGTTCTGCAAGTCCTTTGCTGCCACACTGGGAAGTGAAGCCTACTCTGCCAACAAATTTCCCCATTCACAGCCTGGTGTAGGAAAAAAGTAATTTCTTTTTAAATAAAGAAGTGGCATCTGAGGAATATTTATTATGTTTTAAGATAGCTTTCATTTCATTACAGTGCTAAACAGAGAAGTCACTGGCACTGTGTGATGTTTCAATTCTTTGTATAAAACTGAAGTTTTTTTGCTTATAGGAATGGAAAGATAACATGAAAAGTAGTTTGTATGTACAGATACAAAACACACAATATTATTTGATGAGAAATATAGAGTGTTAAGTACTCCTCTGTGTAGTTCTTTATTTTCTATCTATACAGTCCTTCTCATATCATAAGGAAGTAAGGGGTTTTTTTCTGGTTTTTGGGGTTTTTTCCCACTGGGTGTCTGTACACCAAGGGCTTTAAGCGTGGAAGCATAAATGGCAGGCTAAGAAAATTTAGTTGCTCTTCTGCCACAAGGAGATGAGGTGTAAGTGTCCATCATTATTCAATCCCTACTCTCATGTATTCATACACTTATTTTGTGGCTTATGGAAATCATAATTACCTCTACATAGGAATGTCCTGTACACCTCTATGAATCATTCAAAGCAACCGTGCAAGCAGGCCTTTGTGATGCAGTTACCTTGAAAGAGTATTCGCAGAAGGGTCCAAAAAGGCAAAACTGAATCTAAGCAAGTGCTTCTCTCACCAGGGAAGAGCTTTAATTTAAATTTGCTTATGATTATGATTTAAAGGACATCATATGTTCTTCTGTGATGCATCTACATTTGACTGCCCAATTGCAGCAGCTTCATCCCTTCAGGCTCTATTGGCAGAGTGCAAAAAAACAAACCAAACATGAGGATGTGAACTGGAGTGCAGCTGATGACTTTGTCAGGTGCCTTTGTGCCTCTGACTGTGGATAGTTTGTCAGGAGAAAGGTAAGAAAGAGGTGGCATTTAATGGCAGTGTGAGCCTAATGGCAGAGAAAGAAGTAGTCAAGAAACAGTCACTTGACTTAAAGAAAAGATCAGAAGCAAATGAAGCCCCTGCTCTAATGTGTGTGGTGGCTCCGTAGGCTCTTGCAGACCAGAGGTTTGGGGCTTCTTATTTCACATAGTAAGAGTCAAAGGAAGCCTAAGTCCTGCAGTTTGTCTTTCTGAGCAATCAGTTGTGGCAGAGGTGTCCAGTTGAAAATGGGTGAATGGCTGGACAGATGGATGGAAGCTTCTGTGGGGAATGAAAAAAAAGACTCCTCTTTAATGAAGGATTGACTCTTCCTCAGGCTCATTCCAAAGCATCCTGTGTGCACATATAGGACTGACCTAGAGTTGTGACTGAAGTTGAGACCAGAGAGTGACTGAAGTATTAATTGAAATTACCATCCTAATCAATGTGACTATTATTCTTCTTTGTACCTGCATTAGTCTAAAGGCAGATTAATGTAGAAGAGGTACTTGTAACCTGACTTTTTTACATTCCAAAACTTAAAAGTGCTGCCAGGGAAATTCATCAAAGGGTTCATCTGAAAAAATATCCCTGCAGGTATGTAATATACATAAGCTGTGCTGTGCTACTTTTTCTACTTTTCGGCTGTACCAACCTTATCAGGTTATTTTTTTTTTGTGTTTGTTTGTTTTTCAGTTGAGATGTAATTTTCATAAGATGAAGTTAGGCTTAAGAATGGCTAAAGGAAGTTGGGTTAAGGAAGTGCTATTTCTTTAAATATATCGAGTAACACCTTCATATCTTGATATGTGGCTATCATGAGGGTGGAAGAAACCCACCTGACTGTCACACTGTGGTTAATGCAGCATTAGACTGTGGAGCAAAACTGAGCATTTGGCAGCACAACCAAAATGTTTACAACAAAGTGTTTAAGGAACTGGCCAGTTGTTATGTTCAATCAGCAGAAGCCATCTTTCTTTGCCCTGCATGAGTTCAGTTTATCAAGCAGCTCTTTCCATCTGTTTGCATGGTGGTTTGGATTTTTTTTATTGTTTTTTTCCTTTCTTAAGTTACAGCATGTTCATAATTTTGTCTTCTTGACTCGGTTTTGTCTCTGTGATACCAGCTGCTACAGAACAATGTTACTGCACAAAATATCATGTGGCTAACCCTGGAAAAATCTTTCCTCTATAAATATTTTACTTAAGAGAGGGTTCAAATACAGTCTGTGATGTGAGAGTTGATGTTAATCCTGTTTTTAAATAAAAATCCTTCTATGGTGAGAAACACTGCTAATATGGATAGAGGATTCCTCTTGTGCCATTGCAAAAAGATGTGAAAAACATGAGCATCTTGGGAAATTTTACTGTGTCAAACAAGCTTCTTGCAGATTGACTCTTACTCCTTCACAGTCCTTTAGGCAATTGAATTTTTAAAAGTAAGGATTTGGAGGCTTTTTGGGATTTTTACAGTGTACTGATGGCATTTCCTACTGTGATTAGGAAAAAAGCAGCACAGCTCTGTCCCTAGTGGTGTTATTAGGAGTCTCTTGCAGATTAGGTTGATTGCCCCTCGTTACACTGTTGATCAAAAAAGAACTCACTCAGTGTTCTTGACAAATGGTGATAACCATTTCTGATATTAACTCCATTTGGCATGAAAATTAGTATTTACAGGTATCATGCTGATATAAACAAATGTAATTCAAAGAAACACAGGAACTGCTGACACTTACTTAAACTGCAGCTTTAACTGTAAATTTATTTAAAAGCACTCTAAGAGTCTCATTGGTAAAATGACTGCAAAAGAGATTTGAAAAGATCCAAACTCCTAGTCACTTTCCTAGGAATAGGACAATGTTGCAGCCTTAGCAAAATTATTTACTTTTAAGGATAATATTGTTTCTATGACAGCTGTCATCTCACTGAATCCATGTAACACTGGATTCTTGGTATTTGAGCAAGGATCCAGAGTTTTGTAGAAGGCCTGCGCAGTCTTCCCACAGAGGTGGAATATGGCTGCCTTCTGTGTTTAATTTTAGAGTTGTGTGAAAGATGCTGAGAACACATAAAGAGATGCGAGGATCATGGATCGATTATAATTTCAACTGAGAAGATTTGGTAATCCAGACTAGAATTTGATAATCCAAAATGACCTTGTTTTAACAAAAGAAAGTTGTTCGGAGAAGGGATGGAAAATACATCTGTGTAGCAGATGACCTACAGAATGAATTGCATGCTTTTCAATCTTTATTACATGTGTGAAATTCTTAAGAGTATTTTAAAAATCACTGCAACAATGTATATACAGTACAGATTGTATATACAGATACAGAGCTGCCATGCTCCATTGTGCAGACATGAAGTCGTTGTGTGGCTTTCTCAAGGTCGTAAACCCCCCAGGAGGTGTGAACTTCCCTGGTTCCTTTCTATAACAAGTTTATTTTTATTTTTCAATTTAAAAAAAAGATTTGAGAATTTTGTAATTTAAACTAAAAGCACTGAGAAAGGAAAAGTACAGCATGGAGCTGTGACGTTAATAAAAAGCTTGTGATCCAGATCTTATGATTTCCACTTTTCTACCTGGTGCTCCTCTGGCTTAATCTCTTTTCAAACTTGGTATAGTCTTAGGCTTCCAAAAGAAGTAGTCACATTCCAGCCTTGCTTTTCCTTTGTTGTCACGTTTGTATGTGAGATCTCTGTTTTGGTTTTACTCTGATTGCCTGAATGCAGGTGGGAAATGAGCTGGGGTTGAGGAGAGAGCAGAGAGACCTGGTCTCTTGGCACAGAACCTGCTGATTCGGATTAATTATTAATTGAACTATAAGATCAAAACAAGTTACTTGCAGTAAGTTCTACAATTAGTTCAATAAAAACAAAACCAAAAAGCCAACCAAACCCGAAAACCATGACAAGGTTTTTTTTACTTGTGTGCCAAGCTAGAGCAAAATTATCTGGATGAAGCAGCTTTCAGGAAGTCTATGGGTGACCATGATCTGGTCTGATCAAGAACATGTAGGCATACAGCTTCTGCTAGAATGTGCTTCCTCTGGAAGGATAATCAGTTGAAATCAAAGGTGCCTGGAATGAGGATGTAATTTCTCAGATGGTGGTGGTTTGGTACATAGAGAAGCTCCACAAGACCTACCCAAGACGTGTTACAGGTAGCAGGAGTGGAATAGCAGAGAGAGTTTCTTTTTGCATGTCTGTGTGCTTGTTTTGGCTGGGGTAGAGTTAATTTTCTTCCCAGTGGCCGGTATGGGGCTGTGTTTTGGATTTGTGCTGAACACAGGGTTGATAACATAGAGATGTTTGTGTCATTGCTGAGCAGGACTCACACACAGCCAAGGCCTTTTCTGGGTTTTGTAGTGGCAGGGAATTTAGCGGTGCATGGGAGGTTGGGAGGAGACACAGCCAGGCCAGGTGACCCAAACTGACCAAAAGGATATTCCAGACCATATGGGCATCATGCTCAGTATATAAAGTGGGGGGAAAAAGGAGAATGGGGAGAAAATTTGGAGCGATGGCATTTGTCTTCCCAAATAACTGTTCTCTGTGATGGGGCCATGCTCTCCTGGAGATGGCTGAACACCTGCATGGAAAGCACTGAATTAATTCCTTGTTTTGCTTTGCTTGTGTGCGTGGCTTTTGCTCTCCCTATGAAACAGGTGTTTTTTTCAACCTACAAATTTTATAGCTTTTACCCTTCTGACCCTCTCTTCATTCCTGCTGGTGGGGGAGTGAGTAAGTGGCTGTATGGTGTTTGGTTGCTGGCTGGGGTAAAACCAGCAACATACATGTTGCTCTTGTCACAGAGTAAATTCAATTTAATAATAGAATGTAGAAGGTAGTGGAGCGTTTTGGGAGATGCTCAAGCCAGGCCGGCAGAGTGAGATAACTCCTGTGGCACAGGGGCAGCTGAGGAGTGACTGGAGTTCTCTTCAGTTATCCCTAGAAAACTCAAATGTTTCCTCTACTTGAAAAGTTACTTTGGGGTTTTTTTGGGGGGTTGTTTTGTTTTGTTTTGTTTTAAAACAGATTTTTTTGTTTTAATCCTGGCAGACCTTTTGAGCTGTGTGAGTTAAAGACAATTAGGACTTCATGGAGTTTTAATAAAGTTTAATATAAAGTGTATTTTACTTTATGGTTTACTAGCAGGCTCCCTGGGGAACTGATTTCACCCTGATATCTACCCACCCACAGATACAGGTATACATTTCTTACAGACATACTTACTGTAAACATGCTGTCAATTTCTAGGTTGCTTTTTTTTTTTAAAAAAAAATTACACCTGCTCTTGTTTAGAGCTGCATCTGTGTAGCTCTCGACAGCAGCCTACTCATTCTCTCTTTCTCCTTTGTTTCATGAAAAAGAGGGCATCGAAAGAAGATGGGAGGAAAAGTAAATCAAATGCCAATCAAAGGTTCTTATCAAGAGCCCCAGAAGAAGAAAGGGATGCATCTACCTGTGATTGTCCAAAAGGAGTGCTGGATTTTTCTTTCTGGGTGTACAAAAGGCAAAGATAGCAGGGGTGGGAATTTCCATTTGTGAATTACAAAAATGTGTTTAAATTGCAACTTGTGCAAGCTTTGTGCTATTTTAGTAGTTAATTTATAGAGAAGGATGGCCTTGGGTTTAAGGTACAAAATTGAAAATCGGAGGATATGGAACTTCTGGCCCAGAAACAGCATATCTTCCTGGGGGAAATAATGTAGGTGATTTAAATTCTATCTGCAGAACTGCCAGAGTACATTTATTCTTTTTAGTGGCATAGTGAGGTTAATTTTATTAGTCCTTTTTAAGTGCTCAGAAGGCAGCCATGGCAAAATACTGGTTCTTGCAAGTGTTCTAGGTGCCAAAACATGTACGAATAGGGCAGTGAACATGATCCTGGAGGCTGCATTCTGAAAACCTGGGAGAGCTAATGGGTAATAAGAATATTAATTCACATAAATAGTCCACACTGGCATCTGACTGCTTGACTTTATGAATGCTCTGATTTAATTACTGCTTTTTGGCACGTCTGAGGATGTTTCATTGAACTGGTAAGGTTGTATCTGGTATTCATGAAAGGAATGGGCAATACCTTGCCTATTACAACTATGTGTTGTGCTATGTCTTAATTAGGATTTTTTCTATTATGCACCTAACAGAGCTTCAGAAGGATTGACACCTTACATTACAGGAAAAATGTTACAATCACCTTGCTCTAGTGTTTTTTAATCTCATGCATATGATGAGACTAAAACACCTAATATTTGACAGTTTCAATGAAAATCAGGTTCCCCTCTAAGTCACATTGTCCCTAATATATAAGTTTGGATCAAGAGAGCTGCTGTAAAAACCAGATTGAATACATTTTGCAAATGGCTGATGGTCTTAAAAGTTTGTTTAATAAGTTCTTAGTAGTCATCTGTTTAATGATGTACATAATGTCTGAAAGTTTAGGGTAAGAGTCTTTATCATTGAATTCTTAGCAATATTTCATTACTGATTATTCTCTCTTTTAAAGTCTCTTTCTCCTTCCCTCATATCACAAGAGGAACCAAACAGTTCTTTCATGTTTAACAGATAATGAAATTGATGTTCAAATAATAATGAAAATTGCATTAAAGAAATAACTGGCTTTATCCCTCCATTCCCTGCCATGCAGGTGGATGAGGGGCTAGGAACAAGTAGAGCAGTAAAAATGTCATGTGATTATAACCATGACATATGTTTCGTCTTTCCAATTGTTTAATTTAAAACAAAAACCTACTCAAAGCCATAAGATTTGTCTCATTTGTTTTGGTAGAAAATAAACTCAGAGATGATTTTCTACTCATGAGGGAATGGAAGATACAATTTCTGAATGAAAAGCAAGAATGCAGTTTCAGTAGTCACTGCCTATGAAGACAGATTCATGTTCAAATTCTGTTACAGCACTCATTTCTTAGTCCTAAATATATCCATCAAATTTTTGTAGCTATTGGAGTATGATAGCAACGTTTCAATTAGTTGAAATTAAATTTTAGCAAAGCAATTAACAGAATGGAGATAAAAGAAAACCTTAAATGTGTCGTAATGGAAAGATTACAGGTATGATGTGATCATATACCCCATAAAGCACGAATGTTTTTTGGCAACAGCAGAAACATAGTAAGTAGTAGGAAAGCCACATGGCAAAGAATAGTAGAAGATACCTAAATTGGGGGTAGCCACCAAATAGCTGATGGGCCATGCCCTGCCTACAGGAAGAAAGGTCAAGGGCTTGATGCTTCTCTACCTCGTTGACTGATGCTGTGGTCTGGCATCTGCCCAGGGAGGCACAGCATCCTTCCTGAGGACCTCACAGTGGGTCGCCTCAGTTTGCTCAGGCTGTCTCCCCAGCTAAGCGAGCAAGTCCCCACATGACCGGGTGGTTAGCTCGTCTGCAGAGGCAAAGAGGAACAAGAGGGGTCTTTTGTATGGGTTCTGGAAGGCTTTTTACTCCAGAGGGTCCAGGGACAAAAGAAATGCTCGAGGGTATGGATGAGGGCTTTTATGCTTGGACGAAATGGAGTAAATGGTTACAGCCAATCGGGGGAGATAACATGGGAGGAGCAAGTATAAAAGTAACCAATAAAAACAATTTGTGGGAGGGAGCAGAAACAGGGAGCCAATGGGGTATCGAGTACAGAAGAACTTTCTAGCTCTTATACATATTAAACAAGAGTGATGAATAAACATGAACTCATACATAAACTGGGTGTCAACCATGTAAACCAATCACTAACTAATATTCAAGTAAAGGACATATTTGGCTATGGGAGCCCGAAACAGGTAAGGGGCTGGTCCTTAAGCCTCAATGCATGTCCAACAGGACTCTGGACTTGGATCTGCCTCTGATGCAGCCACCTGTACTGCAACAGTTGACCAATCTGTATGAAAATGGAATGGCTTAGCAGTTCTCTAATGCCAGCTCGTCTGACATGATGGACTTGTGGTTATACTGAAAAGTAGATAGCTTTCTGCTGCTAAATTCCCATCTGTCCAGACTCTGTTGTGTAGGGCCTAGAAGAGGCTGGTCAGGGCTGGGAGCCCCTGCCAAGGGCTAGATTTGGAGAAGGGAGCTAGTATGAGACTGCTGGATGGATTGGAGGACAGCATCCCTCACAACGGTGGAGGGAGTTTTACTCTGGTCATTTCTGTGGAAAAGGCTGTGGCTATGGAAGAGGATCATTCCAGATGGGATCTGTTCTAGTGAGAGAATTTGCTCATGGGCAGAGGGTTGAGCGGGGTTCCTGGGATCTCACTGAGCTGCAGATACTCGCATTTATGGGTCTTGTAGTTGCCACTACTTTCTCCATTGTTTGGAGAACGCCACCTACATACTAGTTTGGGAAATGATAGGTTGTCCTAAATCCACCTGAACAGAAGTCGCCAGCCCTGTTTGCAGCAATGAAGGTTAAAGGACAAAGATCATTCGAAGTGAGGGTTTCAGCTTTTCCGGGATAAGTCAACTGCATACTGCAGCTGTCTTCTCCGTTCTACGTGGTGATGGAAAGGGAGGAAAAATTCTGTCTCTCCATTATAGTCACATCAGCAATCTTCTATTAAATCTTTCCAACAGAGCATGTTGCCAAATAATCTCTCCTCAACTTTTTGTCCAGTCCCACTCAAATTGCTTGAAATATTTTTTCTGTACTAGGAAGGTAAAGATCTTTCTTAAACTATCTTACGTATACAAAAAGCCCAATGAATTTAGTGTCCCTTTCCAGGAGCATTTACAGTAAGCTTCTGCAGAAACGTTTTTCTCTTGCTCTTGTGAAGGCACGGTATTTGATTTGTGAAATTTTGCCTGTGCAAAAAAGGATGCATCAGCAATGTCTAAGAAAAGAGTAGTTCTGCCTGATCAAATGAAAATCACTAAATTTTCTTTTCTAACCTGAAAATGTACTTTTCCATCATTGAGGTTTCCATGGGGGAGGAAGGGGCAGAGAGGCAGGAGATTAATTGGATGTTTAGAGTCAAGTGTGTAGTTCAATGCTAAAATAAATCAGGACAATATAGCTGTGGCTAAAGTTTCAAGGTTGTCAGAAGTAAACAAAATAGTTGTTTTTTCATTGTTTGGTTCTTTCTCCTGCCTTGTCCATCCCCATTTCTAAGTGAAATGTCCATTTTTCAAGCGAAAAAGCCTAAACATAAATGGTGTGATTTCAAGAAAGACATTCGTTCTTAAATGTAGCCCATTCAGATGCAGTTATGTTGTTACTCAAAACTGGCTGGTTTTAGCTGAAGTTCTCAGGAGCGCCTAGTGATGTAAGTTATGTAAACCTCCTTAGGTTTTATGCTTAGCATAAGACCTAAAAATTAATGGTATTTTGCACTCAGATACCCAGTAGTTTCTTCAAGGCAAGTCTCTTTAGAGTTGCTCTTAGCTAAAGTTAAAGATTCCTTAAGAGCCACTGGTAAACATCATCTGTACAAAAAAGAAATGCTTCTCTTCAGAGCAGCTAATGCCTGCTCTGGTGTGTCACAAAGCTTTGTGCAGAGGTTTGATGTTTGGAAACTACAAATAGAGCAACCATCTACAGCGTTTAAGATTAAACTGCCAAGAGTTTGTTATGTTTTAATTAGCTTATGATTTTATCTTTGAGGGCTGGTCTGCAAACACCTTCCTAAAGACTTGGAAAATATTTCTAGTAGTTACTATTAAATCCTTTACTGATTCATTTGAATATGCAAAAGTGCTTAATATCAGTTAAAAGCATTCATTGAGTGATGTCACTGATGATGGTTAAAATAGAGAAAAGCTTATGCTGGTCATGGTAGGTATTTATATAAGTTAAGTCTTTCTTATAAAAAGTAGCTGCATCATTTATATAGCATGTGGAGAAATAAGGTTGTCTGAAAATAGAATTTGCGAATTGTACATGGTTTGTAAAATGCACACCCAAGCATACATCCAAAATGGTATACAAGGCACCTACTTATTTTAGTACTTTAAATATATTTCTAAAGAAGTAAGGTCGTACAACTTTCCCTTCTGTTTGGAAAACTTGTTCAAGTCCATATTCACGGTAGTACATATATTTTTCCTGTTTTGTAAAGCCACCACAATCTGTAAATTGTTCACAACTTTTTATTTAATAAATTTATCAGCTGAATTTTATTCAGTTGATGCTGCAAGATGCTGCAAGAAATGTCCATATAACTTTGATGCTTCTGTCAATATATTGATCTTACAGTAATTTTCCCAAAAGTATCTTTCAGTTTTCACAAAAAGTTATTTCTACACCTCTGATGTCTTGCGTAAAATACAGGATTTCTGCACATGGTCTTTCAAGACACTTAACCATAGCGTACTCCTTGAATTGATAAATATTTTGAAAAATGTAACTAACTGCAACTACTTCCTTAGAAGAAGGTGTAACAGCATATATTTTTCTTTGCATGTGTGCTTGGGTTCATTAATGCACAGGTCTGGAATTTTCGGTGCTGGAGAAATAAAATCCAAGAGTCATTAGAAGTATGCTTTTCAAAAAGAAAGCAGTCATACTGAACAGGAGGATTTTCTTAAGCAATGATCCCAACTATTGAAACTCAATACATAAAACCAGAATTCACCAGCACTCAAACAATTCAACTTCTGCATATTCATAATGCAACAATTTTGAGTGGTGTTGTGATAGCAATTCTTTCCTTTTAAAAAGCCCCAGGATTTATCTAGCATTCCTTTATTACATGGCTATATCAAATTCAGAATAAAATGTGGCAGTCTGCTACCTTTACTGCCTGTGTCTTTACGTGGGAGTGCTATTGTACAAACAGCTTAAAAATACAAGAGCAGAAGTGGTGTCATGCCCTCAGATGTGCAGGGAAATCATTCCAACAAACTCGATGTTGGGGATGAATAGCCATCACGTGGCAATGAGGCAGTTTGGATATTGTGCGTCTGCCAAGTGAGTGCGCAGTAATGAATGTCTGCTGAAAGAAAGCACAGACCTGTGATCCCACGAGGAATGTTTGATGAACCTCAAGACCATCCTGTCTGTACTTGAAAGATAAATCTCTTTAACCTTTCTGATAGGGATACAGCTGCAACCTGATATTTCAAAAAAGATACATGTTGCTTTTTTGTTTGCTGAAATGTTACATGATTAATGGATTGCTGGGTTATCCATTTATCAAGTAATATTATAATATGTGTTTCATACCTGGAGAACATAGCTGTACAGATGAAAGTATGTCAAATCGTGATTAATTGTGAAAGATTTCCCAAACCAAAAAATAATATTCAGAAAGTGCTTGGAATAACAGTCTAAATGAGCATGGTTTCTTTCATTAGTTACGTGATGAGAGTCAGATAACTTTGACTAAGTAAATATTCTGATTTTTACTAAGCCTCTTCTGAAAGAGATGAATTCTTGTATTTGCCAGCATACTGGCATCTCCTTGGTTTGATCCTATGTTTATTACAGCTTTATTAGCTAAGGGTGCATAGCATTAGCACTTTTTGGGAAATTGAAATTGCATATTGAAGTGATATATTTTAATCTAATTTTAATTTAAAATGTTTTATTGAGCAGCTGAATTAGAAAGTGTTTTGTACATGTACTTGAGCTGTAGCTGAAGTAATGAAAGATCCAAGTTTTATGCCTGATCATAAACTTGTAAATTTTAGAAATTATTTGACATATTTTATGTCTGACTGTGGCAGGATGTAACCCAGAGCATCCCTCACTTTGAAATGGTGTTGTACTTCATCTGATCTGTGTAATATTCACCCTTAGAAGTTTACTGAAAGCCATTCCACCTTCAGTGTGACTCAGCCTATACATCCTCCTCACCTTCTCTCAAAGGGTACCTTTCTGAGACAGTGGGCTTTATGAGGTAAAAGCCCCATCTTGGCTTGCATATCCATGCTGAAACAATCGAACTTCCTTGTCCTATCTTTCTAGACCCAAATTCCATATCTTGGTAAATCTCTTATCCTTTTAATTAAAGGATAGTCACCACATTTTTAGTGTGAGTCTCTCACACTTGCTGTGTTTCAAGTTATTTCTATTTTTGAAGCCTGAATTCACATGGGATTTCTTTCTGGGCAGAGTAATAACAGCCTTTTTTAGCCAGTTCTCTCATGAAAGAGGAAGTCACTTGCTGCAGGGCTAGCTCGGCTGGACTGAGCATCCAGCAATCTTGCCCTGCAGCTGCGGAGGAGGACAGAGGCTGAGGGCTTGTGGGAGGACGGGCGAGGTCTTGGGCAAGGCTCACCTTGACCACCGGTGGATAGGGTGCAGAAGAGAAAGGAAGAAGGTGAGGGACTCTTCTTAGGGAAGCAGGAACAAGTTTATTGGAGCCAAGGAAAAGGGCTAAGAAGAGCCGTGCACAGCTCTGTGCAGGAGGTGTTATACTTCAGCAGCAGACGTGGAGCAAACTTTGAACAGCCACTAACAGCACAGTTAAGGGGAGGTACAGAGGCGGGGAACATTACACAATGATGACTAGGAGAAGGGGTAGGCGGGGAGGGCAACCGTGGGCCAATAAAAAGGGATTACATAACTGGGAGGAGGGGAGTGCGGCGGCCATTGCAGACGTGCAGGGTGTCACATCTTTCCCGCCTCAGCCAACGACTTTTCCCGCCAAGCTGCCTCAGGGCAGCCATGTTGGGGTGAGCAGCCATTTTAGGGTTCCTGGACCTTTGAAGACCACTGGACCTTTTGGCCAGCCGGGTCCAGGACGCCGTGGCGGGAACCGTGGCTCACCGGAACAGTCACTCCTTGGGTTAATATCTTCTCCCAGCCCATTCTCAGTTGCTGCATGTTTTTATGACTGCACCCTTTCATTGCCCTCCCTGTAGGCTGTGCTCTGGACTGCAGTATTCCCTTTACTGGATCTCTTCTCACTGCAGAAAGCTCCTGCTGAACTTTTTAGTAATGATTCTCAGCTCTGATATATGCAACTTGAGTTCAGCAGCCTAAGTAGGACCACTTCTAGCCCATAAATGCTATGAGATTAATCTCACCATCCTCCCCAGCAGCCTGGATGAAACCCCACAAACCACACAAGAAGGAACATGTTGCATTTTGTTGCAGGTGGGAGTGTTTTGTTCTCTGTATATGAATTAACCAGTTTTACAAAGTGCTCTTGTCCTCTTACACTTACCCTTTAGCAAATTGCATGTGTAGGTTATTGACTGGTCCATGGAGAAGACCTCTGTAATGAAGAAATTTTTAGTTAATTTTTTTTTTTTGTACTATGCCTTTTAAAATGTCAGAAGTGTTGTTGAACACTAAGACAATGGCTATCCTGGCTTTCAGCAGTGGAAGGCTTGAGAAGAGAATTAAATGAAGTATAGTTTCTTTCTTGCTTCTTAAGCTGTGGATCTTGGCACTATCCTCTGATTAATTAGATGGCTCTTTGGTCATTCAGTGTTTAAAAATAAATCGGATAGCTTCTTCTAATAGTTTTCCCTGCATTAAAGGAGAGGGAGGGAGTAATCAATATGTTAACTCATGTTCTATCACAAAGATTATTACAGTGACAAAAAGCACAGAGAGAATGTTTCTGTCAATGCAAAAACAATACCATCTGGTATTTAATTTTGATTATTATGTGAAGCTTAGAATAAACTTGTGTGATTTTCTGTCAATTCTGCCTAGTGATATATACATCCCTCCATTAAGTCACATTCATTATGATTACCATTCTGTTGATACTAAAATAGGTACTATATAAAGTCATAAAACATTTATGTAATCTTAACTAGTGAAGCTTGTATGAGTTGGTGATCCATCCTTTCTGTCTGAGGAGAATGAGCCCAATGCGTGGCTATTTTAAGACACAGGTTGAATTGAAGAGGCAGAGATCAAGTGCTCTGCCAGCCACGTGTGAGCTGGCTTTTATCTGAATCCAGAGACTGAAAATTATACCAAAATAATATATATAGTTGTTATAGCATTGCCCAGGGAACAGGAAAAAAGAAAAGACTGGAAAATATGAGGCATATTTGCCTTTCTGCCAAGCGCCACACTTGTCACCCCGCATCCGAAGGTATGGTCTCCTGTCCTCCTCATCCCATGTCATTTGTTCTGGCCCTTTATTTTTGGTCTGTAATTCTCAGCTTCCCCTGATGGGAAATGATCCTTAGCTTATGTTCCTGTCCAGCTGCACTGTCTACTCAAGGTCCAGTTGATCTTTGTGGGTTTTTTCCTAACTCAAAAATGTTGTCTCTTATGGTCTGTAACATCAAACTCTTCTCTCTATCCTTTGCTCCCTTTTCATTGATTTGAGTCTCTTTTTCTGCTGGAACAGCAATTTTTCAATGGGGCTGCCTCTAAAAATTATTGAATACATAGAATTTTTCAGCTGTTGGCATTTTTTCATGTAACCCTGGCTTCCTTCCTTAAGCCATTATTTCTTCTAGATGATTTCTGCAGGATTGCATGCCTTTTCAAGGCAAGAATGAAAGATGAATACTGCACCAAGTCTTTCAGCAAATTACTTTCTTAGATATCAAAAGTTAAGACATTTCATAAAACACTCATTTTAGATTCTTGTACAAGAAAATTAGATTCTGCTTGTACATAATATGACACTATTTACATTACTGAATCTGTTCTGTTGATTATTGTAAATTGTAGCAGAAAAGAAGTGTTTCAGGTTTTCTGTGGCATTTATTCTGCTTATGTTTCAATTTAATCATATTTTGTTATCAAAAGCTGCAAACTTTTCTTCCATTTTTTTTGCTAACTTTCTCTAGCTTAATTTTTCTTTCATGATTTTCTTTATTTGTTCTTTCATACAATTCCATTTTCTCTATGTCTTATTTAATCCGTTCTTCTATTACATTTCACATTTGCCCTTCTTTCACAGCTCCTTCCCTCACAGATTGGAGGGTTTGTTTTTGCCCCCACATACATAAGCCCGGGTACTTAATTAGGCTTTCTGGTGAGCTGGGTCTGATAAGCAGGGGAGAAAGAATCACTTTGAAAATAAGATTAAACCTTTCCCATCCCAGTTCCAACCAGCATGTTTTCTGGATAAGAAACTGTGTCTGAACTGGGACTGAGCTTTATGTGTACATAGCCTCTAGCAACTGTCCATGGAGCTGGTTATGGGGTATAAGGATAAATTTAAAGGGTAATCCTTGCTTGCTCTATAATTTGTCACCTATATCAAATAAGGAGCTGCAGAGATGCAGGTTTTTTTTGAAGAAGAATTGTGAGATTTTGGTTATAGCCACTGGACAGGTTTCTATACTTCATGTCAGCATCCAAATCTATGAATTTCTATTGTGCGTAACAGGCTGCTCTCTCTAGAAATTCGCTGGTTTTTATAAATTTTCCGGTTCAGTTGTGTCATATATGTGTATTGAATTTTAGCATTGAGAAAGTTGATTCAGCCAGCACACTCATTGTGCAGCAAATGATGAGCAAATAGCTCTTTTTGTAATAGATTAGAATTTTACTTACTTTTGGTGCCTAGTTTAATGCCTTTTGATATCATTCATAGTTAATGCATATAGACTACTTTGCTTTAAGTGGACTGGATTACAAAGGCTAATAGCATCTCTAAAGATTATACAATTGCTGATTAGTATCTGTGCAAAAGGATTTTTGTTGTCGTGAGGTTTAGTAGAATGCTGAAAATAGGGTTAAACAGTAAATAATTCATTTGATATTTTATGAAGAGTGAAATAATTTAATAATTTTGTCAACAGCTTTGACTACATACCAAAAATGCTAAAAGTTTTAGGGATGAGAGTAAAAAAATTGTAAATTAGCCGAGCAGTAAGATACCTAACAGAACACACATTGCTCTTGTGGGGATCAAAATGGGGGTTGCCCAGATTGATCTTCATGATACCCTAAACCATTGTGTTTCTCCCATAAGCTCTTTGTTTCCAATGAATCAAGAAAATCTATGCCTCTGTTTTAATGAAAAAATTCTCCTCTGGGGTTTTTGTTCTGTTTGACACCACTGTGAAATCAGTCTGGGTTTTTCAGGTTTCTGAAAACTATACTCATCTCTCTTCAGGATATAAAAAGTTGCTGTTCACTCTGTAGGTGTATAACACAAGCTTTCTAATTTTCATAGTTCCATTAATTTTCCTAACGCCTAAGTGTTAAGCCTATTCTTACAGGTTGAGAAATTCATGTAGAGCAAACCATCATCTGTCTCCATACAAGTGTGGAGATAATGTAGAGGATGAGAATCTGATTACGTGAATATTGTGGCAACAGCCTTTTGGTGAAGAGGCAGAGGGTGAATTTTGTGCAAAAGTAGTTGTTTTGTTAGTGATAATGCTTGCAGCAGTGTTCACCTGGGCATGATCTGGTTCTGTGCACATGAAAGAAAGGCTGTGCTACAGCTTTAGTGGTGTTATGTCTGGATGCTAGATTTGCATCTGTTAAATATACAGGCAAACTTGTTTAACCTTGAAAATTCTCAAGTTTTCAACAACAACAACAACAAAAGATTAAGTTCATGACCTTTGCTTGGTTCTGGTTTACTTAAGCCTGTTAAAATGACAGTAAGTTTTCTAATGTTTTGCAGTTTGCTTCAAGGTGTGAGCATGCCCCATGCAGGATGTGACTGACTTCTTTGTTATAGGTCACAGGTGTGGTGTTAAGGTTTCCATAGCCTTTTTCGTGAGTTCTTGTTTTATATATGGCAGACAGAAGAAACAAAGCCGTGTCTCAGTATAGCATAAAGGAGATTCCTTTGGAGATACCTTTTAATGGGATGAAAACTTCCTGTGAAAATGAGTCATTCAATCAACAAGGAAAGTAAATTCTGCTATTTGCTTCAGAGATTTAACCTATAAGATAGAAGGTGCTTAATACCATCTTTAAAGATCAGGACCTCACTGGGAGAGATGTTTAATCATATATAGATATGGAAGTCACCCCCCTCTCTACTTTATAGCCTTAATTAAACTACTCATCCTGAGTCTGAAAAGTGCTGAAGGACAGTCTCCAGGACTTACATAATTTTCTAAGTCATTCTGTTACTCTTGTCATAGGATTTTCACACATCTAAATTCTGGGGTGGGGGTGAAGGCAGTCAGATGAAACCATGTGTATTATTACCACAGCAAATTTCACACTTTAATGATTTTTCTCTATTAATTTTAGCAAAAACTTCTTCTCTTTTACTGCAAAATCAGCCATTTTATATTTCCAGAGATAGCATTTGGCTTTTCTAGGACAAAGTTACTACAAATGGTGTATAAATGTAGCAGCAGCTGAGGGCTAATGTTTGGGTCTAAATTCCACTTGTTTTTTCTGTCAGACTGGGAATCTTTGAATGGCAAGTGTTCAAAGCATTGACCAAGGCAGATAGACTCTCACTGAGAGCTTACCCGTGCTCTGTGTCCACCAGCTAGAGTGAGAGCCATCAGCTTCTTTCATTCAGATTTTCATTTCATCTCCAATCAAGAAATGTAACTGAGAAGAAAATAACCCTTTCTTCTGCTTCTGAATTTCTGACATAAGCTAATTGTTCTTTGTCATTTGAATTGAGCAAGAAGACAAAGAACTTTGAAACATGAAAACACACAATTGGCTAAATGAGAGGGAGTGTACTCAATGCTAACAGTTACTAAACATATATGTGCTAATAAAATCAGGGTCCAGGTTAACAGGCAGAATCTGCATTTTATTTTAGGCACATAAACATGTGGTCTTTAATATTCTAGCCTTGTTTTGCTGATAGTTTTCAATTATTTCCCTTAATTTTGTCTCTACCTCATTATTTCTTTTTATGGATGGGGCTGATGCTTAGGTTCAAGCTTTTTAAAAAATGGATGTAGGAAGAGTATGAACTATAAGACAGTAAGTACTTTAGAACAAAAGTGAATAAAGGTGAAAGACAGAGATCTTGTACATTTTTGAAGTGGGAGTCCTGAAGACTGAGTTGTAATATAGATTGATACATGTCAGTGATGTTAGTTGGGTAAGTCATTTGTCATGAACAGGTTATACTGATGAAAAATTTAGATTTTCAGGTATTCTAAAGAAGTATTCTCTTCACACGTGATCAGATTATTTTCCTACTATGTCTTTATTGTGTACAGCATAGTAATTTACAAAACATCTAAACAACATGTGTGTTGTAAGAATTTTGTGTATTAGCTGTACAAATGGTTTGGTTGTGTAGCCTTATGAAAATAAAATGTGTACTGTTGTCAGATGACTGTGCCAAAGTCAGCTCAAATCCTCCCACCTGGATGTGAAGGAGGGTGGTATGGTGTGGTATGGTTGTTTTGTTTCACTGTTTCACATCTTAAACTACAGAAAATGTTTCTCCTTACTTTGGACTATTAAAACATAAAATGTTTCCCAGTTCACATGTTGGACTAGATACTCATAATGTAGTTGCTAAGGATACTGTTGACCCTCAAAAAGATTATGTACAAGAGGGAGAAGCATACAAATTCCTGCTAGTTGGGGAATCAGTATTAATCAATCCTAAAGTAAGACCTGCAAAAATCCCTCCATCCGTTTCAATGATTGAAAGTACACCCAGGAATCCTATGGTAAATACTTTAAATTTTAGGTTCACTCTACCCACTCTCAAGTATCTGGAAAACTTCTGGGAGTATAAAGTCCTGGGCTCCAAACTGGCATTGGCTTAGGAAAACTGTAAAGTCCTTAATTATGTCTGATGCAGGTGTAATACAGGATAAAGAGGATTAAGGGATCTGAGAGCCATAACAAGCAAAAGAGAATTGAGTTATGGTCATGGCACAAAATGGAAAATAAAAACCTGAGATTTATTCTGAGGTTCTTTTCATTGTCCTTTTTGTTCAGCTTCCTCTTCTCTAAGATCGCAACAATGACCTGTGTCAGAAGGCTTTTGTGAGGCTTATTTCATGAGTTCTGTGAGCCGCAGTGCAACAGCAACAGCTGCTTTTAGGGTAACAGCACACAGAACTGTAAAGAACTCATCCCAAAAGTCTCTGTGTTGGATTTCTTTATATGTTTTTGGTAGCCCTTCATTTGTGTTACTTACATGCACCATATTTTCGACAGGAATTTGAAAATATATGAGAGTCACATGCTGCTGCCCTGTCAGTCCAAATAGTATCATACTCAGCTAATAGCTGGTGGAGCCACTTCCTGAGGGGAATGCTGCAAAGGACTGAGGTGCTAGGAGGACCAATTTTCATACAAGAAGCAAAATAACAATGGACAGTTGCTCTGTTGTGAAGTCTAGAAGATAACCTCCTCTTTTGCACTAGAAAATTGAGGAGTAACTAGTGTTATGCTTGTAAAAATTTGAGAAGCAAGAATTGCTTTGAGGTGGTGGGTGTTTGGAGTGGCTCAACAGCACAAGACACGAAAATATAATGGTATGTTTGAGAGCTGGGAAGCAGTTTTGTTGTGCATTCTTTAATTACCTTGCATAGTGGAGGGTTGAGGGAGGGGGAATCTTCCAATATGCCACTCTAAGACCACACAAAAATTATCCTACAATGGAAGGAATTCCTATCACTAAAGATATGCTCAGCCATAATTTGCCATACTTCATTATTTTATACTACTGAAAAATTTGACCATCTACAATCTTACAAATTATTAATTTATGCTATAGTCTCATGACTTGCTCTCATCATGAGCTTATAGGTGTTTCCTTAACATTTGTATTAAAACAAATGCCAAACGCTTGATTAGTTACAGAACTTGATAATACTAAGCAATTTAGTCAGAATACAACTAATCAGGAAGGTAGGGCTTAGGAATGTTTACTGTTGCTTAGACGGAAAGAGACTGTAATTAAAATGATAAGGTATTCATGATTGGAATACATTATTGAGGTTACAGAGATTACACCTTAAACCATTGATTAATGTTGAGAGACCTTGATTGTGAATATGTTCTAGGCATTTAAACATTAAAAAAGTGAACATAATCCTTTCTTCAGTGTGGCTTTTGCAGACCGAACCAAAGTCTTATGGTAATTTTCCATTTCTCTCCTTCCAAATCTTCTACAATTTTATCTGCGTATCTTTATCTGGTTTTGTCTACAAATATTTTTTACCTGTTGTTTACCTGCAACTTAAAATTATCAAAAAATGTGTGGAAATGTGTTTGCTTATCTGAGGGGTGACTGGGAAAAGAGGCTCATGTATTCCTGAAGAAAATCCAGTTACCAATTAAGATTTTCATTAAAATATTTGAGTCATAGTTAATCTGCATTAGGATTTATTATCTGAGCAAACCTGACCTATTAAACCTTCTAAATCTATTACTGTCAGTTAATGTCATGATTACAGGAAGAGCACATGGTGTGCCATGGAAACACAGCTGTTCCACCAAATTTTTAACTTGAAATCACCATTGTGCAGTTTATCACCAAATTGTTAGAGACAATACATTATTTTATGCTAGCCACTCTCATGTCCATCTTTTTAATATTTTCCTTGTCTTTATAAGTGCCTTTAGCCTTACAGGCTAATGAAAGGTTCTTGTATCAAGTCTGATTACCACTCTAATGTTTTCCAGGCATGCTTGGTGATGAGCTTGGCATATGAAACAATTTCCTACAGTAATAAAGCTAATTAAAGTGGGCAGTCATCCCCACATCACTCTTTAATGAATTATAATGAGCTCATTAATCTATCCGGTCTTGCTCACCACATCTCCTGACTAAGCTTCTCTGGCAGTAGAGGATAGAACACTTGCCCAGGAAAAAAATGGACACTGAAATGCATCTATTTTCCCATTTTTGACAAAAAAACCACGAGAAAGCAGAGGTATGCTCTAAGTGGAATATGCTTTTTAGTAATCAAGATTGGAACGGGTAAACAGCTAAGTCTGCATAATGGTGGTGAAGGAAGAGTCATGCAGGAACTTAACGAGGTCTAGTATTGCACTGCAAGTGACAGAATAATTAATGCTTCTGTGGCACACACATATCATGTAAAATATGACTTAACAGAAAATCTTTTAGTAACTGGCTCTCTGGGGAAACTGCCTAAAGAAAATAACATCCAGCTCTTTTTTGGCTGAGTTTCTTGGCATTTTTCTTTGTTTGCTCAAAATGAGCAGAGAAGAGCTTGCAAGGTTATTTCATAACCAATTTCATAATGACAAATATTGGAGAATTAAGCAGTAAGATATATGAGTGGAAAGAGATGATTCATGCAAATATACATCTAGAAAAGCCACCTATTTTTCTTAGATTCTAACCCCACAACTTTCCCCATCTGTAACAGATAAAGTCTCATAAGAGCAAATCACAGCTAACCAATGGAGTTAGCTGGTGCTTCCTAGCATTCCAATGCTCTTAAGTAAATCCCACAGGCATATTTTTATATTATTTTATGCACAGAATTTTATTTCTACTTGGCTTAGTGCATTGATATATTTCTTTACATGGTAGCTCAGAAACAGGGAGAGCAGTTCTGTATTAGCATGTTTATTATGCTGATGAGTGGTGTACTAATTAGACTGTACTGTTTTCTATACTGGCCAAACTAGGTAGGTATTTATAGCTGGTATTGTATCATCCGTCTTAAATTTTGTAGTATCTCTGCAGTTATGCTGTCATAGGACAAGTAACTTATGATAGCTGAATTTTGTATGTCTCAGTTATCTGACAAAGCCTTTTGTGTTGTTGTTTTTTTTTCTCAAAAAAACCCATTAAGATGAACAAGTCTTTTCTTTTGTAATGACCATAATGTCGGTCCAGAAAATGAGATTTTCTGTTTGTATAAAACATTGAAGGTATTTAAAGGCTGATACAGCTGCATAAACTTGTAGCAAAATGTCCTGTTGGTTGAGCAAAGGTTTGTTCTCAGCTGAAAAATGCGTTTCCATTTAAGGTCAGTAAGTAACTGCATATGCAGTTTAGGAGGGAGTCAAGCTGAGTGTATAGTCTAGTTAAGCTGGTTGACTTCACTACAGTGAAGTCCATTCACTGTAATTCAGAATCTGTTCTTGCCTGCTGATAAGTAGAGATAAAACCTCAGTGGTTCTAGAGAAGTAATGTGTGTCAGAGCTCAGTGTACTAAAGGGATGTAGATGAAAGAGGATATAAAAATTTTTTCTTTAGAGAAACACATCTGACTGTGCTTAGCAATCGTGATAAAGGCAGGAAACAATCTTCATGTTTTATGTGTGTAAATGTTACATAAAGTGTAACAAGATGTTCTGAAATATCAAAATGATTTACTGGTTTGCTCATCAGCTGTGCATAATTTTGTTATTTGCTGATATTTTCATTAAAGCATCAGTAATATTGTATAGGATGTCTATTTGAAAGTCTTTAGGCAGTAGCAAATTACAAGTATTAAATATAGAGGACATCATGTTCTCTCAATACACCTTCATGATACAAAAATAAATAGAGTCTGGTACTTCTGGGGTCTTGTTTTATCTAAATCTGAAGGCCTTTTTCTTTTCTGTGTCACCGCTGTGGACCTGGGGAGCCTTTTGGAATAAATTAGTTAGGCTGGTGTACTCAAAGACTGTCAAAGAAAAGGTATTTGTTCTTTGCACAATATCCATGCATGCAAGTATTTGTATATTTGATCCTAAAGACTTTCCTGGAATGACACGTTATTTTCATAATTGTAACCTCAAGTGGAGCTTGCTGGATCTCTTCTCCTTTCTTACTATCTTAAGAGCATTTAATAAGATTACGTCTGTTGATTCTAATGTTCTTGGAAGATCTAAAAACTTACTGATTGCTTTCTTCCCTGAATCATCCTCATCAATCAAAAATTATTTTTATATAGCTTGATTCAGATCCTAAAGAAAAACTTGATTTGACTTTAAAAACAGTAATGTTAAAGTACAAATGTATATTTTTTCCTTTTTGTGCACAAGATGTTGTTTTGTCACGTTTTTCCTCACAGCTGGAAAGAGCCAAAGTCGCTATTTCATAACACTCCCCTTTCCTCCTGTCTGAAATTTTCTTGTGATTCCTGGAGGCAGGACAAAGAAGATTTTAGAGCTGCAATATTGAATTCAGCATAAAATAATGGGTTGGTGTCACATATACAAGCTGATAGTAGAAGACTACAGTGGATTCAGGGGAGACTTGAGCTCAGTGGCCTCTGCTATGTTGGAGCTAGAAGAAACTTCTCTATTGATCCCCTTACGGGGCAGCCAGGATCCAATTTGGACTTGTCTCCTTCTGTTTAGACAAATGAGGTTTTGTTTAGGACATTATTCTCTGAATATGAAGAAATACATTTACTGGTATGGCAGTAATGAAACTTTCACAGAAATGCTGCAGTTGGCAGGTATTTTTACTTTACTTTTTGGCCTGAACATTTTTTTTCACGCTGCTTGGCAGAAAGAAACTGACATACAAATGAAAAAGTGGCTGCATTTCATTTGTAAATCAAATTATGTTTGCACAAAGTTATAGATTTTATGGGTATTCTTTCATGTGACTCAGTCTTTATGTATTACATGATTAATAAGGTTGTTTGCATGAAAAAGTGTGAAGAGGTTTTGATTTTGCTGATTTGGTATTAAGGAAAAAATGAGATACGAATAGAGTATTTTATCCCTGATGATAATGAGAGTTAATAGGACAGTATTAAATTGCTAAACATATGGTTGCAAACAAACAGAACCCCACCCTGATTATAGAACGCTTTTGTCAAATTAATAAGTGCAATGAGGTCTTCCAGAGAATTTGCAGTGCTGAAAGAAAACTGGTGATTAAAGAAGTACTCTTGGCAAATAAGATTATTGTGAAGAAAAAGAAAAATTATAATTTAAAAAATTGGTGTTTATTTCCACATCAGTAGATGCACCAGCAACATTGGGGGAACTAATCCAAGGAATGAGTCTTGAAATGCCAGTTGAAGATATCTGAGAATAGTAATGGAACAGCAGAGAATAAAAAATCTCTTGCACCAGCTACTCATTCTAAGTGTGAAACTGATACGAGAAATTGTTGACCTGCTAAGTCTTGCCTGTTATCTATTGCGTTAATCTTTGTAGCTAAATGACAGATGGAAATACACAACTGCTTTTTTGTTTGTTGGGTTTTTTAAAAAAGTTCTTTTAATTTGAGTTTGTTACAGGTTAAATTAGTAGAAACTGTTCTGGAAAATAGATTTGCCTGGACCATAAATGAATATAATAAAGGGAGAAGAACAAAACTGACTTCTGAGATTTTAATCAGACCTCAGAAGTCTACTGGAAGAGTCATACATGTGAATAGGGATGATCTGTTTTGTGTAGTTAACTCAATTTCCAAAAACCATTCAACAAAGCCCTTCATCAAAGGCTTTTAAAAAATAAGATGATGAGTAGAGAAGTCTTCCCTTGGATTAATGGCAGATTAGATGTACAGTACAAAAGACATAAGTAGTCATTTATTAAAGGAAAAATTATACTTCTAGAAGGTCCAGAATAATCAGGATTAAAATGGAGCTTGAAATGTTGCAGAAAGATTCCATCACCATAAATGATGTAAAGATGAAAGGCAGTTGAGACTGAATGTCAGCAGACACAAGGGGAGGAACAATCCTATTTTTCCAAATGAAGAAAGAGAACTTTCAGACATAGTGCATAGTTCCTTGAAAAGACCTCCTCAGTGCTTACTAAAATAAAAATTTTGAAAAAGGTACATGCAGTTGAGCATTTATTCTTAGTAGAATCCTGATTACCTGGTTCAAATGAATGACATGGTTCAACTAGGAAGGGTGGCTGATAAGTTTTGATTAGAGATACAGGATGTCCTGTGTAAGGAAGATGATGTTTGCTAGCTTTTAATGGAGATGGCCATAGTTATGAAATAAGCATGTGGATTTATAAAACAATGGAAGTCACGGAGGGGATGAATAGGAAATACACCTGTCTTGTCTTAGAGAAACAGGAACAATGACATTGTTCCACAGCAGGTTGAAAACCAAAGGAAGTTTGGGGGGTTTTGTTTCACTTGTTTTCTCTTCATGAATGTAGAATTTATTTAGGGATGTCACCGAAGCAGGCATTGTACTGTGTATGTGAATTCTGGCCATAAAGGGAGAATAAGTGGATTGATTATATTGGGAAAAATAGATTCATATTTTTTGTTATGCTCTTGGCTGCTATTCATGATTTCTACAGGTTAGATACACTTGGGCTTTACCTGGTATAATCATTCAGTTTTATGTTCTGCAGTTTATTAATCAAGCTTCATTCTTTTAGACTTAATGTGTTTTATTATCACTCAGAAAGACAGAAAATTTTAGCCAGAGTAAAAAAAAATCCTAATTAATTTGCTCAATTTGTATTTCAGAGTTAATGGACATTTGGCTCACTGTGAAGAAAACATTGTTAATTTAGCTTTGTATTCATAGATGTCTGAAGTCAAAGTAGCATAGCCTATATAGTCTCTTTGAGTGTTACCTTCGTAGTAGAATATCAATTGAATTCTAGTATTTAAATGGATATAACTGCCCTAATTTGCCCAGTAAAATATTTATTGACATGTTCCATGTACCTGAACTTAGAACATGTTATAGTATTGCATAGATCTTTTCTAAGATTAATCACCTTTATTTATCATGAGAAGATCAGATCTTCTGCTCCCCAAACTCCATTTGATTTCCTTATCAAGAAATGAAATAGAGAGTTGTTCCTTTAGAAGTTCCATTTGAATATTGGAGCTGCGTGGAAAGAAGTTGTACAAAATGATGTCTGTTTCAGGTATGATCAGAGTTTACAAAGCTGACAAAGCATTTTATTTATTTGTGTTTTTCCTACTGGAAAGATAACTTGGAGTGAAACTCTGCATGTGCTGGGTCAAGGTGGTCATGGGGGATGGCTCTGAGCTGTAGTGTTATGCTTTAATGGGAATTTCTGAAGCGTGGACTTGCTCTCACCCTTGTTCTGGGCTTCAGCAGCAGCTGGCAGGGCAGTGTGACACGAGAAGCAGGCAAGTTAAGTGTGACCATTGCCTGCAGACAGCAGGGGTGCTCTTTGGGAGTGTTTTTGGGACTCCAGCCAAGACTAACTGGACTGGCAAGGCACCAAAACAACAGATGAGCCAAAAGAATAAAATCAATGTGCCTTGCACATGTGAAGAAATGGAGCCAGCCAAATAATTTCTTTCTTGGTGTGATTGAAAGGAATTGATACAACAGATATAAAGTGATACAGTAGGTAGAGCTAGAGTGAGCACAGAATGGGAAAAGTCACACTGTGTACGTGAGGTACCATGGTGTACTTACATCAGGGACCAGACGAGGGACTTCATTTTGATGCATGAAACCAATAATGCAGACTTGGGCTCTCTGCTAATGTTAGGATCATTAAGGCTTTCATTAAAACAAGAGTAACAATGAACAATGCAGCTACTCATGATCTGACAGGAAACTCATTTCTGAAAACACGAGCTGTAATATCCAGCAGTCTAGTTGTGTTACCTCAAATAGGTAGATGCTCTTGCTTTTGTGAAAACATGAGTGGTGTCTTAGTTCGGAGAAAGATAACAGCACTCCTCTGCAAATTTCCTGTAAGATCCACAAAACTACTTGTTGCTTTTCCGGTGTCAGGTGGGATAAAGTGAACCGTAGAAGATACCTACAATCCATAGTCTAGACTCCAATGCTGTTAGCAGAAAAAGACTGTACATGTTAAACCTTTTGTTTTCTCTGAATGTTCTAGACAGTTATGCAGAAATGTATTGATTTTTCCGTGTAGATCTGCTGCATAACTTAGAGGAAGCTTCAATTGTTATGGCATTTGTGTACCTTTCTGGACCTGATACTCAGTTTTAAATTTCTTAGTTTGGTTTGTTCCAGGATTATTTTCTTAAGACACTGTATCCTAAGTAATTGTTCATTTTTGCAGTAGCCTAAGTTGGTAAACAATCCATTTAGCATCTGAAATTCAACACATTTATCAAATGAGTTTTATTATATTCTAACTTTATGGTATTTTTTTGGAAGCGTATTCTGTTTAGTATCTGAGGAAAAGCATTAAATTTATCTTCCAGAATACTTGGTTAGTTCTGTTTATAGCACTCTGATTACAGTAAGCACAATATGCCTTTTTGTTCCAAAGTATGAAGAAGTATAAAGTAAGTTTGCAAAATTAAAATGATTATTCTTTTTGGCACTTATGCATAACCTGCTGCAGCTGTCTTCACATACAGCCCAAGTTTTCATCTTGTGAACTGATCTGAGGAGAAACAGATTTGCTGTTATGTTTAGCATTTTCCCAAATGAGGAGAATTAAACTAAAATAGGAAAATACTGGCACTGAGACATAGCAATAGACATTTACTTATTTTCAGACAACTGAAAATAAGTAAAAGGGTGATAATTTGAAGAATATTCTGACTGTAAATGTATACAATATTAACAGCAGATCCATAATGAACTTGTAGCTATGTAGTGGAATTTTTTTAAGTATCAGAGGATATAAGTGAAGAAAATGATAGATAGCTTTTTGAACAGCTGCTTTTACATTTTGCACTTGGAATTTAGACTGCAAACCTTTTTGATTATCTATATTTAATAAAAGAAAGTAGTTCTATTTACAGACCATGCTGTGTCTAACAGTTCTCTTTACAAATGAGGTGTTAATTGACTTTCTATCAAGTATTTCCAGAGTCTTGAACAAGCCTGTTATGGACATGCTTACTACAATGGAGAGCAGAATTCTTACCCTTTTCTCATAATAAAATAATGCATGCATAAAAACAATGAGAATAATAATGAGAATGTAATATGTAGTATATATAATTTATTAAGCTCAGCAAAATGACCTCAAAGCTAAAATGTATACAGGTAGCTTATGAAAACATGCCTAGAGTATAGACTGAATTATTTGGACTGATAGTTTCATAGCATCCATGTTCTCACTGGACTGGTAGCCTTGATAAAATATTGGTATAAACTCATTTTGCAGAAAGGTAAGGAATCAAAGTGGGAAAGGGTATTAGTTTAGTATATACAAGAAGTAAATGTCAGCTAGCAGACTTTCAAATCTATGGACATTTAATTGATTTTGGTTGGCTTATGAACTCAACTTTACTTATTTGACAATCTGTTTTTTCTTTTATATTCTATAAATATTATAAGAGCTGAACAAAGCAGGAGAAATATTTTGCATATGTGATCATGCCCACACTACAACTGGGCTTAGTTTTTTAAACATGGGAATACATGGGTCAAGTATGTACTGGAATGTGGAGATAGCTAAGAGGCTGACTCTCACAGCCCCAGAGTATTCAAAGTGTATTTAAAAAGCCCTACTTCATGAGAAAAGTGATTTTTTTTCCAGCTTAGTAATTGCAGTGTAGATTTAGAATGCAGTGAGTGAATGTTCTCCTAAAAGCAGACCATCCTTTTCGAGTTATTTCCTCTTTAATATCTGTTGCTGTGACAATTCGTTAGGACGCAATAGTGGTTTTCTGGGCAGTTTGGGTTTGGGATTTTTTGTTGTTGTTGTTTTTTGTACTATAAATCTCCATCGGACTGTGCCAGCTATTTCTCATTCACCTTGAGAAGCTTTTCTCAACAAATTTTTTGGTTTTTCCACAGCAGCTTTGCCCTGTATTATAGTTTCTCAGCAGATAATGAAGCATTTCAGACCTCCTAAGGAGTAGAGATGATCTGTTCCTGAATTCACACTATCAGATATATACTGCTGTTTGCCCACAGACTAACAAATAACACAGCATTCCACCAGTTTTTGCTGCCCTCCACACCTTTCAATAACATGTGACTTCTTTGATATCATTCACACAATCCTTCACTGAAATATTTTGGTTCTTGCATGAAAAAATTATATTCAGAGCCTCTTCTGCTTCAGCTTTCAGTAGTTACTTTCTGGAGGAACTATATTCAGTTTTTTGGCAACATTTTTTTCTGAAATATTTTTTATTCTGTTAGTGCTACATTCAGACAGGGGTATGGGATACTGAAATTGCCCAAACCTTTTTGCGGTCAACTGCTTGACAGTATGTTTCCTTTCTTTTATTCATGCTCTTGCATTTGAAGAATGATTGATGCCTCTGCAGCTACTGTGCAGCAAAATGAGATTATAAAATCCTAATTCTACTCTGCATTCAGCAAGAAACAGTTGTCTGCTACTCCAGGAAAGCAGGGTTCTGTCGTGTGTAGTGGTGACTTGGGAAGACGAACAACATCACTCCTTCCTCAATTTTGTTTTGTGCTTTGTATACTCAGCATGATGCCATATTTTATGGAATATCCCTTGGATCAGTTTGGGTCAGCTGTCTTGGCTGTGTCTCCTCCCAACTCCTTGTGCCATCCCCCTCTCCTCACTGCAGGCGCAGTACAAGAAGCAGAAAAGGCCTTGATGCTGTGTTAAGTGCTGCTCAGCAAAACAAAATAACATCTCTGTATTACCAGCACTGCTTCCAGACCACATCAAAGCCATAGCCACATACAAGCTGCTGTGAAGGAAATTAACTCTACCTCAGCCAAAATCATTGTAGAGTCTAAACCTAGCAGTCTCAAGTATCCCAGAAATTGCACTGGGTACACTTTTAGAGGCCTGCACAGGAGTTAATAATGTGGGGCATTGATTTACAAGCACCATGTTCCACTGGAAGTGTTAATCATTTGCTGAAGTGAGGCCATGCAAGGGGAAAACCTTAGCCCTCCATGTTTTCTCTAAGGGTAGTTATGGTCTAAATTTTATGAGACAATTTTTGCATGGAATATGGAAGTTAAGTGCTGGAGAGCTGTGCCAGGTGGGAGGGGTCCACTCCTTGGGTGTGTGAGGAAGATCCAGCTGGGTGCACAACTGCTTTTTGCCAGGAGAGATGCACTGTGGGTTTTAAGTCTGTGGAAGCTCTGAGGCAGAATCTTTCTTCAAGCTCTCATTAGTCTGAAGGAGTTATGCATTGCCTCTTAGACAAAACCTAGTGCCAAAGCTCATCTCAAAAAATCTTTCCTGCTGTGGTTGAGACACGCTGTTACAGGCCTCATTGCTGTGTTTGCTTGTGTATGCTTTCCAAAAGATGTTTTTGTAACAGTTTTGGCTATGGGACCTTGATGTTTTTCCTTTTTCCACTGTGTATTGTACTGATGCCTTATCCTGGTCTTAAAATTAAGAGAGCTGAACACAGTTAAGAGGGAAAAGGGTTTTACCTTGGTATTTATTTAAGGATCCTTAGGGACGATGAAATGCACATCGAAATGCACCCCCAAGTCCCCACTGAAGAAAATGGCCACCCACGATGTGATGTGTATACAATTATAGGCCTTGCAAAAATTAGCATATCTATGTCAGAAACATGAACAACTCTTGTTTGAATTAAAAAAATGTTTATTACAAGAAAAATAATTTGGAAAAATAACAGCATCCGAATTCTTAATTCAAAACAATATAAAAACCCGGGAGCACAGGATCAGAGACTCTTGGTGCCAAACTGGCTATGTGCCCACGGCAGAAATCTTCAGCGCTGGATTTACCTAAGCTAATCTGAGGCAAAATTCTCTTAAAATAAAAAAAGGTCTCTGAACAGAGATAGGCCTAAGACCCTTCCCCCCCTTTACCCAGCACTGGAGCAGCTTCAGGGAGATGTGTTCACCAGCTCTGCCGCATGGTAGGAGGAGGTGGGGCCCTGGGACCCTACTTTTATACCCTCTTGGCCCTTCCCAGGATTCCCCACTGTCCTGCTCCCATGGCACAAGATGATTGGTGAGTTTCAAGGTACATCACAAGTTCCTTTCACCAATGGATCATTTGCTGGGGAGGGACATTTGTCCACAGAGAACAATGGGAATTTCACAATTAAAAGGTATTTAACAATTTAACTATCTTAATAACTTTAATAGCTATTAACTTGGTCGTAAGATGATTTTTATATGCAAAAGCCGATTACCTGATTTCATATATGACATCTATCAAAGATTCCCCAATGAGGGACTCGGTTGAGACCCCCCACCCAAGGGACCCTCCCTCTGGATGGGCCTATCTTTGTTTACAGAATGTGTTCTGGAGAGCACCTTGGGCTTCTTGGGCTTTTAGAATGTTTGGTCTCTAAACTTAACGAAATACTAGGTCTAAGGGGAGTTATGGAACTTAATTATAACTATGTAAGCTAAAAGCACAAGGAATATATAAAGCTATATAAAAGAGTGTATAAAAGGGGTATAAAAGAAAAGCAAAAAATCATCATGGCATCAGTACTGTTTTATTTTCCTTTAAGTTAAAAAGGAGAAATTCAAAAGGTAGCAACAAAACTGCGCTGCTGGCAAAAAGAACTCAGAACAATGTAACAAAAATTTGAGGTACAATAGCTGATGCCATATTGTTTTTAAAACCATTTTGTTAAATAAAGACCGCGCTTTGATAAAATAATAGTTGCTGATACTTAAAACCATATTTTTTAGAAGCAGATATTTTTGCTGACAGTACTGTTAAATATGTACTAATATATTCAGTGCTGCAGGCTGTATTCTGGGATGCGCTAAAATTTTGTTTTCAGCTAATGTTCATAAACATCAATCTGCTAGTAGATGGTAAAATGCTTCTAAAGCATATAATAAAGAAAATTTCTGTGAGTTTTCCCTAACAGAGATAATGCAAGTTCTGCCTTTTTTCTAAATTTGGGTCTTCCAGAAGATCTGTACATAGTACTGAAATAGTGTGTAAGTGGCCAGAAACGGTGTATTTCTGTTGCAGTTGTTGCAAATATTTGCAATATTGATATGTATGTGTCTTGTTTATTCTTCCAGTTCTGTTAGAGTAATCATGAGCAATATAATTGCTTTGAAAGGTAATAATTGTAACCTTTTATGTGAGCAAAATGGGATCACACTCTACTTTTTTTGTCCTGTATTTCTGTGTTTGTTTAGATTTACAAACACATTGGTACTGACAGAGTGCAAGTTTATCACACTGGTTATACCCTTTAGAACCTCTGAACTCTACACAATCTAAATAATTTCTGCACTCTTATACTGTTACCAGCTGATTACTAGAGGTCCAGTTTTTTTATTTTTCAGAATAAGAGTTGTGAATATACCACCAGATTTCCAAAAGTTTTCTTGTCATATGGCTTGTGGGTTTCTTTTTTTCCATCATAGTACTCCAGATTAGTAAACTTCCCGAGCTAAATGTTTCCATGCTAGAAGGATGTAAAAATAGAGTCCTTCAGTTACGGTTGTATGACCAGCTAGTTGGCTGGTTAGTTTGCTACCTTTTTATTTTTCAGCAGTTCAGTCTGTTAATTTGAATTTTTCCTTTTGGATGTTTATCGGAACAGCACAAAACTACATGATTGATATTTGTTCTTTAAATTTGATGTTGAGATTTACATGAACGCATGAAATTTCCTGGGGGCAGCTTGCAGTCTGCCTTCTGGATCTGGTCTTGGCTACAGTTTTAGCTATTAGGGTCACTTTCATGCAGGTCAAATTGAGTTATAGTGGTTATTTCAGTAAGTGGTAACTATATTCTTTCCTCCCCCAGTTAATAGCGGAACTGCTGCTGTTTTAGCTGATGTGGTACAAAAGATGTATGGATGGGGAGTGTGCTTTCCTTTTCCAGTGGATGTCTGTTGTACTTTCTTTTTCATCTCTCCAAGATCAAGAGCTCTGCAATTATGCTCTAAATTGATATTTCTCTAATGTTGTTTTGTATTATTGAAATTATAACATTTCATAGCTGTTTCTCAAATGAAAAAGAATTACCTGATAGGATCTTCAGTAAAAAGACTTAAAAGCTTCAGAAAACAAAGAAATGGACTTCTGTGCAGGGACCTATTCAAATTTCTATGCAGTGTCTTTGGATACATTAGTTTGTTTATGCAGCAACTTAGAAAATGTTATTGAAAATACCACACATGACAAGGGAAAATTGAGTTTCATTATTTGAATGTAATTATCTCACACTGTGTGAAACAGCCTTTTCTTGTTATGAGCAAAGTAGAAGTGTCAAGCCTATTATAACATCTCTTTGATGTTTTTGTAGGATGGAATAAAAGATGAATGCTCAGTGCTGAAGCTGCAGCTGAAGGAGAGAGATGAGCTCATAGCCCAGCTTCGGGAGGAGCTGGTAAGCCACAGAAGCAATGGGGGGTTTTCTGTGCGTGGTTTTGAGTCCATTTACCTGATAATGTCACTCCAAGACCAGAAATTAAAGAAATACAATTTCACACCTGCTACGGAATTACTAGCCTAAGGCTATGTTAATCATTCAGACAAACACTGATAACACTGACTATCCTTTTCTAGGGACTTGTCAGCCTCTGAAGTGGCTACTGTCTAGATTCACTGCTTGTAAAAGTTTATTTGAAAAGATTGTGTTGACAGTTGTCTTGATCAGAGGCAGATAAACACAGCACTGTGTGCATATGCCAGAAATCTTGACGGGCCGTGCACATGCCTGATAAATTGTCATTACTTCTCCCATGAGCTGCTTTTGTTCAGGAGAAAAGGAAATATGTTTTTTTCTCCATAATAGATGTCTTTGCATAAAATAATAAATATTCTTACACTTGCTGAACCTTTACTTAGCATATGAGCTGCTAATGCTTGGCTACTATTGCTTTGAGAATTGGCAAAAGACTTTCCAGTGACTGAAGTAAAATACGTGATACAGCAATTAAAAAAGCTAAACACATGAAAAGGCATTTTATTGTTTTGTTAAGGCTGTGCTAACAGAATTTTTAGATTGCTTTTTTGATGGAATGTGGTTAAAGCATAGATGTCTTCAGTATTTTTAAATAAAGGAGAGGGAGTTTCCACCTCCTCTCTCACAGCAGAGAACTTAAACACTCTGCAGAGAAAGCAAGTAGGGTCACCACATTCAGGAAGACATTCAGCACGACATTCCTTCCGTGAAAGCTGCAGTTATGGGGGCATCTAGGATTTTGTCTAAGCACCCTTTGGGACAAGGGATTGTTTCCCTAATTAGATCTTAATTAGCTAATCTACCTCAGGGTTTTTTTGTCCCTTTCTGTCTCGTGATTCATGGCTAGCTCAGAACTTGAACAGAATTAATTCAGGTCTAGCTATTACTGTATATTTGATATAGTCACTAAAAACACCAGTACACTTTTATACCAAATAACTGAGTTTCAAGTTGTGTGGGAAAAATGTAATCCTGCTCAAGAGTGAAAGATTTCTTTGCTGTATTAACATCTGCAAAATAAATACACATCATCAATATTCTTTGTTTCCTATTTGGCTGCATTAAGAAATGATGCATTGTGTAATTATTATCTAAAATTAAATGACAAAATGGGACACAGGGTACATCAAGCTTCTCCACACTCCTGGAGCATTAATTCTATATCAGTCTAGTTCAGAGCATATGCTGTTTAACTAGTGGACAATTTTGTCAGTGTAAAATTACCCTGTATTGATGTAGGGAGCTGTAGCTCATTTGCTGTTAAGTGTTGTCAAAGTTCATCTGTGTATGTGTCAGTCGAAGAAGACCCACAGGGAGCTGTCATAAAAGACAAAAAGTGCAACTTCCTAGGGCCATGAAATAAGGATTTCTGTGTGACTGAAAGTAAGTATCGTGGATTTAATCCATGATTAATTGACTTCAGTTTTGATACTCTAAGACTTGTAAAAGGATTGTAGGTGGGATTCTTGAGACCATATTTAGTCATTTGAAATTAAGTTTTGAAAGGACTCAGTAGATCTGATTTACTCCTAATTGAACTAAATAAAGCCACGTTGGGAGGTGAGCGTGGCAGAAACTACTTTAGTTTATGAAACCTAGAAAAAAAGGAGTGGGTTCCCACAGGACTGGGAAAAAAGGATTTTTTTTTTTTTTTTGTCTGATTTTCTAAGTACAGTCATAGGAATACTTCTTTAATCTTTACTGTATCTTCTCTTTCAATACTGCGCATCCAAGGCCCTTTTCCGGAGGGGCCCTGGGCCCTGCCACCGTGGCACTTCAAGAGATTTGCTCCTGTTTGTGTGAGGTGCTCTTAGGAACTGCATGCAGGGAAAGTAAGCTCTCTTTCCAGAGCTGTTGGAAATGAATTAAATGAATTGATTGCTGGGAAATTCTGATAATGTTTTCCATCCTTGCATAAAATTGGTCAAAAATTGATCTGAAACCTACTTTAATGTTCTGCAAATGATAGTCTTATTTATGTGTTTGTAAATATTTGGGAAGTAATTGTTTACAAAAGTTAAGAGCAGTCGTCTTTGGCTAATGAAACTGTATGTGTTTTCACATAGCTGCAATTTATTACAGACATAGCACTTAATAGAAAACTAGCATTTTTGGGTTTGTATCTTGGGGCAACCCATGTTCTATTTGTCACTCTGAATATGGAAATACAAAATTTGTAAATGCAACTTGTCTGTCTTGAAATCGTGGCATTGTGATGCTAATTCAGAAGTAGCACATAAAAATTGATTTGAGTAGGAGTCAGTTTTATGTTTCTTGAGAAATACATGAAAATCTGTACTTCCCAGCGTTTAAGCTGAATGTTTGCATGTAGATGTAAAACCCTTGGTTTAGCTGGTTTTACTTTAAAACTCTTCGGCTAACCTGAAGTGAACTTCAGGTAAGTTTTGGCTCTTTGGGAGCTTTTGCTCCTTGCTTTCCACTAGATTTGCTAGACTTTTCTAGTAGTTTTCCCCTCCCTCCTTTGATTTTTTTTCCCCCTAACTTTTAAATACTTTTAAAAAAGCATTTCTACCTCCTTTGGGCGCATTATGAAGGAAACCTTGAGCTGAGCTAAGGAAAATGTCAACAGAGTGTGAGCCAGTGAAGCTTTAGCGCTTGTAATTGTTACGTAGCTTTTTAGGGGAGAAAAGGGTGAATACTTGAGGAATGAAAATAGGGGTTTGGATGCTCAGCTGCAATATCCAGTTAGAAAGGATAAAATGCAAGGAACCATCACCTACATCCTAGTAAACAAAGAAGAACATAGAATAGTCTCTTGTGGATTTTTTGTTTGTTCGCTTTTTTAGTGATTATTTTGTATTGACTCCCTTTGTCACCAGAAGTGTGTCTGTCTTTGGAGAAATGAATATAGGTAGGTAGGGAAGTGGAATGAATTCTTCTGTGCTGTCGTTATCTCCTGAAAAGTGCTTGCTTCAGAAATGTCAGGTACCCAAACCTGCTCTAAAGCTACCTGGAAATGGTAAACCTTGGCAGGAACTGAAAATTTGGGTTCAAATCATCACTTGCCTCAAAACTCTACTCATTTGTGAAAATATTATCCAGGAAATCAAATTAAGCTTATCCATTTGGCAGGGAATGTGCTCCTCTTTTTTCTTTTCTTCTTTTTTCTCCCTAAAATGACCAAAATAAATTAACATCTTAGTTTTCACTGGGCACAAAGATGTTTGAAACCTCAGCTGTCTCATACCCAACTTTGCCTGCAACTGCATCTTTACATATATTTTCCCAAATCGATCTTTTTGCACTGCAGTGTGAGCACTTAGAATGACTTTAAGCAGAAAATATTTTCATGCTATATTGGCAAAAGTAACTGACTGCTGTTTATAGTAACATTTATTCTATTGCTGTCATTGGTACAGCGACATTCACGCTGAAAAATGAGTGTTAACAACATTATCCTTTCAACCTTGATTCGCTGTGTGACTTAAGGTCGTGTGCTGTGCCACCGAAAAGAAAAATGTAGTGAGGCAGTTTGAGTGGATTCTGAGTGGAACTGGAGTCAAAGTTAGGTCAGGAAATTAATCCCCCTTATAGCCCAGCTGCTGGGGATATTTTTCTGCTGTGGAGGTGGCTCTTTATCAAATGTTAGACTTTCTACATTTATGGAATAGCCAGGTACAGTGGGCTTTACCTCAAGCTGCTTTAGGACTAGATACTCTGGAATCAGCTCAACAAAACATAACTGCCCTATTTTTATTTTTTAAACTGTTTTTCTCATCTTTTCAAATCATAAATAAGCTCTACTTTCTTGCCCAAAACTTAGGTTAAATGATTTGAGAGGGCATGGGGCTTGTGCTGTGGTTTGTGGACAGGGAGTTGGTGGGTGGTTGTTTTTGGTGAGGAGGAGTTTTCTCTATTTGTTCATTTAGTTGTATCCTAAATTCAGTGTATTCCTGGGGGGCAAGAGTGGTGGCAAGCTTAGCTGTTTTCTGTAGGTTGATTTCAATAATGGGCAGTTAGCCAATTGCTCAATTTTTGAAGTATGATGAAGATGAGTACTTGTTTTTCAGCTTTGAAGTGTAACAGAAAACTCTAGATGCATTTGAATCCTGCTGAGGAACTGTTTATGAAAGACACTTAGGTTAAGTGTAAAAATCACCTCAAAATGTAGTTATGCCAGTACAGATCCCTTGAATTTTACAGTCTTAACATCACAACTTGTTTTGACAGGCAAAGAATGAGATTTGGATAAAAATTACATGAACACGTTGGGAAAATAATTTTTTGAATAGTGAAAAACAGAAATTTTCATTAGTCCAGGCCATTTTCAAAATTTTAAAGACAATTGTCCTTGAAATTTTAAAGAAATTAAATAGTTCCCATTCGAAGGGGGTAATAGTCCTTATTTTTGGAAAAAGCAATCTAGATTAATCTTTACACTGATTACCCATTTGCTTTACATTCTGCTGGTCTGTAGTATTATTTCATGTTGGCTGTTTTTATGAGAGGGTAATGCAGACCCGTGGATCATTTACATAAGAACCAGCATTTGTAAGTAGTTTCAAATCCTCTTTCTTCACCATATTTAGGGAAAATTAGGAGTAGAAAAGAAATAGATTAGGTGTACTTAAACATTATTAAAGTGTCAGGCTTCTTCCCCCTTTTTTGCAGGAGAATTAATTGCACATATTCCAGAAAAGGCTTATCTGAGCAGTAATTACTCTCTGAATCAGTTCCACAAGACAGACACGGAGTGTGAAAATGGCAATATCCTATAACCCACAATGGAGATTAGGCTCCAATTCCTTGTCTACACCGGTCCCTTGAGAAAAGCTGCCAGTCAGATAGGATCTTTAATATTCCTTGGCACTTGTAGAGGTGATTCTGCATATGAATTTAAGTTCCTACTACAAAACATTGTCATATCATGCTGTTTGGCGTAGATAAAAAAAATATGTCACTAGCACAGAATGTATTCCTGGTCTCACTGAGGCTCTGCTCTGGAGTATTTCATGAAAATAACACTGCAAAATGAGCAGACCTGAAATACAAAATTTGTCCAAAGTGTCTCTTGAGACACAGTGCCAAGGCTTGTCCTCCTTCAATAATAATGCACTCTGCGTGCTTATCTTTGGCAGGACTGTCACTGGTAGACAGCTGCCTTCATGAGATATGCAATGTTTCACTGATGGATATATACTTATAGTATAAGCAGGCAATTCTGATCTGACCTTAGGCCAAAATCTTGGAAAAATTTATTTTTTGATCTATCTGAAGGACAAAATGTATGTCTCGAGGTCACTTTCCCTTTTTTCCACTGAATTTTTTTAACCAGTTTTTACTGTAGTGAAGATCAGCTGGCAAGAGGTGAATTTTAGGACAAATGGAAATGGCATCTTGGAGGCATGGTGGGAAGGAAGGGTGTGTGTTGCAGTTCAGCTTTGTTGACATTCTCCTTTGTAGAATGAAAGTTGGCTAAAAGGTATCGAAATTCATTGCTATTTGATGTGGCCCTGAATTTGTGATATTAGATAAATTCTCAAAGAAGTACTCAAGTTTGTGCTGGCATGAGAATGGCTGCTGTCAGTATCAACTAGTGAAATACTGTGGTGTATGTGTGTTTATAAGAGCACAGAGAAAGGTAATGTTGCTTAAAAACAAAAACACGTGTGCTGGGAAGCTTGTTTTGCTTCTGAAGATCATCACTTTAATTTCTATGACTTCACAGCTTCAGTATTCTGCTAAAGGCATGTGTGTGGCACATTTGTATTGTAGTCATCTGATGTGAATGACTTTCAGATTGATAAATGCGTTATCCTCAGCTCTGCACTACAGTGTTTAATGAATCAAGTGGTAGTGTTGTTTCCTCCAATAATTACTTTTCTGATTGGGGAAGTATTTTTGCTTTTCACTATGTGGGGATATCTGTACAATTTGCTAAGGATCTGATAGAAGAATAATCTTTTGTTTGGTTTCTCCTTTCTCCCCTCAATCTTAATTTATTGTCTTGTCCAGTTTTCTTTGCCATAGCTGGGCGTGATTCATGGAAAAGTCTGTGCACGCACATGAGTATAGCAAGCATCACAAATGAAGAATCGTCTGCATTTTAATACCAAAATATAATTTTTGTTTGCATGCTAGTGGAGTTTTTTTAAGGAGGGGTGTAATGCAGTTTTCATCCTCTGTGAATATTTTTTCATTCACTCTCAATATATTCCAGAATTTAAAGACATCAGATATTTTTGTCTGTAAATAAGACATTTTCGTTCACACATGAGAATTTTTTAGGAAAAAAAAAATTGAAAATACTTTGATGTAAGGACTGAGAAACTGTTCTTAAGACACCAAAAAGCTGAACTGAAATCTCTATACTTTTCTAAATAAGTAACCTAACAAGAAATTAGTTGCATTGAAGTATTTCTTACATCTCACTAATATTGCTTCTCAGAAACTGACTCCACAGATCCTCTCCAAGTTTTGTATATTTTTTTGTTGTTCCCTTATTACTCAATTTCAGTTTGTTATTTGAAATGCAGAAGATTTCAGAGATTCAACAAAGAATCCATTTCAAATTCTATTTCAAAGACTGAGCACTTTCTCACTGAAAATACCTTCTGTACTTTGGCATCATGAATATTGCATGGTTCAAAGGATGCTCAAACACTTCCTCAGGTCTTCTGCCTTCTTTGAAACACATTCTTTAGTGATTTTATGTTCTGTTTAGAGCTGGGGCGTGTGTGTGGAGTTTTAGTAGAACTTTCACAGAAAAGTTCTGGTTCATGCCTAGTTTGTCTCCATGAAGTTTTAGCTCTGAAACTGAGAAAGTTACCCCTTCCAGTTTTTGGAGAGCAAAAAAAGCCCTTTGCCATAGCTGTTTCCCATGGTTTGGAGAAGTGAATTAAATAGAGTAAAGTACTACTGATCTTCTAGATTTGAGTAGCTCATCATTATACTGCATGCCCTCTCTTATCTCTGTTATTCACCCTAGGATGGGTGGGACTGATGCTGAGCCTGGAGAGCTACTAGAGTGGCCATTTATTTCAGAGATGTTAGATAAATGCCTTTTCTTTTTTTTTCTTTTTTTTTTTCTTTTTTTTTCTTTTATTTTTTTTAGCAGAATAGCAATCTTACAACAAGAGGTAGTTTTTGGTCACAGTGTCAAGCCTCAAACTTCCATCCAGGTCTTTAATGCTCCCTTTGGATTCTTTCTTCTGCTGCTTTGATTTCCTGCATCTTTGTTCATCTTTTGAAATACTGTTCCATTCTTTCTATAGAAACCACACACAGTCTGCACATCTTTTAATGTCCTGTGCATGTTTTATCAATTCTCCATCCAGAAGCTTATTGATGCAACACTTCTGGTTTTTGGGTGGAGACTCCTTTCAAGCTTAGGCATTTGTAGTGCTGCACAGCTGTAGTGTTTTGGGCTCTGATGAGATTTCATCAGTATCCCAGTGCTACAACAAGGGAGTGGGTTCTGTAGCAAAGCTTTCAGAAATTACCTGCTGATTACCGTGTATTTGGGCTGGGTGGTTGGTGAGATAGGCTGCAGTCTATACCAATGCCCATCATCGCCCTGCAGGGAGGAGGCAGATGACTGAAGAGCTGTAATGCATTCATGCCGAGGGGCAGTAAAAACTCCCGTGTGGGATATCGCTGGTACAAAAGTGTGTTACAAGACTGTATGCAAAAGCCTGAATAGTGTCCTAGCAGAGAGCTAGCCTGCAAATTTCTACTTTCATTGGTAAACTGTTTCCAAAAATTATTGCTCAAGTAATCCCATTTCCTATTTTGTCTCCTCTGATAGTTTAACTGAATGAACATTTTATATTCCTTCGTATCTTGATTAGAAGAAAATAAAACGATAGTATATGGTCATCATCAGAAAATCAAATAAAAAACCAGTCTTACTGACTTTTAGCTACATATTACATTTAAATTAGAAGGAGAAAATAAGCTACTGGTTAATAGTAAGTCAAGTTAATTTCACTCATACATTTATTTGGTTTGTCTGTGATACTCAATTCTCAATATTTTTTCATTAAGTTGCTCTGTATGGCTAGTAAAATAAAAGCAATGAACTGCTTCTTAATATTTCTTGTTGACTTCAGAATATAAAGTGAAAATATATCTTTTTGGGCTTGACTGGTGAGGTTTTTTTCAGAACTATTCTTCATGAATAATGCAGTACGTTTGAAATGTACTTAACGTATTTTAGCGTTTTCTGGTAATAATGGAAGACATTTATCTTACACTTCCCAATTTGACTTACAGATGATATTGTTTTTCTCAAAGGGAGCTCTTGTGATTTGCCAGAAGAGTAATAGAGTTTGCAGGCTGTAGTATTTATCAGAATTCACCAATTATTAACAGAGGGATTTATAAAACCAGACTTTCTCCAAGTGTGATATTTGTGTTTCAGCTTACAAATGAGGGTTTCACTCAACAAAGCTAGTTGAGAAATAGGATGCTGTAGTATTATGGCTTTAGAAAGAACAAGTGGAGCTATTGTGCTGGTAGTATGGTGATGAGAAAGAATAAAAATAAACTGTGTAAACTTGTGCCTGTCTGGTGGGGCTGCTTGTGGTAGCGCTCAGGTTAATAGGCTGGAAAAATAAAAAGCGGTCCAATTAAAGGATGATCTAAAGCAGCCGAACAACTTCTGTTCTGTTTTTTAGCTGAACTGTGTATTTATGATACTGTTTTCAAGAGCAAGGTGGTAGGCTCTGAATGGAAGGGTGGTAGAGAGAGGATCGAGGTTTTTGGATTGTCCCTGGATATATACCTTCTAAGAACACTGCAAGTGGAGGCAGGATTAGAAATTGCTGTGCAAATAAATAGAAATTGCTGTGCAAAGGATTCTCATTTACCCAGTGTGAATAAGAAAGCTTTGACCACTTTCTTCAGTTTTTTAGAAGTCATCTTGTTGCATCTCCTTGGATTTATGGAAATGGCATTCAGTTCTTAAGGGACAAAGATGTTTGCTTTCTTTTGTCTCTCCAGTTCAGAACCGCTGGGGTGATGAGGCTAGAGAGAAAGGAGCTGATGAACCACAAGTAGCTTGACATCTCCTCCAGTACTGTTTTGTCTTTATTTGTCAAATTGCAGTTAGTAATACTTCTCTGCCTGATTAAACCTAAAAATTCATGGACCATTCTGCTTAGCCAGCAAAATTGAAAAAATATCCAGGCAGAGAGCTTTTTTCACGTTATTCTGCAGAAAACCGGATTTTTTTAATCATGTAAGCAGATTGAGGGGGAGAGAGAGAAAGAGAGTGAGAAAACTACTTCTTAAACTGTAAGGTGGCAATTAAATGGGAAGTGCAATTGTTCTTAACATGTAGGGAATCAGGAAGCTGCATGTTGTGTCCGTGTCAGTTTGTCTGCATAGAAAGAACCCTAAAAGTGGGGCAAAAACAAGGCTATGTCATTGAAAATTCCCAGAATCAGTAATGAAACGTGTCTGTAGAACAGGGGACCGTACGAATTTTTATCTTACTTCCATTTCAGCTTTATTTTTAATTTTTAAATTAATTTTGATAATTTATATTTATTATTCGTGAGTTATTAAAACCTTCCATACACATGAAGGCCCTTACTTCACAGGAAGCTGGTCTGATAAGGAATATGTAGAATTTGCCTTGAGAAATACTAGAAACAGCAAAAGCCTAGGAGTGACCATGTTGCCAGAGAGTTGTTGATACAGGCAGTTTTGGTTGGATTTTTTTAGAACATAAGCAGGTAACCTAAAATGATGGAGTGAAAGACCTTAGTGGGTGCCCCAGTCCTACATCCTGGCTCAAAGTATCCCATCAAGACATATATTTGTATAAAATCTCTACGTGGACACTGGCATTTGGGATAATCAAAGTCTCGGTAAAAGATACTCCACAGAGCTGAGAATTCAGCATTTCCTCTGTTAAACTGAATCCTTAGGAATGCCTGAGAAACTACACTTAAATGGGATATATCTTTAAGGAAATAGGGTATATTTTTAAGAATGAAACTTTTAAGAACAAAAAATGCGTGGGAAAACATTTTTCTTGTCAAGGGCATTATAAAGCTGAAATAGATGAAATGATGGAATATGAGTGATTGCAGCTCAGAATTTCAGTACTACATGGAACTGTGTCTCAGATGAGCACCAGGTGCACCAACTAGATGTTTCTGTGCTTTGTCTCAGTAAGAACAGGATACAATTCCTCCTTAATTGCTCTTTCTTCCTCAGATAAGGTATTGAAGGCTTATAGGATCCCTTTTCAGAACAGACTTCTCATTTCTTTTTTCCCCAGCTTTGAGCAATACAGTTTGTAAAATTTGTAGGTGGTTGTTGTTGTAGCTTTTATTTTTACCATTTTATTCAGTATGCATAGATAGGCATGCATGCACTGCTGAAAAAAAAAAAAATCTTTCTAATGGTTATGTCTTGCTGTTCTATTTTTTTTGTGTCATTGTTTTGTGCAGAACACTTTGTAGTTTATTTTCTGACTTGGTATAATATAATTAACAGAAAGGACATCCCAGGCTAATAGACTTCATCAAGACAAATAAGTTTCTTTAGAAGGGTCAGGAATCTATTCACCTCCCTGGAGAGCTGCTGCCCAGGTAGCTGCTACTACAAAGGGAGAGGGGTTTGTGTGAGGTGACTTCTGGAATGCTTTTCAGGCTTTTATGTCTGCTTACACTGGTGTACACTGAAAATGTCAACATAAAATGTTAACAGCAGTTTGGTCGTTTAGTTTGCTGATCATCTCTTCACAGCTGTGTTGTACCATATATCAAACCTGTGGGACAGCATCTTTTAAGGGCCTCACATTTACAGGTTACAGGAGTTTAGCTCTGTGAACACCTTAGTGTTTCTTGATCAGCTTTCTTAGTAATTACTTCAGGCTACAGAATTAGAAATGTTTATTGGTGAAGAATGTTGGAGAAGTTTCAAACCTTGCTACTTGACATTTCATTATGGTTTTCACTTTTGTTTTAGTAGAGCTCTATTAATTATTAGCATCCCTCTTTGTGTTTTGTGGTACTGGAGTCCTTGTACTTGTATGGACTGATGTGAATAACTAAAACATAAAATAATATTCCAGAACCCAGTAATGTTGCTAGTCTCCCACTAAGCAATGGGTGAAGTAGCTCCTGAATTGTATTAGAAATAGTGTTATATTTTTCAGAAGGCATGGGAGTAGAATTTTATCCTTACGACTAATTAATGAAATTGAGAATGATCACGTACAAGGCGACATCTTTCACAGCTCATCTGGTTTTATGCTAAAATAAGTGAAAATAACTATCCTTCCTTTATCTGTGAAACATCTGCTTTGGCTTTTCATATGTAATTATTGTGAGAGATTTGCATGAACAGATTTATGCATGGTTCTTTGCTGTTAAAAGCAGGAAAAAGTGTTTAATAATCCCAGCTCTCAGCCATAGGTCAACATGTCTGTTGGACTTGATTCCTTGTTGTGTCTGCTTTGAACGTAAGTGCACTATGGAAAACGTGCTGTTGGCATCCTGTTCATGTCTTAGGGTTAGAAACGTGTAATCTCTTGTTCCACTGGAGTAATAACTGAAGTCATAATTCCACTCTTTTCTCATTCACTTGTGCCAGCCCCAGAGTAGCTGTTTTCTGCTTCTTGCACAAGGTTTGGAAGCACCTTAAATCATGCCATGAAAGCTCTCATGTGTAGGCTTAATTTCTGGCAACTGTCTTTGTTTGCATGAATACTCACATATGTTGTTTAGCAGAGGCAAAAAGTCTTTAAAAAAATAACCAAATAAGCAAAACAAATTTGAAGTGAGAACTTGTCTACCATAGTGACAATTAAGCCATTTTATCATGTAAAAGAAAAAAAGAAAAGATATTTTTTGTGACTTACGCTTTTTCTCTGCAAGACTTCAATGTGAAATAAGAGGAGAGAAAGCTCTAATTTCTGCTCGTGGTGATTTATTTATCAATAAGGGCTAGGACTTCAGTGGGCATGTGTAAGCGTAGCTACATGATGTGCTGATGGGCTGTGCTGATTTACATCAAGTCCTGTCATTGTAAGCCTAGAGGGGAAAGTTGTAAATATCCACTTTGTAAGAGCATGATAGAATGGTTCATTTCCTTAACATGCTTTTGGTGGACGGGTGTATTAATGTAACACCTCACATGTAAAGATTGTTGGCAACTTACTTTGCCATTGATTAGACCAGGCTGTGCCTTTTGATTTAAAGATGATTTGTGCACTGCATTGAAAATAGGAGAGTGCAAGGAAGGCCAGCGTTAACGAAGTTGACTGCCCTTCATGGTTTATGGTGTGACCTCCTTAATCAAATAACCAAAAAGAACAAGGTGGTGTTTTTAACATCAGGCTGGAAACGAAGAGAGGAAAGAATTGACAGTACCATATGCTATGCCACACACACACCCACACACCCTTATCTCTATAGAAAATTGAAAGCTAATCTTTCCAAAGTAAAATAGCAACAGTTTTTCATAGTCTTCATGTGATAAAAATGAAGAAAACAAGAGAATAGCTTTGAACGTCTAGTAATTCTTTTTGTTTTCTGAGACTTTTCTGGTTTATAGTAGCTGAAGGGCACAATCACAGCTGCAGTAGTACAATCTCAAAATCAACCAGAATGGTTTCCTGTTAGGGAAGATTTGAAAAAATTGTGTGCTAGAACGCTATAGAAAACCTCTCTTCACAAGGTCAGCTGTTGGAGGTGATTGTTACTGTTCTTTTCACGGCGACTGCTGTGAATCCTGTAATATTTTTGCTGCCGAGAGGAATCAGAAATGCATTAAAACATGTCTAAGCTTTAATGAAGCATAGGTAGGAAATGACTTGGAGAGGGGTTTAGGCACTGGCATCAGCTTAAAGGAGTGTTTCAGTTATTCTGGGAAAAAAGAGGGTTTTACCGAATCAAAATTATGTTAGCCTTGACAAAGGAGTTACCAAAAAGCTACATATGATATAAATTTTGTTTTTGTGAAAAGAAATTGGACACTGCTGTTGCTGCAGGCTCTCTTGATGATGAATAGTAGAATTATATATATTTAAGTCTACCCAGCTTGGGGGAGATTTAACAAGAACAGAAGAAAAAATGTTTGTGTTCTTTGGTATCTCTCACTTTCCATGGTCATCCAAAGGGAGCTTATCCTAACAGGACTAAATTATTCTCTTCATTACTTTGGTAAACCACAATTTCATTGTCAAAAAAAAAAAAAGGTATTTTCTCTTCAGGCAGAGATAGTTAAAGCATTACCAGCAGTGTACAGTTTCATAGTTTAATAGACAGGGCATTTTTTGTATATATATAGATTATAGTGTCATGAGTACCTAGAGAGATGTAAAGGTAGCTTTTAAGGAGACATGTGCCCCGTGGTGTTACAGGGGTTTCAAACAGTACATTACCCTTTTGGCTTTAGAGGATGGAGTTCCGAATGATCATCTTGAGAAGCCCCTACAGTCTATTTAACACAGGTTTTTTTATTTGTTCTTAAAGTATGGATGAACATGCAGTGCCATACAGGCCATTTTTTAAAAATACTGTTTAAAATAATGATGAACTCAATTTAAACTGCTGTGGGGACCTCTCTTCATCAAGAGTGAAAGTTCAGCAATTCTAGGCTTTCTGTGTGCAGTTCCACCAAGGATTAATACTTTTTTGCAGGTTGCTTCTGAAAGTGAAAAGTTTTTTCAGTTCCTGTTGTCAGGATACTGAAATTCTAAAAATTTTACCGCAACCTTTTATGTAGTACATAATTTTTATTTAAAATAATGTTGGTTTTAGGTTTTTGGAAGAGCTTATTTTCATTTCAAATAGAGACAGTAAGTACTGATTTTCTTTTCTGGTCTTCCTTTAAAAGACCATCCATTACAAACCAGGGGTTTTTTTTTGGGGGGGGGG